>OY293410.1:84871658-84878372 GCA_958502065.1 Chrysolina americana
TTAATACATATTTATTTATCAGCAATAACATTTTGATTTTATCAAAGCGGAGCGCTCATTGGAGTGCTATGGATCTTATCTATCAAAGATAGATGGATAGTCGAATATTTTCAAGTTGAAGATTCGCTACATGTAACAAACCGGCTGGCTGAGCTGCGTAATACATATTGAATTTTGTCAAATTGAATTTTGTCAAATTGAAGATTTGCCACATTTTCTGTTTGGTTGTTAAAGTGTTCATATAGAATAGACCGGAATATATTTCAGAGAACTTATTTCGTTTTACTTTGTTTCTGTGATATACATTATGAAAAATCACACACAGCGCTGATTTTCAAACGGCGGGAGTAGGTTTAGACGCGCGGGTCAACTGTGGGAGTAGGTATGACTCTTGTAGATAGAAGTGAGCACTGGGCAGAAATCACATTGCGCTTATTTTCAAACGGCGGGAGTAGGTTTAGACGCGCGGGTCAACTGTGGGAGTAGGTATGACTCTAGTAGATAGAAGTGAGCACTGGGCAGAAATCACATTGCGCTGATTTTCAAACGGCGGGAGTAGGTTTAGACGCGAGGGTCAACTGTGGGAGTAGGTATGAGTCTTGTAGATAGAAGTGAGCACTGGGCAGAAATCACATTGCGCTTATTTTTAAACGGCGGGAGTAGGTTTAGACGCGAGGGTCAACTGTGGGAGTAGGTATAACTCTTGTAGATAGAGCACTGGGCAGAAATCACATTGCGCTTATTTTCAAACGGCGGGAGTAGGTTTAGACGCGAGGGTCAACTGTGGGAGTAGGTATGACTCTTGTGGATAGTAGTGAGCACTGGGCAGAAATCACATAGCGCGGGTTTTAAACGGCGGGAATATATATATATATATATATATATATATATATATATATATATATATATATATGTGTGTGTGTGTGTGTGTGTGTGTGTGTGGGTGGGTGGGTGGGTGTGTGTTCAGATAGGTTTCCGCGGTCAGATATTTGAAAACTAAAAGTTCGGGTTGAAATTCAACAAATTCTAGACGCGGTTCAACCCGAACTTTTAGTTTTCATATAAACGCGTGTAAATGGCAGGAATAGATCTAATTCAGCGGGTAGATGGCGGTGGCGGGCATACAGCGGAACATTAATAGGATGACGAGCATTACTTAAAGGAATAGGTGCTGCTTCAATTTAAGGAAACATTTATACACTCATGAAATGGTCTATGTAAATGTGTATCTGTCACAGGTAAATCGCGGTTAATTTCAACGAATTCTTTCTCAATTAATTTTGTGGTCCTGAGAAGGACCGTTATTATCAATGACCTAACATGATTTAAGCTTTTTTTTCGGTTTTTTTTGGTAATAAAACTGCTTGAATATTAGGTAGAACACCTCCTTGCGCGATAGTAACTCCGGAAAGAAGTTTGTTCAATTCCTCGTCGTTTCTGATAGCTAGTTGGAGATGTCGTGGAATAATACGAGTTTTCTTATTATCTCGAGCTGCATTACCGGCTAATTCTAATACTTCGGCTGCTAGATATTCCATAACGGCAGCCAAATAAACAGGCGCACCGGCTCCTACGCGTTCCGCATAATTTCCCTTTCTTAGCAAACGATGAATACGGCCAACCGGAAATTGTAATCCAGCTCTACTAGAGCGAGATTTTGCTTTTCCCTTAACTTTCCCACCTTTTCCGCGTCCAGACATTTCTCGAAGTATATTAGGTACAAATAACTAAAGTTGTTTTGCTTGTTGTTCCTCAGTCGTCTACTGCTCAATACGTACTGATATATTTTTTCGATTAGGAATTATTAAATAAAGGTTCCGAAAGCCAATCGAAGGCTACGACCGACTTCGACGTTGATGGGCGGAGCCTAATAGAGCGCCTACCATTTCAATAAATATCGTGTGAATAGGAGCGCTCGGGGTCAGTTGTCGGTAGTCGATCGTCTGTCTACAACGTTCTGTTACGAGTTGATATTTAGTTGACGTTCGAACTTCGTATAAGTGAAAATGCCACCCAAGGCTAGCGGAAAGGCTGCCAAGAAGGCAGGAAAAGCCCAGAAAAACATTTCCAAAACCGATAAGAAGAAGAAGCGCAGGAGGAAGGAAAGTTACGCAATCTACATTTACAAAGTTTTGAAACAAGTGCATCCGGACACTGGTATTTCCAGTAAAGCGATGAGCATCATGAACAGCTTTGTAAATGATATTTTCGAACGTATTGCTGCCGAGGCCTCTCGTCTTGCTCATTACAATAAACGATCCACAATAACTAGTAGGGAAATTCAGACGGCAGTGAGGTTACTCCTTCCTGGAGAATTAGCTAAGCACGCTGTCAGCGAAGGTACAAAAGCCGTCACCAAATACACAAGCTCCAAGTAATTGGCATTATTCGTCGATTAGCAAAGGCAAAACAAAAACGGTTCTTTTCAGAGCCACAAATTTATATTTAAAGAATTCGTATTATGTTATACACTATACTTTACGAATCGTGATTGATTCGGTTATTATTATATTATAATATCTGATGGTCTTGTTATCAATAGTGTATACCGTCTGACCGTATACTGACCGATCTACCTACCTAAGTACCTACTTAATAACTTGATTAACAAACATTAATTTTACTAAAATTTTCACGTATATTATAATAAGAAAGTATATTAGCAAGACTCCTTTTAAAATAACGTTTTCGTCGTAAGCAGGATCGTTCTGATCTAGAGAGAGAGAGAGATAGACCGATTAGAGTAATTCTAAAAAAAAAGTGTATTCGAGTATTGAAATAAAAGACAACGGTCTCGGTCAATCATCAAATTATTAACTGACTGGCTTCGATGATCAGACGAGAACCCCAAAAATTAATTATTTCGTCTCAAGGATACAGACACCAAAGCCATGGCAATACTATAATGACGTAATATTCAATTCTTTCCTTCCTACTTTGCTGAGTGGTGTTGCCAAAGAAGTTATTGTCCCTCCAAAATAAAAATATTGATATAATGATGATAACACCAATATAGAATACGAATTCCTTTAAAGTTAAATTTGTGGTTCTGAAAAGAACCGTTTTTGTTTGTATCAAGCTATAATAGCCAAATGATTAGGCACGTTCTCCGCGGATTCGTCTAGCCAATTGAATGTCTTTCGGCATGATGGTCACACGTTTGGCATGAATTGCGCACAAATTTGTATCTTCGAAAAGACCAACTAAGTAAGCTTCGCTAGCCTCTTGCAAAGCCATCACTGCCGAACTTTGAAAACGTAAATCAGTTTTGAAATCTTGAGCAATTTCACGAACTAATCGTTGGAAAGGTAGTTTTCGGATGAGCAGCTCGGTACTTTTTTGGTAACGACGAATTTCACGAAGAGCAACAGTACCTGGTCTATATCTATGTGGTTTCTTCACTCCCCCCGTGGCAGGCGCGCTCTTACGAGCCGCTTTGGTTGCCAATTGCTTTCTGGGAGCTTTACCCCCGGTAGATTTACGAGCAGTTTGCTTAGTACGAGCCATCGATACGACTTTTCCTTTTCAGGACCAACGAACAAATGATACATTCCGTTTCCGTTTTAACAGTTTTATCGAGCTGCTAGCACCGTACTCTTCTGTGATTGGCCCATTCTGTTGAAATGGGCGGGTACCAAAAACAATACATAACGCAACGCAAATTTTGGAATTCTTCAGTAGTCGATCAGCATCCGAAGTACTAGTGTGATACTTCGTTGTCGTTGTTTCCTCTATATATATATTTGTATAATTCAACATGACCGGACGTGGTAAAGGAGGAAAAGGGTTAGGAAAAGGTGGAGCGAAGAGACATCGCAAAGTTTTGCGTGATAACATTCAAGGAATTACGAAACCTGCCATCAGAAGATTGGCTCGTCGTGGAGGTGTAAAACGTATTTCCGGTTTGATTTACGAAGAAACCCGTGGTGTTCTCAAAGTTTTCCTTGAAAATGTAATCAGAGATGCCGTTACTTATACCGAACACGCCAAAAGGAAGACTGTCACCGCAATGGACGTGGTATATGCTCTCAAACGTCAAGGACGTACCCTCTACGGTTTCGGAGGTTAAACGATTAGTTTGAAATCTTGTCATCGTAAATAATAATAATAACAAAGGTTCTTTTCAGAACCACAACGTATTTTTAAAAGGAATTCGCATCATTGATGATTATTTTCGATGTAATTTCACATATTCTAATACAATGAACATCGTTACTTTCCATTTAATTATTTGGTATCCGTTATTAGTTGGTTATATATGTTATCAGTAGATTTGATTTAATAGCGAGCCAGGTCACGTAGTCTTGATCAGATAAGAGTGAGGTTTTGAGGCTGTCTTACTAAACTTACGAATGACCAATAAGTTTTTTATTTCATTAACCCTTCCGCATTGAGTACAAAGAACTAATAAATATGTAAGTTAACAAAAGTAAAAGTGAATAGAGTATTTTATATATATGTATGTATGTATGTATGTATATATATATATATATATATATATATATATATATATATATATATATATATATATATATATATATATATATATATAAATTAAATTTGAATGCGGAAAAGTCGAATATTTCAATACACGGTTCTTCGATTATTAAATCAATCATATTATTATCTCTTTGTCTGCAGATAGGTGGGAAATGTTAACTCGTATTTGTTTTCGATTTTTCTAATATGCGTCATAATAATAATGTATACCTGATTTAATTGTTATTTATTTTATTATGGAATTTCCACAATTGCTTAATATCTCCAAATGTAGATACAAACAATTTTCACTTTTGCAAACGAATTCATTTTAAATGTTTTTGTGGCCCTAATAAGGGCCGATATTTTGTTGGTTTAGCAGTAAACCTGTATTTATGCTTTTTTCTCAGTTTTTTTCGGCAATAATACAGCCTGAATATTGGGTAAAACTCCTCCCTGTGCGATGGTCACACCGGATAAAAGTTTGTTCAATTCCTCATCATTTCTGATTGCTAATTGCAGATGACGAGGAATAATTCTGGTTTTCTTGTTGTCGCGAGCGGCATTACCGGCTAATTCCAAAACTTCAGCAGCTAAATATTCCATCACTGCTGCCAAATAGACAGGAGCACCGGCACCTACACGTTCGGCATAATTTCCCTTCCTGAGCAGACGATGAATACGACCAACTGGAAACTGTAATCCTGCCCGACTGGAACGGGACTTTGCCTTTCCCTTAACCTTACCGCCTTTACCACGTCCGGACATTTTCGATATTGGATAATATGAACTGATTAAATTGTAACGTCGTAGGTCTTTCTGCGACAAACACAATTCACAAAGTGACTGCCATCACTCCGTGTAGCGTATATATATATAGGACTTTATCGACCAATCGGAGTTCACCAATCGGACGCTTCGTCGTAGGGCGGAGTCTAGCAGAATTTCAATGCCGATCTGAAATATGACTATCAAGTGAGCGTCCGTTCAGTCAGTCATTGAATATCAGCATACACCGTCGTATCGAAAATGCCACCTAAAGCTAGCGGAAAGGCTGCCAAGAAGGCTGGAAAGGCGCAAAAGAATATTTCCAAAACCGATAAGAAAAAGAAGCGAAGGAGGAAGGAAAGTTACGCCATTTACATATACAAAGTGTTGAAACAAGTGCATCCGGACACTGGTATTTCCAGTAAAGCGATGAGTATCATGAACAGTTTTGTCAATGATATTTTCGAACGGATTGCCGCTGAAGCTTCTCGCCTCGCCCATTATAACAAACGTTCGACAATAACCAGCAGAGAAGTCCAGACTTCTGTTCGTTTGCTGCTACCGGGTGAGCTGGCTAAACATGCCGTAAGTGAGGGCACCAAGGCCGTTACGAAATACACGAGTTCGAAGTAATTTATACATAGTCAACGATAGAAATAAAAACGGTTCTTTTCAGAACCACAAAATATTTAAAAAAGAATTTTTATAATCAAAATGTCTACTGCTATTTAAATAATTTGATCTGCATAAATAATACGAATGAAATAACCGAAGGTACTTTTCAATAATTGATCCCCCGTGTGTATGTTTTGGCGAATATTTCAATTTGTCAAAATCCGCATATATTGTATGGTTAATTGATGATGCGTTGTTAGTTCTTGCAATTGTCATATTGATAGAGTCAGTTAGTTAGTTAGTTAGTTAGTTAGTTAGTCAGTCAGTCAGTCAGTCAGTCACAAACTCCTGATTGTATCGAGTTCTATTGCTTGTAAATGATTAACAGACTATTTACGTGTGTAAGTGTTGTGAAGAAAAGTTTTACGAATAACATCATTTTTGGTCGCTTTATTTTTTCAAATTCCATTGATTTTATATATAATGTTGATAGATCGAATAGACTTTATGATTGACAAAAAAGTTCCGATGGTAAATTTCACAAAATATTGACGTTAGCAAAAGTATTGGTTCATAGTCATAACGAAGCAAGGTAGACACAAGGTCTCTTAATGAGTTCTAGTTTCGCTGTTATTGAACTGATTTCGTCGGTTGACTTATCATATGGTAGTAGACAGTCGCATCAATGTTATCGTTCATGATAATCCTTTATATACGTCGTATTAGAAGTTTAATTTGTAAGTAATCGTCGAGAGTAACGCCGAAATCATCCAGACTTCAAATTGTAATACGGTTAGCTGCAATTTTCGATAGTATAATGTTCGTATTTTCGGACTGAAAAATTTGTATAGG
>OY293410.1:85478572-85901072 GCA_958502065.1 Chrysolina americana
GTCAGGGACCTCTATATACCCATCAACGCGGCTACGGTAGAAGAGGGTGTTGAAGACACCATCTTGGCAGGCAGGCCATTATGAATCCCCCGGTTTCCGACTTCAGCCCACTTGACCTGAGAAATCCGAAGGTCATATTTCTGAATAAGCCAAGGTCTTCAATGTTTTTGTATAAGACTCCATGCATTGGCTTATCCTTATGTAGCTTTAGAGACTCTCACTCTCCGCAGCTTTGATGTGGGCTTTTTGTTGGACGGTTTCCAACTCGGTGACAGAGTTTGGGTTCGTCCGTTCAGTGTCAAATAAGAGACCGAGTTCATCAGTTGCACGCTCCAATACCTGCTTTTTCATGATCGTATACTAAGCAGAGAAGGGGATTATTATTATTATATTTGCATCATAATTCCCGTCAAATGCACTAAAAGGCGTGTGAAATTTTCAAGATTAAAACACCTCTTGTTCGATAGGGTTGTTGTTATGTAACAACGCCATCAAGTTCTTAGTTTTATCATATAAAATGTCAAAATGAAGTCGATATCGATCCGAAGCCAAGCAAATGTTAGGGGCGTTTTAAACTAGATCAGCTACTGGAGAACCTTGCCCAATTCAATATAAATAACCATTTCTCACACTCAGGCCTGCATTATAGGAGAAAAGATGTTTTATAAAAATTAAGCCGTATCGTATAAAAAATCAAATGAAATTGTGTATTTCCTTCAAAAAATTTAAATAATATTACTTGAAGAAAATCGTAAACTCATTAGAATGTTAAATTTTTTTCTTCTGAGATTAACAGTTGCACTTCAGTTCCTGAAGCTGCCTACTGAAATACTGATTTTTCTATCATCGATGAAAAAAAGTTTATGATGGAAATTTCTCCAAGTTTGCTCAATCTTTTTTCTTATTGGAGGAAAAACTATAAAAAACAAAAAATAAGTTTGTTGTATTCTCTAGATAAACAGTCACAATTAACTTTCATTCAAAAACTCTTTTAAAGTAGTGAAAAAATGTATGAGAATACTTACAAAATTTTATTGGAACACCGTTTGCAGAAATGATTGTTGTCATTTAAGTTTTTCATTTGTATATTTCAATGTATTTCATTTGTGTGTTTCAAATATTGTTTTATTCCCTTCAACAGACAAGCCTGTATTTGATTCTAACAATGAAGAAGCTGTAACAGGAATCGAAAATGAACCACTAATAATAACACTGAAAGCTGACGGAAATCCCCAGAATATTGCATATACATGGACAAAGGATGGATTACCAATCACTCAGTCAGATGGACCAGTTCTGAATATAACAAAACTGAGTCGACACGATGCTGGTAGCTACAGCTGCGAGGCATTAAATTCCCAGGGCAGTAGCATGGCTGTGATCAACATCACTGTACAATGTGAGATACTTTCAAAATTTTCCAATTTTGCTTCTGGTAGTTTATCCTTAATCTTGTCATTTAGGGTATACATTCGAAATTTTAAATATTTTAAGGAGTTGCTACATTTATATTTTTAGTAAAATCTTCATTTCAATCAAAGGTATATATTTCAATCATAGTAGTAATTTTATGTACACAGGGCTAAGAAAAAACTGTAATAATTTCATCATTCTCTTCAGAATCTTCAGTTTTTCAGTTTATTTTTACAGATCCAGCATCTATAGCCCAGATAAGTGAGAATGTGATAGTGAATCCAAAAGAAGATGCTACTCTTTCCTGCACGGCTGATGGCAATCCACTGGCTGATGACACCATTACATGGAAGAGAGATGATTTTACCGATTTTGCTGCTCGGACGTCAGTAATGTACGACAAAAATGGCACATCATATCTTAGAATATCAGGAGTTACCCGCGAAGATCTTGGTAACTTTTTATGTATTGTAAACAATGGAGTGGGAAATGCAACTTCAAAGGAAGTTATGCTGATAGTCAAACGTGAGTATTATTTTTATTTCATCATATAAAATTTAGTCTAAGAAGGTGACTGTTTGAGCTTTCTTTTATTTACTGTCTACTCCAGCATCATATGGATTGAAATAATTGAATAATGACGAAATTGAGAATGATCACAAATTTTTCGTTTTAGATAAACCAGAGATAGATGAACATCCACAGTTTCTGAAGTTTGCAACTGATGCTGGTGATACTGGCAAGTTGATATGTAGAAGCCAGGCATCTCCGTTGGCAAGGTATACTTGGGCTAGAAATGGTTCACCGATTACCTCAAATACAACTGGAAAATATTACAGCACATTCAGACAGGTGAGGTTAAACAGTTGTTTCATTTGAATTCTATAGAAAAAATTACTCCACAGTTTTTATGAACTTTGAACATTTCATTAGAGTAAAGTGTATAATGTAGAATTAAGAAAATAGCTTTTGTATAATTTGCACTGAGTTTTTATTTTTTACAATCGATTTAGTCTTTTACATAATTCTCAAGTAATGATTGAGTAACTTGATATTACAATGAGTTATATAAGACAAATGAAATATAATATCATCCATCGAATAAGTTAGAGTTAAGTTTTAATTTAATTTTATTCTCTAATGCATTGTATCAGTTATTTTATTTTTATGAATTTTTTGATAATTTTTATTACTTATAAAACAGGTTTAGGCTAATTTCATTGGGTACTTCACCCACTTATTACAGAAATTATGAAGGAATGATATTTTGTTATAAACTTCAACTACCTAAGAGGATTTGCATTTTATTTGAACATTGGCAGCTTTCTATGCTATTTTAATGCTGATTTTTTGTCGTCATTTAAGTCTTGTATAAATCAATCATATCTTGCGTTGTTTGCAAATATTCATACAATATCAATAAATGATTCGTCAATCAATATAATTAAATTCCTGGGAAAGTAAAAAAAAAATCAGCTCTGGAAATATATTTCATTTATTTTCAAAATGCCCATTAACGTTATTTGATTCATTATTGCTCGTTAAATGTGGAGTTGAACCCACTTCCATAGTTTAGTGTTAGTTTATTATCTTTTTGTCTAGGATGCTGTGTATTATGATAAACGGTACATGTTAAAGTCGACTTTATCATCAAGTTTTCACTTTGTCGGTATTTAATAAATGAGTATTGTCGAATTTGAAGTGTTCAATAGCCTAAGCTATTCAATTCAACCCAAAAATACAGCGAAGGTTTTACTGGGCGTTATTACCAAGAGCTACGATATGATGGCCACAACCGCTTGACACAATGGAAGCATAACCCCATTATATATAATAATACTCCCTCATGAAGTGTACCCAAAGGCATAGCCTGTGCGGGTAAAGGACGGCTATTATTATTATTTGCCGTGGCGCTCCGGGGTGACTTACTGATGTTTCCGGTGGTGTATTCACTTTTCAGCTGTAGGAAAACCCGAAAAACCTACAGCACCACCCCGGGTGGTCGGTGCGCACTTCAAGCTAGCCTCAGACGTTGGGATTGGCATCTAGGCAACTCACATCACACTTGATTTACAACAAGGCATGTGGCTTCCTAAAAAGACCCGTGTACTCGAGAAAAAAGATTCCGTGCCGGAGCCTCGAACTTCTGTCTGTTGCGAGCCAAAAGTTCCACTGCTAGTTACCTCAGCCACTGAGCCGCCGAAGAAGGATTTTCGATGATTCTCTAGCTGTAGTGAATGGAGTATTTGCATAGCGTATATTCTATATAAATTCAGTAAAATTATGCCCACCCAAAACTGCAACTCATTATTTTAATGATATATCAAACAAAAAGTAAAACCTGAACTTCTCAATTATTGATAAGGGAGGTGATCAAAGTAAACCTCGGTTTTTTTTTAAACTCAACCTGGTATTAATTGTTTAAATCGTTCTTGTTTAAAATTGTTTTTTCCGTTAACCAGCTGTCATCCCCCTACGAACGACAGCCCTCAGTAGTCGAAACTTGTGCGAGCAAAGGATTAACGAGGTCTTACCTTTTAACGTGCGATTCCTAGCACGATTAATCATTTATATCTTCATTTTCGTCCCGGAGATCAATTATCAACCCGCCAAATATTGACAATATGAAAATCAATACATCATCAGGCATGATACGATTTAAAGCTTATTTACATTATACTATAATTATATCTAATATTAAACTCTATATAATTTCTATCCTAATAATATTTTTGGGCAAACGAAAGATGATCATCATGGTAACACTGTCCCTCATTTCCAAATTTAGACTAAATTGCCGGAAAATGTGTACATTGCATTCTAGATTTAAATTTGACAAATACAACCCCATTTATTAAGTTGCATATATTGTGAAAAATGGAACAGTTGTTGTAGTACTTCATTATGAATACTTACACTTGTACTTGTACATAGTTGCTACAATAGTATATGAACAAACCTTTCTCAGATTCCGTGAAACAAATATCTTCGTTTTGTTGAGATATAAGAGACGTGCTTACATAAGGAGCACTTGCTATCTTTTATTCATACGATTCAATAATATTACCGGAGAGTTGAGAGATTAAAGACAAATTATTTCGATGCATGAACTGTGGATTTCAATTGCTAATATAGGTTAGCACAATTAACTACTTGATAGTTGGGCAGAACTCAAATTTGTCCAAGTTTCTCCTAATGAACTCTATGTTGACTTGACTTGAGTGTATTACAGTTTGTTATTCAATACATGATAACAGATGAAAAATCAATATAAACTTACTTCCAGAACGTCATATGTATCCCTTCAATCTTGTTTTTTTTTTCTCAGACGTATTTGTTTAATCTGAAATTAATGATACTTATTCCACTATCAAGTTTTGTCTTTTCATCCCTTGTGCATTAACGAGCATACTTATAGTTTTGATAATGTAGTTATTCTGAATATAATAAGCACTTGCAATAAATTTTTTGGGAAGTTCTAATTTGCCAATGATTTTTACAGGTTGATCAGCTCACTTCCGATTCAACATTATACATCACTCATGTAACATCTGCTGACTATGGGCTCTATGAATGTGTTGCTAGGAACGAATTGGGTTTTTCAACAGTATCTCTACGATTAGAAGTTACTTCTGCTCCCGACACACCAACCCTTTTGACTGTTATGAACGTTACACATGATACTGTAACTCTAGGCTGGACACCTGGGTTTGATGGTGGAATGAAAGCGTCTTACAGGGTCAGGTATAGAAAAGTAGATGATGATGGATATAAATATGAAGATGCTGTTAGTAATAATGTGACTACATATATCATCAAAGGGCTGGAAGTGAACACACAGTATGTCTTTTCAATCATGGCATTCAATAAGTTGGGAAACAGCAAGTATATGCCAGATTTGTTGTCGGCCAAAACTTCAAGTGAGTGAACACTATCAATGTCTATTAGTATTTCAATTCTTTAACAGTATATTTCCAACTAATATCTTCAATTATGTAGATTAAAGTATTGTAAATTATTATTCATTTGATTTCTTCACGTATTGGGTATTCCCAATATTTACTGATAGCTGTTTCATGAAAGATTTAAAAATAACTTTTTGTATTTTCAAAAAAGTTATCGAATACAATTAGTTAAATACCTATACGAGTAGAACCCGTGGTCCTGGTCAAAATAGTTTGAGCAAATTGTATTAAAGTGAAGTCATTTTTATTGGTTTGTGTTTTACAATTTCAAACAAAACAGAAAAATTAGATTACTTCAAGGTAATTCTATCAAATTTTTTGACCGTGGGCTTAAGAGAATTAAAAACGATTCATAAATATAGAAAACTCTTCAATCATCAAAACTACGTCAATGTAGCTCCTACTGACGCTTAATTTGTTGCCAAAATGCACAACGAGTAAAACTAGCAAAATTTTGGTTGTTGGTAGTTTTCTTTGTTTTGAAAAGTACAGTTAACTGTTGGATCTAGTTAAAATAGCAATAGTTTCATAAAAATGTACATAAAACTGCTCAAGGAATACTTAAAGAATTTGTGAGATTTGGATAGTATTGGTTAGGTCTTCACTGAAAAAAAGTTCTTTTATTTACATTACTCCAAGTGACGAGAGATCCTTCACTTTCATTGGTTCATTTGAACTGATGACAGATTATGAAATTTTCCATTGACTGTTTATTTTTTTTTCCTTTGTCAGTGGGATTAAAAAGAAGATCCACCAAGGAAAATCGCAACCTTCAGTCTAAATTAAAATAAACATTTTGTGTACATTTCATATGATCCCACTACATTTTTTATACTAATATAAATGCATGATTAACTACAGCTTTAACTAACACAACCTGTTATTTTTCATGCTTCCTTCCTACCACTACTAAAATAATAACAGGTAAACTACCACCTTCGTATACCTCCTCAAGCTTGGATGAAAAGACTGCCAGAACTCTTCCTGGATTCTTGATAATTCTTGGTACCATAGTTGGTGTGTTGCTGATACTAATGAACGTTCTTCTAATTGGTTGTTGCTTACATAGAAGATCAAAGAAACGTGTGACAGGTAATAAATATGAACACTTATTTTTTGTTTACTCCAGTGTTTGTTGGCGATCAAGTTGAGAAAGTGATACCAGATGAATTGCTGGAAAAACAGGACTTGCCCAGGATACTAATTATAAGTGTATCAGTGGTTGGTGTTATTCTCTTGTTCATAAATATTGGTTTGGTAGCAGGCTGTATGCTCAAAAGGAGAGCCAAAAGAATCAGAGGTTCGTTTCTTATCAATTGGACAACTAACAAATGAATAGCAAGCTTCAACGGTTTTATGAAAAATAACAAACTTATTCTTTCACTTGGATAATTCTTGAATTGAATTCCTCCTAGTGAAGAGAAGAAATATATTCAATCCTGTTGAGATAAATTTCAAAGCTTTAGGCAATGGAAACATTTTCAACATCATTTCACTATTTTTTCTGCTTTACTTTTCAACTTTACTGATGAAGAAGAATACATTATTTGGATTTTTTTGTTTTTTTTTGAAAACTAATAATTTTTTGTTATACTCAGTTTCGTATAGCTGAATGAAGGTTCCTGGACATTTCTTATGGAAAATTTATTTTAATAAATTTGGCTGAATTTTTTTGTATTTTGTAGTTAATGACAAATTCTTTATTTAGAGTTTAATTTGTACGATTTAAATCCTTGAGTATTTAATTCACTTACCTATCATCACAAAATTCATGGGACAAAATTCATAAACTCATTGTCATGATCTTATATAAAAGTTTAGAAAATAGCCATTTTGTTAATGTTCGGAAATGTTTACATAACCAGAAATATGAAAATTACTGAGTGAACGACGTTGGAGTTTTTCAACCCGGCTTTTCTGTTTTGAAGCCATACTCAGTAGGCTTGACTGCCGTCAGGGTCTCAATTACTTACTCCTCAAGTGAATGTCTGATGAGTTGTCAGGTTTTTTGAAGTGAAGGATAATAGAGGGGGTGAGAGTATCGAGGTTCGCTCATATGGAATTTTGGTTCACTTAACCTTTCCTCAAAATGGGAATGAGCATTTATTTCTTGATATAGGTATCTTTTTTCTAAATTTAATGCTCAAATGAATTTGAACAATTAGGTTGCAATTTTCATTTACAGACTCGAGATCACTCAACAATATCAATGGACCCTAGTAATATTAGAGTCGGTTTTCATTAGTTAAGTACCCAGATATATGAAAACAATGAATTTATCTCTAGGTGGATTGAATTCATTTCAATCAAAATGAGGTGATTCCTGTGATACAACAGCACTTTTATAACAACTTGAAAATAATACAAAATATCATTATATGAACTTATGATGAGGAAGTTGGCGAAATTATCCAGAATTAATATTCTATAAGGAATAAGGGAAGGTCATTTTCTGTATAGATTTATTTTTCATGTTCAATCAATAGTAATTTTTATTATAAGACAGAAAACTGTATTTTTGAAAGGGAGACTAATGTGTGAAGGCAGAGGCCTTCTCTGTTACAAGCATGAAAAACTGTTTCTTATTGGCGTGTGATAAAAAAACATTTTTCTACAAATGTCAAAAAATTACAAAGTTCGCGCATTGACAACAATATGCGAAGTGACCCTTTTTTTCATTTCCCTTCGTTACCATGACACCGTGCGCGAAGTAGTGTGCGAAATACTTACCGATGATTTTACCGATTTTGCTGCTCGAACGTCAGTAATGTACGACAAAAATGGCACATCATATCTTAGAATATCAGGAGTTACCCGCGAAGATCTTGGTAACTTGTTACAAGCATGAAAAACTGTTTCTTATTGGCGTGTGATAAAAAAACATTTTTCTACAAATGTCAAAAAATTACAAAGTTCGCGCATTGACAACAATATGCGAAGTGACCCTTTTTTTCATTTCCCTTCGTTATCAGTAATCAGTAATCAGTATGGCTCATAAAACTCACACTCTACCCCATCCTCATCATCACCTCCATCCTATGAATGACCAAGGACCAAGAGCAAGAGACGATCAAAGCTTAGGCTATCATGGTGGCATGTCAGGTAATCACCAAGTTATTTCAATATGTATTTCATCATCATGAATGAATAATATTAGGTGCTTGTCAGTTAGCACTTTTATGATCTCAACGTATGTGTCATGAATCCTTGAACACGTTTATATGTACTTTTTCAGACTCATTCAACTACGTGTATAAATCATATTATGAGTAATTGATTTGTGTTATACCTTCGAGAAATTGATCATTTAATTTTTTTCTATAACTTTTACTGATACAGAAAAATGTATATGAACCATCCTCCTGGTTATTCTGTGGACTTTTCAAAAATCAAATACTACTCTCTCTTACTTTAGATAATAGTAATTTCTGCACAGAGTGCATAAGGCGTTCTATAGTCTGAGCAATTTACTTCAATAAGTGACAACTTAGGACAGTATCATAATTTTGCAAATATGTATACCGAGTTATTTGTATATCCTCGTTTTAGATAAACGGTTGCACATATTCGGATATAATTTTTTAAAACTACTTTCTCTTGTTGACAAAAATATATTCATTTTGTATTGACACTCATTTTATCGATAATTTATAATTTTTCAGACAAGTCTTCATACGTTAGTGCACCATCACTAGTTCCTCCAACTGATGGGTCCTACTTCAATATGTCTGACCAATATCTATCATACCCCCCACCGTTGGACTTTCAATCAGCACCACCTATACCTGCACATCCTCACATCACTCACAGTCAAGATCCAATAACACCTCCACCACCATCTAACGGATCTCTGTTACATCATCAAAGAGGAGTTCTTCCTCCAGATGTTTTGCACAACACTAGTCAAAATGCTCAAATTCTACAAGCTCAAACTCTTGCACAGAAAAGAGAATAAACTAGTTTTGGTAATGGTTACGGCGTGAATGAACAAGAAGGGCATCTCGTGTGAGATTCGGAAGAAGTTTTATTTGTTTTGTAAAGAGCCCATGTGTTATGTAAAATTTCGTCGGATGCTACAGAAAGGAGTGAAGACTGCTGTATATAGTGAGACTTGAATAATACTCGAAAAATGTGATTTAAAAAAAGTTGATATCATTGCAGTAGTATATATATATACAATGCATACTTAAGTTGCGTGTTGAGAATATGTAAGTTTTTTTTATTCAACTGCCATCTGTGTGGAACTAATAATCAAAGATGATTATATAATGTAACTTAGTGTTAGTATCTTTTGAGTAATACGCTTTATGTTTTCGTTATGTTTACTGAAAAACTTCATTTGCTAACTGATAATCAGTTGTAGTTTATTTGAATAATTCATGTGATCCAAAATATATATGTTAATCAATATAGCTGGTACTGTCATGATTTATAAAATGTATGTTCAGGATTCACAACTCTGAAGATATATTTTTTGTAAATATTTTTTTAATTTTTATGTGTACATAAATAATCTAGGATTTATTTTATCGAAAATAATTTACTAGTCCAATAAATCAACCAAAGCATTCTTAATAAACTTTTGTAAAAATTTGTTATTGTGTCCAACATTTCTTATTTTCATTTTGCTCTACCTTCTGTTTATATTAGCAAGATATTTATTTCTCCATATTATTCCCCAAATATTAGGTATTAATTTTGTTAATAAAAGTTGTACATTTTTCTAATGAGTTTGTATTAAGTTTTATTATTAGAAATAAATAGTTATTTTATTTTATTTGTTTTTTTTTTCGTCTCATGATACTATGCAAGTGAGTAGAAAATGTGAGAAAAGATTTCAGTATCTCTCAAGAAAGTAATTTGATTCAATCCATTTAGAAAAAGTCTCTTTAAAATTTTTATAAATTGTGAATGGAAACAAAACAAAAATTGGAGCATCATAATATTTGATAAATTACTTTGGTTGTTTCCAGTTTCCTTCAATAATCTTCTGGACTGCTCAGTGGTTGACTTGCTTCGGCTTCAAAAATATCTCATAATCAAAAAATTCCATCCAGTTATCTTTAGTTCTTCAGGCTTCATTGAGTTTTATAGGATATAACTGAAAAAATTTATAATTCGATTTTTTTTTGTAGGTTTTTCATATAATTGTCCTTATAGCGAGCTGATGCACTATTCAATCTCTGGTAAGATTGAAATAAATGAACATAGCATTTTCTGACTGCACGACATTGACTGCACACCGACATTTAATTTTTTTAAATAAATAGAATTATTCTTTAACTGTTATTCCCAATATTTTGAATTAGCTTAGGCCATCATATTAGATTCATTTGTTTGCATAAAAGCGTAGCACTTTCCTATACTTGGTGTAAGTTACACTAGATTTGAGTATTCGCTTTCTGATCGAATGGAAACATTCTTGTGTGTAATTGCACTCAGCTACACTCTATTTGAAATGTGGTGTAAATTACACTATACCACACTTCACCTCAAAGCAGACAAAAAGACCTATTATCCTAGTTACTTATACAGTCCATATCTCGCATAATCACAAAAGTAAGGCAACCGAACTTTTATTAAACAACACTCTTGAATGATGACTAATGGAGTGATGACCGTTGTTAATTAATAGTACATAGCGTCACCCTAAAAATGACAAATTTTATTTTATCTTTGGTCACTTGGCATAAAGGATTGAATATCTGTACTCTTATTTAATTTTTATTGACATATAAGTATATACACAGATAAGAAATATGTTTTATGTTTCAGTGACAAAGAAACTAAGCTAACAACGCTATCCAATCAATCAAAATATTCTTTATTGTCAGAAGATGGACAAAGAATGAAAAGAATTGCAACATTGCAACTAAGAGTTAGCAAGCTACTTGAACTGAGAATATTTAAATCGGTAATGCTTGGATGGCCTATAGTATCATCAAACCGTCACCCAAGTCCATTTGAACAAAAAGAGGAAGCCCTTAAAATGAATTCAAATAAAAAAAATATATTCTTTTTTGTCAGAAGATAATATCTTGATAATTACATATATCATAAATAAACTATATAAAAAAACTAAGTAAAATTCAAAGTCGTCTCCATATATATATTCAAACCTCAGATTAGGAATAGGGTGTTGTCAACGCTGATCTTTGTCAAGAAAATATGTTTTCGAGAAGAGCAATGCTCATCTTCAGTTGAATAAACAGGGAGCTAAACTAAAAAAAAATATAATTTACAATTTTGAAACATTAAAATTCATATAAAAGTAAAAAATTTAGTATAATATGGGTTAACTTGACCATTTTTATTCTATATAAAGTGATTGATCTTCATATTGATTTCTCCTATCAAGCAGAAATATTTACGCACTATATGTCTCACAGTTTTTATTCATAAAACAATTCGGACAAATAGGGTATTAAAGTAAATTAGATACGAATGAACAATTATTCTTGGTTTGAATTATAATCAAAAAAACTGTCATACAATCATAGATAATTTAGAATATTTCAAAACTCTCCCAAATCATTAAGCATGAATTAACTTTCAGTTATTAGAATAGCATTTTTGTATATATATTGAGAAGTATTCATGAAACTCATACCTTCCATAATTGCCAATATAATAATTATTATAATTACTGTAAAAAGTGCCTTTAACCTTAATGAACAATCTGCTGTTGTAATATTTGTAGTGGATTTTTTTTAAATTTGATCTTTCCTAATAAATGTTGTATACTGTATATATTTTTGATTCTACTAACTGGTTTCAGGGCAATGTAAATTTGTGAGAAACTTCTATATTAGCCAGATAACGTGGCGTTATCCAAAATTGTGATTTGAAGGGAACAGACTGAACTTTCAATGTGACTGAATGACATTTTCTCGTAAAATCACAAATCATTCTTGAAACTTTTGTTCGGGAAGGGGCCCTATAGCCTCAAAAGATCACCTGGATACGCCACCAAATAACTCTTACAACATATAAATGATCAATTATCCAATTGGGAATAATGAAGATTGTCAAGCTCATCTATTTTAAAGTGACTGTGTATATTAGTTAGAAAATGTCTTATTTTGTACATAAATTATTGTATCTTATGAATATGCCTCAAGAAATTAGGTATTGTTCAATATACACTTTGATGGTGAACAATATTAATTTTCAATAGATATTCAGTTTTATGTTATATCATTGTTAGGATATGTATGCAAAACGCTCATACTATTGTACATAAAAAAATGTGTTGAAATGTCCAGTCAATAATACCGTGTATGTTTGTTCATCACATACGAAATATTGTTAAAATTTATGAATAATAAATGCTCGTGAATATTTCTGATTCTTATTGACGTTCCTTGAAAGTAAATTCATACTGATTCTTCATTTGCTAATTTTTGTAACAAGATTAATTCAGAAATTACTCATAAGTGTTACCTTTTTGGTTTCTCAACATAGTAATTTTTATACATTACATCTGAAATTCATGAAAATTTACCGATTATTTTTCTAAATACAGGGAATACAGGATTTATTGAATACGATAGGTTCAACAGTGAACACATTCTGAAAATATTTTCATTGATAAACAGGATGTTCCAACTTAAAATACGCAACTGATTTCTGGCTCAAACAATCGTCTATCTCACGTTATGTTTTTCTGACGGGGAGAGTCAACGACTGGAAGAAACCTTAGCGGATCACCGCAATATCCATGCAAACAGCAGTAAGAACAGGAATTCCAGAGGCACCCGATGGAACTGCTTTAAGGAGGAACTAAAGGAAAGGCTTGGGTTCATGCCTAAACGTTATGGATCGGAGGCGGAAATTGGGACGTTTGCAGATTGTCTCAATTCTGCCATACTGTTATCATACGAAGCCAGCTGTCCCTTGAAAAATGTAGACATAGCAGGCAAAATCCCTTGGTGGAACTCCCAAACTTAGTCCCATCGCAAGAAGGTCCGTAAACTTCTTTATAATGCCAAACGGACCAAACAACCTATACATTGGGAAGGCACATTCAGCACAAAGGAAATACAGAAACATTTTTAGAGACACACGGAGAGCATACTGCCTCGGTATGAGTACCTCACTAAAGGCGGCAAGACTCAACATGGTCATATCCGGAATCTCCAATACATACCGGGTGGCTACGGAAGTATTGCCTACGGAATATCTCAGTTATTGTATGAAGTAGGTTTGTGAAATTTGGAGCGTCGATATAATGACATAAGAGCTAGAATTTGAGCATATTGACATGTCAAAGTTAACTTCCGGTCTGACCGGAAGTAACATCAACTTTCTTATTTTAAATGGAAACCCTATTTTTTTTTTCTTTTCGCTTTATTCAGCATTCAATTCCCTTTCTAATGACATATCACAAGTTGGTATCTAACCAGAAACTACATCAGAAAAAAAATTATTATTGAAATTCACCGAGTAGGCCGTGGAAGCAAAATGAAAGCCAAAAATTGAAAAGTTGGCAATGGAAAGCATACGTCACTTGATAACAGTTGCTACTACTGTGATATTTTATTTTCATTCGTCGGCGTTATAAAAAGCCGCCAAAAAAAATATTGGAAAAATTGGGAAAAAAACAATACTCTGTAGGTCCATAACTTAAATAGGAACATACAACTTTTTCTTGCCTGTACTATTCAGCATAACCATTCCTTTCTAATGATATAATAGAAAGTAATTTTTTGAAATGAAATACCAAAAAATCCAATTATTATTATTCAAATAACAAAAAAACAGATTTATCGAAAAAAAAAATTCAAATTGATAGGATTAAAGATAAAATAAATTCAAAACAAATGTTCGAAATGCATTCCCTCAGCGTCAATACATTTATTGCGTCAATACATGTATTGACTCTGGTGATATTTTCATGTAAAACGTTTCTCAACATTTGGGGCGTGATATCTTGGAAAGCTCTACGAATATTTACTTCTAGCTCATGTAGAGTTGTAGGCTGTGTGGAATACACCCTATTTTAAGATGCCCCCATAGAAAAAAGTCGCACGGAGTAAGATCAGGTGACCTTGGTGGCCACCTGACTAGACCATGGGTTGTTATAAGTCTCTCTTGAAAGCGATTTTGAAGATAATTTCTCGCTATTCTTGAATTATGCGGAGGGGCGCCATCTTGCTGGAAGTACATTCTCTCAGTTATTTCCGCTGGTAGGTTGTTAATGAATTCCGAAATTTCATTCGATAAAAAATTAAACTATCTCTCTCCGGTTAGTTGACCTTGAAAAAGAATGTGGCCAACAATATGAGTTCCAACTATTCCTGCCCAAACATTCACACCAAATCTCTCCTGGAAGCCACCTTGTCGAAACCGGTGCTCGTTTTCTATCGCCCAGTACCTGAAACAAAAGACCGTTCACACTTTTAACACTTTACACTTCGACTATCGACAATAATCCAAATAAAGTACAGTACCTACCTTGTATTATTCCTGTTGAATAATCCATTGTTGGTAAATCTTGACTCGTCCGTAAACAAGATATAATAGTTAAATAGGTGATTCTCAGCATTTTGTCGAAGAAACCAATTACAATATTCCAGGCGCCTTTCACCGTCATTTTCATACAAATGTTGATGCAACTGATACTTGAAGGATTTAAATCGATGTTTTTTCAAAATTTTCCTAGCAGAGTCCTTACTTATAGCTAATTCGGCGCCAATCTGCCTTGAGGAAATTGTGCTATCATATTGTACTAAAGCTAATACATTAATTTCAGTTTTCTCATTAATATCAAATGCTTCTTGGTCTTCGTGAACATCAGGCTCAGTTCTTAATTTTTCTTCAAGCCACTGGAAATACCTTCTTGACCATAAATGAGAAGCATGTCAATTTGTTCGGTTCGTGAATAACGGGGCATTTTTTGAATATTCCACTAACTGATTTCGATTTCCAAACCCTTTTAAAATGGCAGAATCAAAAACACTACTTCGAACGTCAAAATAATATGGATAGCAGCGTTCGTGAGAGCTCTCGTTTCTTTTTTGTTTCATTCCAAAATACATCTTAATCAGCCTACTTGTTAATATTTTGGTTCGAATGATTATTGCAATGGAATGATTATTCTGAATAGCACAAACATCGTCCATAGGTAGATATTCGAATATCTATGGACGATGGCACAGACCAAGTACGTTTATGTTCCTATTTAACCTAGAACCTACAGGATATAATTTATCATTCCACATTATTTTTAATGTTATTTTTGCGTATGGCGATAATCTGTTTTGTTATTTGAAGAATAATAATTGGATTTTTTGGTATTTCATTTCAAAAAATTACTTTCTATTATATCATTAGAAAGGAATGGTTATGCTAAATAGTACAGGCAAGAAAAAGTTTTATGTTCCTATTTAAGTTATGGACCTACAGAGTATTGTTTTTTTTCCAATTTTTCCAATATTTTTTTTGGCGGCGAATGAAAATAAAATATCACAGTAGTAGCAACTGTTATCAAGTGACGTATGGTTTCCATAGCCAACTTTTCAATTTTTGGCTTTCATTTTGCTTCCACGGCCTACTCGGTGAATTTCAATAATAATTTTTTTCTGATCTAGTTTCTGGTTAGATACCAACTTGTGATATGTCATTAGAAAGGGAATTGAATGCTGAATAAAGCGAAAAGAAAAAAAATAGGGTTTCCATTTAAAATAAGAAAGTTGATGTTACTTCCGGTCAGACCGGAAGTTAACTTTGACATGTCAATATGCTCAAATTCTAGCTCTTATGTCATTATATCGACGCTCCAAATTTCACAAACCTACTTCATACAATAACTGAGATATTCCGTAGGCAATACTGCCGTAGCCACCCGGTATATATGCTCTGTCCATTTTCTGGCCAGTGACTCTGCAGGAAAGATAGTATATTTACAATAAATCAAGAGCATGGATATCCTAATTCCCTATCTTAAGAATGTATTTCAAAGCTTCCTCGGAAATACGGATACGTAGGTCATCTTCATTCCCAGCCTTGGTAAAAGCATTCAGAGCCATCTGCTTCACGTCTTTTCTTCTGAAGATAACTGAGAGGATGGTGAACAGATGCATCAGAGAAAAGGTAATGGAGCGACATCTACTCAGTGTACTCCAGCACGCGTACCAGGTTAACAAGGGTACGGGGACTGCCCTCCATCGACACGTTTATAGAGTTAGTTCGCTGCTGGTGTCTGAGAGAGCATTGACGATCTGCAATTAAGGTGAATCCACTTTGGGTCCCCGGTCATACCATAGTGCCCGAATAAAACGAACAGGCCGATGATCTGGCCAGACAGGGTGCAAAAAGCTCAACGATTGAACCAGAACCTATCCTATGAGTTTCTAGATCATTGAGCGTCTCAACCATGAAGGAAATCCTGGAAGTCAAAGTCCATATATCGTAACGTGCATATTCACCTGAGCATAGTGAGACTGTCTGATATAATTGATTTGGAGTTTTTCCCGAAGCTAATTTTGGGAAGCATCTCATCCGATGGCATTCCCATTATGGGGTTGGTTTCCAACTATTTCTATAGCTCGTTGTAAATCTTACGCAGTTTGCTTATGGGCGCTTGTCTTCTGGTTGATTTATTGTTGACACCTGGTTTCGCCTTGTATGTAGACATGAAGTTGCGGTAGGTTCAGCAATACTGCTAAGGCGGCTGTTGGGCTTGTCCTTATAGTCCCCATTGCCGCCAGGAAGGCTTGCCTTTCGATGCCACTTAGCCTTTGGATCACCCTAGCCGAGTTTGCTCTCATGGGTCTAATGACCGTGGTATACCTGGTGATTCAGCCGAGTATGCGCGGCCTTGTAAATTTCTCATTTGTAGAAAAAAACCATAACGTCCCTTATATATTTTTTCAATGATGCATTAAAAGTCATTAAGTAACACTGATTTCAATTATCATTTCAATTATATGTTGTCACCTGTCAAAGATTTTCATGTCAACTTTTTTTTTTCAAATGAATTGACATATTTTTTATTATAAATTATGATGGAAGCTGTCTTTCTGAGTTCAAACAAAATATTATACATTTTCATCATGAAAACGTCGAGTTGTACGAGTGTTAAATGGACATTGGTCGTAACTCAGAAAATGTGTTTACATTGAAGCCCTTGCAAATATCGAAGTCTTCTACAACATATTCAACATATTACGCCGTGGAGTGTCAGATGTTGAAAAGTGTTAGTCTCCAAAGGGAATATGCACTCAGGTTGTAATAAGAGGAAAAAGTTGTGTCCTGGAAACAACTGAGGACGTAACTTCGACCAGCTGATCAATTTATGTTTCGTTATTGGTGTTCCAGTTTTGCAGAAGAAAAACGAAAAAGAACGTTTTTCCATGACGTTACATTTTCCAAACATTCGTGTAAAGTAAATGACTGTTTTCTACGTATAAAAAATATTCAGTTCGAAATCAGATTAATTTATGTTCTCACGTTATTATGAAGGGAATGTTTGAAGTTTTATATATGGTTGAACTCAGGAAGACAGCTTCCATCAAAATCTGCGAAAAAAGATATGTCAATTTATATTAAAATCACTCTGCATTTTCATAACCATCATTATTTTGTTGTTGTTTCAAGTGATATCACATATGAAATTGTTTCAAATTCCTGCATATGTCAAGTTCTTTTGCTTTATAAAACCTAATGAAACGAATGAAATCGACAAAGTCGAAGTACCCTTTCTCTCCACACGTTTCCACCAAGTGGACGAAGAATAAAACTAATAATTGTCTTTCTGATGCTCTCATTGAAGATTTCTTTCATATTCAAAATATTCTTATCCATCCTAGCAAAGGTCAATCTCAATGGCTACTACCAATCTTCATTCGAAATTAAAAGGGCACTGTTTTGTGAATATTGAACTTTTGGGTTACAAGTATCATAATTTCAAGATTTCGATTTCACCAGAATTGTGTGCTGATGTAATCATTGGACATGATATACCTACTATTATCACATACAAAGATTTAACTCGATTTTGGTGGTTCAAGAACAACTTTAGCAATATGTAGCTTAGCAGTAGCAAAAATAAAACCAGTATATCTATTTTTCACCAGACTGCAGACCTATAACTACGAAATCAGGAAAGCAAACAGAGAAAGATGCTAAGTTCATATCTTCCGAAGTGAGAAAACTTTTAGAAGATGGAATTATAAAAAAGAGCTGTTCACTATGGAGGACACAAGATCTCGTTCCAAAATTTGGAAATCACCTATCAAAATGGATGACCGGAAATATACTGCATTTGAAGCTGACGATCAATTTTTTCAATTCAAAAAAGGGTTCCATTTAGCGTTACCAAAGGAGACGCTTGCTTTCAATGAGTCGTTAATGAAATAAAAATGAAAAGCTACTAGAAGTCTTTGCTCACTTGGACGATATTAAAGTTTGTGGTAAAACAAAAAACGAACATGATGAAAATTTAATAAATTTTTGACTCGCATACAAAAATACAACTTAGCAATTAATTAAACCAAAAGTATATTTTCTACAACAGTTATCAAATTGCTTAAATGATAATTGAAGATGGACTCATCAAGCCTGATCCCTCAAGATTGAAACCATTGATGAATTTACCTGTATCAGAAAATTTGCAATCACTACAGAGAGCATTAGGAGTGTTCTCATATTACTCTAGATGGATTCCTCGCTTTTCTCAGAAAATTCATAATCTGGTTATTATATAATAATTTTTTTGTCATCTTCAGCAAACTCTGATTTTGAGAACATAAAAAAGAATATAATTCAGTCTGTTGTGAAGTCTATTGATTCTAGTATACCTTTCGTAGTGGAAACAGATGCATCATATCATTCTATAGCTGCCTGCCTGAGCCAATTGAAAAAACAGTTGCTTTCTTCTCAAGAACATTATCACCTAGTGAACAGCGACATTCATCAGTTGAAAAAGAAGCCTATGCAATATGAGAATCTCTCAAGAAGTGGCGGAATAACCTGATTGGAAAGAAGTTCTCTTTAATTACTGACCAGAAATCTGTTTCTTTCATTTGCAGCATAAAATAATGGATTTAGGTATAACAATTAGCACTTGCAATGACGTGTCCGTGTGGAACATTGCACAAATAGATGACCGATATAATTCAATATCCGTACGGGGAAGTAGTTGTTTTCTGTCAGATATTTGCCCAAATTTCCACTTTGTGGAATTGTGTCACTTGACATGCTGTATGATGTTAGCTCCAAAATTGTTTTGTTTTTTTTGTAAATGTAAACTATATTTCATATCTCAATATGTCAAAGACTGAAAGATCTATGAAGAAAAAAGTGAAAGAATCATGAAACTTCAGCGCTCTGTAGGTCGGTAACAAAACATTTGCGGGCACGTTTATAATACCCCAAATAGCACGCAATATCCCCAGGAATTCCCAGTTTGATCACAAATGTCATCCATAGGAGATTCCGAATTTGTATCCTATCAAATGTCCGTGGTACATAATAAAAACTCCCAATTAGAACCGTGGCACATCCCGAACCAGTGTCCGAACCATGACCCGTGGATATCCCAGCTTGTTCCTCAGAACATTATCAAATGCTGTCGAGGTGATATCCCTAGAATATCCTCAACATATCCTTATCAGGTCCTCAGGACTTTTTATTACATACTTCCTGAGAACAATATATAATCCCCATCGTTTCCCTAGGATATCCTTATTTTGCCAAGAATTACTTGATTTCTTGAATTCAAGTCCACAGCGTCAACAAAATAAATTAACCTACTCAAATTAAATAAGATCAAAGATGAGTGATGAGACGAAATGCATTTTACCAATGATACGATTTGTATTCTTGGCGCTTCTCTGTGACCTGTGTACTCACAGAATATAAAAATTTGGTGATTTTTGTTCTGTAAACACTTGCCGTAGCACCCTACTTTCACACCAAAATAATGCAAATAGAAGAGGAGAAAAGGTTGAACTGATTTCGGGATTTCCAGCATGTATGTGAAAGAGAGAAAAACCTATATTTGTTTAAGTATTGTTTGGATGGCACAACTGCACTGTCATCCACATAAATAACGGTTGTAGTCGTGTTGTTGTCAAAAGTCGAGCCAAAAAGGCGGTAAAATCACCATTTTTATACAGATTTAATTCCTTCATCGACCGTGTAGGGGGCGCTTCTGTGGATCGTGTATATGGCATTTTACCGACTAATACAAACCCAAGATTTGGCAACCGCGCCGTTTGAGTAGTAAGGGAGTTTCAGCGTCGAATTTGAACGTTACTGTCGAAGTATTGTGATTTTATATTTTTTGGAGATATCTATCATAGTTCGATGGAAATATGTAGAAGCAGCAGATTGTTAGATTTTGTCCAATTCATTCAGAAATATGTTTCTACTAATATAAGTCAAACAATGAACTATTATCAAAAATGGTTTCATTATAGTTCAGTTAATTTATTTTGGAATTGAAAGGATATGATTCGAACAATTTTCAGTTTTTGTATTTTGGAATTAATAGATTCGAACGAATACTGGTATTTGAGAAAACATTCTTAAAGTTTATTACTTTTATGCCACAATCAACAGATACAGAAAGCCATTTTTAATGTCAGTAAGTTATTAGATACTTGATGAAATACTTGTAAAACTCTGAAAAGTAATCCATGGAAATTTTTCACTTAGATCACTCGATACACAACAAAACTCAAATATTGATATGTGTGTCAAACAAGTGATTTTCAAATCATAAGGTAATACTTTCAGTATGTACAAAACATTTGTATTTTTTTATTATAAAATGGTAAAAAGAAGGTCTTCGGGCACAGTAATACAATCACTTTTGAGCAAAGAATACTAGATTTCCATTGGTTAATAAAAATCCCAGCACTCAAGCAAAAGAATAAACTACACGTCCAATGAAATCATATGGATAATGATTATTGAAAACTTTCATAATAACATAGTCAAAAAGGGTGATGACCCGCAGAAAATTATTTAAAAGGAAGTGGATGATGATTCTGCAACATGGTTAGTTGGTTTGAGGCTGACGAGCCAGACGCAGGGTTTACCCGTGAGGGTGACCCTTGACACTGAGACCAACTGAGGTCTATTGTATTCTGTCGTCAGTAGTTCCTAGTTAAATAGGCCCGTGTCTTTTATCAGGTTTAGTAATTTATTCACTAGGTGTTTCGGATTCATGCCTATTTCTAGGTTGGTCTGTCCGAATATTCTGTAGCGCTTGTTGTACAGCGCGTCGCATTCGAAGATGATGTGAGAGGCTGTTTCCTCCTCGTCACCACAAAGTCTGCACTCCACGGTTTCTCTGTTTATTCCCATGGTGTGCAGGTGTTTCCTAAGGGCGCAATGTCCGGTTAGTAAGCCGGTAAGTATGCGTATCTTAGGTCTGTTCAGGTTGAGAATGTCAGCCGTCAGTGTTTGGCTTAAGTGCCTCACCATGGCTGTGCTGTGTCGATGCCCTTCGATTTGGTCCCAATATGTTTTGTGTTTTGTTTTCTTCTACTCATTTATTAGGTTTCCGCATCGGGTTTTGCTGATGCCAAACACTGGTTCTGGGCCTGTGAATGGTAGTTCAGAAGCTCGTCTGGCAAGTTGGTCTGCTTTTTCATTACCTTCGATTCCTCTGTGTCCAGGCACCCACACAAGTGTTACCTTGTTGTGTTTTGTCAGTTCATTGAGGCTCTGAAGGCATTCCCATACCTGCTTTGACTTAATCTGTACTGAATTCAGAGCTTTTATTGCGCTCTGGCTATCAGAAAGAATGTGGATGTGTTTTCTTTTGTACCCACTGTCTAGATTCATCTGTATGCATGTCCTTATGGCATGTGTCTCAGTTTGGAATACTGTGGTGTTGTTGCCAAGTGGAAGTATTACGTTCCTATTTGGCTTCACTCCATGTATTCCTGCTCCAGTTCCTATCTCTGTTTTGGAGCCATCTGTGTACCAGATGATGTTGCCAGATGATAGTGATTCTACTCCCGAGTCCCATTCGTCCCACTTGAGCTGTGTTCTGAATGGTTTTTCGTATGAGTATTTAGGTAACATGTAGTCTGATATCATTTCCAGATTCTGCAACATACTTTTCGAGTATATGCAAAAATCAAGTTGGAATAGAAGAATCTAATAAATCTACAACTTTTATTGATGTTCTCCTGGGATCTGTTTGGGGCGACTTAATCTTTTTCCTTTTCGTAAAATTTTGCTTTGAAGAAGATTATGTACTCACACTACAATATTGAGAACTTTTGGTGTAGTAATATACGAAACCGCCATTTTTAATATACTTGACACGTGTTTTGGTTTGAATATTTTCCACCGGAAGATGCTCACTTCCCACACAGCACATGTACGTACAATGGATGAACAATGGACGTTCAATATAGAATTTCAGGACATCCAGTGGATGTCCAGAATTAGTACAATGGACATCCTATGAACGTTCAATGGACGTCCAGGACACCACTATGGACGTACAATTACAATTTTGGACGTCCATTGTATGTCCATATTTGGTGAAACGGATGTACAGAATATATCAAAATAACAACCACTGTGGATATTTTTTGGACATCCAAGGTGTTCTGCAAATAATTAGCAGTACTTAGGTAGATATTATAAAAGTAAAAATCATTTAATTTCCCATATAAACATTATTTGTCATTGAATAAATAATTACAAAATCTTCTTACTGGAGTTATCACTAAAATACGGTGAAATAATAATTGAAAGGGAAGAAGCACTTGGTGTCAATTTTTTACCCATACCATGCATTACCATTGTATATTAGCCTGAACTGAACTGAAATACAAAACACAACACTGCAGTCATAGCTAACCTCACATATTCTTCTTCTGCTTCAGCTGATTATTCTTTTATCGTCACCAATCGGTATTTTGGTTCTGTGTCATCGATCATTATTTTATTACACCAAAGAATCTAGAATTACCAATATTCAAAATACATAACTATTTAATGCATTTGCATGAATTGAACGTCCAATTGATGTTTACGATTGGACGTCCAATGGATGTTTACGACTGGTCTTTCAAGTAATGTCCACTTAATGTCCTCTCAATGTCCAGATATAGTCTGACAAAGTGCGTTTTATCTAAGTATTACATTTCCATTAGGGATGAAGACAAAATAGCATAAACAGGATAATTAATCATATGTATCATATATTAAATTTTTTTATGTACATCATATGTACGTACAATGGATGTACATTTTCGAATATCCACTGTACGTCCGTTTCCTGTACGTACAATGGATGTCCATTAAACATCCATGGACGTTTGGACTAGAGCTGGACGTAAAACGGACATCCATTAGATGTCGTGTGCTGTGTGGGTTGGTGACTGAAACACGTGTCGAGGTTATGAGATAGCAGTTTGGTGATAGAATAAAGCTCCAGTACATTTATTGAAGAAGATGTAAAATGGCATACTCCGACGGGGTCACGTGACTTGAGCAATCTCTAGTAAACATTTTTTTTTTCAAAATAATCCCTTGAAATAAGCTTATTTTCTTCAATTTCAAAAATTATTAAAGAAAGTTATTTGTATTTAGATTCAACATACGTCCTGAATTCGAATGTTCTATTAGTTTTTCACGTTTATTTAATATCAACGAAGCTTCTGTTAAGTAAAAAATTTTAACTTGGAGAAAAGCGTTTCGCTCCACTAATAACTTCATCATGCTACTAACTTTCAATTACTGAGTAATGAAAAGGTACAAAATTGATGTATCGTTAAGCATTTAGTATAGAAATTAATTTCAATTGATTTTCGTCAGTACTATAATGATGCCAAAAACTCATTGGACAAAAATCATTGAACAACTGTATATAACCAAACTTTTTGAATATTTTTAAATAACAAATTTCAAACGGTTATTCAAACAAAAAATTATTTTCGACGTAGTGAAAGTCACATCATCTAGTCAGAGCAATACATTTTTCATATTTTTTAAAGCTACAAAATTTAAGTCCGATTTGGGTATATATTATTAATGAAAGTTATTTCCATATTTCTAAATGATAATACTCCCTCATTAACAGTCGTAAAATGTACCCAAAATATCCTGTGTAGGTAGAGGACGGCTATCATTATTATTCGACGTGGCGCTACCGTCAATTTTTGGTGGCGTATTCATTTTCAGCTATAATGTTCAGAGAACATCGTGAGAGCCAAGGAAAAGAAGATAGTATTTGGTATTCTTCTTAAACTTCTGCAGGCTGTAAACCCCAGGCAACATCTCCAGAGGCTGAGTTTCAGAGCTTTGCCGTCCGCTGAAAAAACGAGCACTGGGAAAGAAATGTTTTCCATGTCTCTGAAGTGACGAAAAAGAGATGTGAATACTGAATTAGAAGGGTCAGTGCCATCGTTTCCGAAGTGTTCCAGAAAAGCAAGCGAGCTGGTGGAAAAAGTATTACCGAAAAGACGAATGTTTTTTTTGGACTGAATCTAAAAGTTTCATTGTGATTGAGGTTTTTTCAAGGTCAAAATTAGACTTAACGGTTGACATGTATCCACAAAAAATTCGTTATCGATCTTTGAGGCGTTGAAATTTTGAGGTTTTTTTATATTTTTTTTCAATAGCTCTTTCAGTTTTCAAGATATTGAGATCAAAATTTAAACAAAGATTACGTTTCAGGGCTTACATCATCCAACATGCCGAGTAATTGTGAGAATCTACAGGGAGATATCTTTTCAAAGGTCAAGCGATTTCGTGATGCGTCACTGGTGGATTCTAATACATGAAATTAATTCTTTGTTTCCTTCAGACATTTTTTTTGTTTCGTGTAAATTTTACGCATCTACGGTCATTATCGAGAAAAAAATTAAAATGACTTTTTGTGATACGTTGGATTTAATTGATATTTCCCAACGAATCAATATAATAAAGAATTAGTGGGCTTTGACTGCTAATTTCATTTTGATGTTGAAATTATTTTGAATTATTTGACATTATTTGAAAGTTGTTTTGTGTCTGATAGTGTATTTCTTTATTTTATTCAATTTGTTCAACATTGAAATGGAAAATGAAGCATACTCATCTGAAAATGTGGCGAACATCCATTTTGCTTATTGTCTGGCTAATGGTAACGGACTTGAAGCTCAGAGGTTGTACGCGCTAAAATTTCCTAATCGGCGCCGGCTTCCCAACTATAGAACTCTCCTAAATTCCCATCATCACGTTCGGGAATACGACAAATTTTAGACTCCAAGACACAATTCTGGCAGACTGCCATAAACATGTAACACAGTAAAAGATGAAGAGATTTGAAATGTTATCAAAAAATCCTGGTATGACTACTGGACATATTGGGATTTGGATGTTTCCCCTATAACTGTCTGGAAATATGTTATACTCATATCATATCCAGAGAGTCTAAGGTTTGCTTTCTAGAGATTTTATACGACGCTTGCAGTTCTCCGAATGGATACTACGCAAATGTAGTAGGGTTCCTGAATTGTTATCCTGTATCATTTTTACCGACTACGCTCAATTTACACGCGACGGAGTAGTAGATTGCCACAACGTTAATATTTGGGCACTAGAAAATCCACACATCAGATAATCTTGACACGACACCAAGAACACTTCAGCGTCATCATATGGACAGGAATAGTGGGAGATACCTAAAGATTTTACCGCGAATTTTAAATGGTGACACATATTTAAACTGTTTACAGTACGAATTGTCTGTCCCTCATTTTCGAGTCACCGTCCGCTATTATACGAATGAAGTGTTTCCCAATCGGCGGATTGGCAGAGCAGGTCCAATTGCTTGGCCCCCACGGTCCCCACATTTCAACCCGCTGGACTTTTTATGAGGACATGTAATGGGCCTAGTTTATGGCGCAGAACCAGTTCTTTCATCGAAGTTCTTACTGAACGATTCATGTGTGCCTTCCAAACCGTAAAAAACACTCTCGGAATATGAGAAGAGAGAAAAATAGATAGAAAAGTCAAGGTTCGTTAAGTTTTTTATTTTTTGGTATTGTTGAAGAAAACTTGTAATTTAGATTAAAAACCAAATAAATAGAGTTTTTTATTTTAATTTTGATATAATAATAAGTTTCCACCTTTTGTTTAAAACTTTAATGGAATGTAGCGAATTACAAAAAATATTGAAATTTTTTTCTCGATATCAGGTGCAGATGTGTCAAAATTACAAGAGACCAAAAATTTCATGAATAAAACAAGAATTCTATTCCATATTTCAAAATCCGTCAGCAACGTATCACACAAAAGTTTATAAAATTATAAGCATTTAGTACAGAAATTGATTTCAATTGATTTTCGTCAGTACTGTAATGATGTCAAAAACTCATTGTACAAAAAATCATTGAACATCTGTATATAACCAAACTTTTTGAATTGTTTTAAATAACAAATTTCAAACGGTTATTCGAACAAAAGTTATTTTCGACGAAGTGAAAATCACATCATCTTGTCCGAGCAATATATTTTTCATATTTTTTAAAGCTACAAAATCTAAGTCCGATTTGGGTATATATTATTATTGAAAGTTTTTTCCATATTTCTAAATACCTCATTCCCAGTCGTAGAATGTACCCAAAAGCATAACCTGTCTGTAGGTAGAGGACGGCTATCATTATTATTCGACGTGGCGCTCCCGTCAATTTTTGGTGGCGTATTCATTATCAGCTCTAATGTTCAGAGAACATCGTGAGAGCCAACGGGAAGAAGATAGGATTTGGTATTCTTCTTAAACTTCTGCAGGCTGTAAGCCCCAGGCAACATCTCCAGAGGCTGAGTTTCAGAGCTTTGCCGTCCGCTGGAAAAACGAGCACTGGGAAAGAAATGGTTTGCATGTCTCTGAAGTGACGCAAAAGGGATGTGAATACTGAATTAGAAGGGCCAGTGTCTATGAGACGGCCAGCGGTGGAACGATTAATGCTAGTTCAGAAGAGCATCGTCTCCATGAAAATATCTGAACCAGAGACAGATCGCCATCCTTTCTGAAGTGTTCCAGAAAAGCAAGTGAGCTGGTGGAAAAAGCATTACCGAAAAGGCGAATGTTTTTTTTTGCACTGAATCTAAAATTTTAATTGTGATTGACGGCTGCACTCCATACGAGATTTTGCGAGCGGTTTTTTCAAGGTCAAAATGAGACTTTACGGTTAACATGTATCCACAAACAATTCGTTATCGATCTACAGAGCGTTGAAATTTCAAGGTTTTTTTTTCAATAGCTCTCAGTTTTTAAGATATTGAGATCAAATTTTAAACAAAGATTACGTATCAGGGCTTACATCATCCAACATGATATACATGAAATTAATTCTTTGCTTCCTTTAGACATTTTTTTTGTTTCGTGTTAATTTTACGCATCTACGGTCATTATCGAGAAAAAAATTAAAATAACTTTTTGTGATACGTTGGATTTAATTGATATTTCTCAAAGAATCAATAAAATAAAGATTTAGTGGGCTTTGACTGCTATTTTCATTTTGATGTTGAGATTATTTTGAATTATTTGAAAGTTGGTTTGTGTCTGATAGTGTATTTCTTTATTTTATTCAATTTGTTCAACATTGAAATGGAAAATCAAGCATATTCATTTGAAAATGTGGCTAACATCCATTTTGCTTATTGTCTGACTAATGGTAACGGACTTGAAGCTCAGAGGTTGAACGCGCTAAAATTTCCTAATCCGCGCCGGCTTCCCAACTATAGAACTCTCATAAATTCCCATCATCACGTTCGGGAATACGACAAATTTCAGACTCCAAGACACAATGCTGGCAGACTGCCATAAACATGTAACACAGTAAAAGATGAAGAAATTTTAAATGTTATCAAAAAATCCTGGTACGACTACTGGACACATTGGGATTTGGATGTTTCCCCTTAAACTGTCTGGAAATATGATTTTATGTTATATATATATGTTCAGATAGGTTTCCGCGGTCAGATATTTGAAAACTAAAAGTTCGGGTTGAACCGCGTCTAGAATTTGTTGAAATTCGACGTTTCGGCTCCGATTTTGGAGCCATTTTCAAGAACTGAAAAAGAAAGAAAATTAATAAATGGTTGAAACGTAATTCTACGCTGAGGTCTCAATCTGCCTACTCCTCAGGTATAATTACGTTCGGTTTTTGTGACTTGACGTCGGGGTCTCAATCTGCCTACTCCCCATGTCTCGTCACTGGTTCTCTCTAAGGTCTCAATCTGCCTACTCCTTCGAGAGAACTGAGGAATTGTGGGTTGAGGAACTGTATTTATAGTGGACGTGGCTGTAATGGCCGTGTGCAATGTATTGGCGCGAGGTAAACTATGGGCGGGAACTGAATTGGCGCTAGAAGAGCTGTGTGCGGGAACTTGGTTGGCGCTAAGTGAGCTGTGTGCGGGAACTGGGTTGGTGGGAAATGAGTTTATGCGTGCAATGAGAGGCTTCCAGGTATTGGGAAGTCTACGTCCGTCTTCGCGAGTGTTGAGGCAATTGGGGCGCTTCTCTATCTCAAGGGCTTCTCGGATGATCCTGGTTTGCAGAGTTTTCTCGGTGGAAATTGTTTTTGTGTTTTTGAAGTCTATTTTGTGACCTGTGTCTTCTCGATGTTTATAAAGTGCGGAAGTGGAAGATGCCTGACGCACAGCAAGTTCGTGTTCGTAGACTCTGGAAGTTACTCGTCTGTTAGTCTGGCCAATATAAGTTCTCGGGCAGTCTGAACATGGTATTTCATATATACCTTGAGAATCGTTTGGTATTGTGTCCTTGGGAGATCTGAGGAATTTGTATATTTGGTTGTTGGCCGTGAATATTGTTTTTATCTCGTGTTTTCTCAAGATATTACTGATTTTGTCTGTCACACCTTTGATGTATGGTAGGAAAGCTTTAAATTATACCTGAGGAGTAGGCAGATTGAGACCTCAGCGTAGAATTACGTTTTAACCTTTCATTAATTTTCTTTCTATTTCAGTTCTTGAAAATGGCTCCAAAATCGGAGCCGAAACGTCGAATTTCAACAAATTCTAGACACGGTTCAACCCGAACTTTTAGTTTTCAAATATCTGACCGTGGAAACCTATCTGAACATATATATATATATATACCGGGTGACCACGAGGTGAGGTACGCCCCCCAATTTTTCTATAGTTTTGAAGATACAGATTTCAAATTTGGCACGTCGATATATTACTCAAATACGCATATTTTGACTCCATAACCGAAAATTCACCACTTCCGGTTTAACCGGAAGTGACCCCAAACTTTTTTTTTCAAATGACACCCTGTACAATTTTTTTCATTATCAGGAAGAACACGCAATTTGTGATAACACTGTTCTCCAAAATTGAAAATCGGTTGAAAAATGGCGGAGATACAGTTGATTGTTCAATCGAACAAAGTTGGCCGTGAACATCAAACTCAAATCATCACAACTGACGAACGGCGTCAGCATTTACGAGAGGAAGGTTCGAGGTAAGATACAGCTGAAAATCGAGTTTCCCATGTAATTGCAGCAACCATATTTCCCATCAATTATCAAACATTTCCTCAAAACGGATTAGTACCCATAAAGAAAGGCTCACAACTGCCATTTCTCAAATAGCAACATACTCTTTTCACATTGTTATGTTGAAAGATGATGAATTATCAGATTACTCGAATGAAAAGATTTGAAGAATTCCGAAAGGAATCGAAGATACGGGATGTTTCATTATGAGTGTTCTCAAAATTGACTATTCTTAAACATAGGCGGCTTGAACCTACGAAAGCTAAACAAAAATTCATATTTAAAAAAAAATAGTGAAAATTTGCGGTACATTCTGAATAATGGAACATTGTGAGTTGTCGAAAAACATTCTACGGCGATGGAGCGAACTTTTTTCTCATTACTCGTATGCTAATCGTAATTGATGGTGGATTCATACAGCAGTTTTAAGATCGTTGTTGGAATAAATATTCCATTAACGAACATTCTTATGACTTCTTACTAGTGACTAAAAACTCATGAATTGGAACTGCTGTATAAATCCACCATAAGAATATACCTGCAGAGTAAAAAAAATGTATTAGATATTTATTCCAATTTCTAACATTTGATACAACTAATTTCTGAACGAAAAAAAAGGTATGAAGTAAATTGTTTATTGGTTCTGGTCACTTACTACACTAACAGAAATCAAAGTAATGAAAAAATGATTTACAAGTACTGTTCAAAATGTTCTCCATTATGTTCTCTGCACAAAATTGCACGTCTCACTTTTGCTTCCATAACTCCATTTAACTGAGCTTGAGTAATACTTGCAATTGCTTCTCTAAGGCGATGTTCCAAATCCTCCCTTGATGTAGGACTAGAAGAGTAAACCTTGTTCTTCAGGTAACCCCATATGAAAAAATCCAGTGGCGTGAGGTCCGGTGACCTCGGAGGCCATCTTGTAGGACCATTCGTGCCAATCCATCGATTTGGGAATGTTTCATCTAGGTAACTGGTTACTATTCGGGAATTATGGGGAGGTGCACCATCCTGCTGGAAATACATATTTTGGTAGACGTCGAGAGGTAAATTCTCCATGAATCCTTCTATTTCGTTTCGTAGAAATCCCAAATAGCGTTGCCCATTCAACATACCATCAAATATTATGGGCCCAATGATTCGAGTTCCTATCAGACCTATCCACACGTTGAATCCAAAGCGTTCCTGAAAATTCCCTTGTCTTATGAGCCTGGGGTTTTCAGTTGCCCAGTATCTGGTGTTGTTTCTATTGAACATACCAAGATTCGTAAATCTTGATTCGTCGGAAAATATAATGTTTCTCGTCATATTCGGGTTCCTTATGTGGTTCTCAAGTAGCCAATTGCAATATTGGACCCTTCTTTCATGATCATTTTCGTAAAGGCGCTGATGTATCTGATATTTATACGGCTTAAACCCATGTTTTTTTAGAATTTTTTGAGCTGATTCTCGTCCAACTGGTAATTCATGTTCGATTTGTCGAAGTGATATGGTGGGATCTACATAAACAACAGCCAAAACATTAGTTTCCGTCTCTGCATCAATAATAAAACTATCCTGATCATGTACATTGTCATCTGGTTCTATCCTGAATTGCCTTTCCAAACGTGCGAAATAGTTTCTACTTGGTTGGCGTTGTCTGAGAGGGAATCGTTCACTGTAAAGAATGCAAGCCGCAGTTGCATTTTTTCTACACTCGCCATAAATTAGCAGTAAATCTACTTTTTCATTTCTAGTAAATTTTCGCTCCATCGGAATGTTTTTCAACAAGTTACAATTCTCTTGTATTGAATGAGTAGAACAAATTGTCACTTTGTTGACAAAATATGCTTTTTTGTTTAGCTTTCTTATGTTCAAAGCCGCCTTCGTTGAAGAACATTCAATTTTGGGAACACTTATATTGTATTTCTGGTTCCTTTCGGAATTCTTCAAATCTTTTCATTCGAGTAATCTGATAATTCATCATCTTTCAACATAACAATGTGAAAAGAGTATGTTGCTATTTGAGAAATGGCAGTTGTGAGCCTTTCTTTATGGGTACTAATCCGTTTTGAGGAAATGTTTGATAATTGATGGGAAATATGGTTGCTGCAATTACATGGGAAGCTCGATTTTCAGCTGTATCTTACCTCGAACCTTCCTCTCGTAAATGCTGACGCCGTTCGTCAGTTGTGATGATTTGAGTTTGATGTTCACGGCCAACTTTGTTCGATTGAACAATCAACTGTATCTCCGCCATTTTTCAACCGATTTTCAATTTTGGAGAACAGTGTTATCACAAATTGCGTGTTCTTCCTGATAATGAAAAAAATTGTACAGGGTGTCATTTGAAAAAAAAAGTTTGGGGTCACTTCCGGTTAAACCGGAAGTGGTGAATTTTCGGTTATGGAGTCAAAATATGCGTATTTGAGTAATATATCGACGTGCCAAATTTGAAACCTGTATCTTCAAAACTATAGAAAAATTGGGGGGCGTACCTCACCTCGTGGTCACCCGGTATATATATATATATGTTCAGATAGGTTTCCACGGTCAGATATTTGAAAACTAAAAGTTCGGGTTGAACCGTGTCTAGAATTTGTTGAAATTCGACGTTTCGGCTCCGATTTTGGAGCCATTTTCAAGAACTTAAATAGAAAGAAAATTAATGAAAGGTTAAAACGTAATTCTACGCTGAGGTCTCAATCTGCCTACTCCTCAGGTATAATTTAAAGCTTTCCTACCATACATCAAAGGTGTGACAGACAAAATCAGTAATATCTTGAGAAAACACGAGATAAAAACAATATTCACGGCCAACAACCAAATATACAAATTCCTCAGATCTCCCAAGGACACAATACCAAACGATTCTCAAGGTATATATGAAATACCATGTTCAGACTGCCCGAGAACTTATATTGGCCAGACTAACAGACGAGTAACTTCCAGAGTCTACGAACACGAACTTGCTGTGCGTCAGGCATCTTCCACTTCCGCACTTTATAAACATCGAGAAGACACAGGTCACAAAATAGACTTCAAAAACACAAAAACAATTTCCACCGAGAAAACTCTGCAAACCAGGATCATCCGAGAAGCCCTTGAGATAGAGAAGCGCCCCAATTGCCTCAACACTCGCGAAGACGGACGTAGACTTCCCAATACCTGGAAGCCTCTCATTGCACGCATAAACTCATTTCCCACCAACCCAGTTCCCGCACACAGCTCACTTAGCGCCAACCAAGTTCCCGCACACAGCTCTTCTAGCGCCAATTCAGTTCCCGCCCATAGTTTACCTCGCGCCAATACATTGCACACGGCCATTACAGCCACGTCCACTATAAATACAGTTCCTCAACCCACAATTCCTCAGTTCTCTCGAAGGAGTAGGCAGATTGAGACCTTAGAGAGAACCAGTGACGAGACATGGGGAGTAGGCAGATTGAGACCCCGACGTCAAGTCACAAAAACCGAACGTAATTATACCTGAGGAGTAGGCAGATTGAGACCTCAGCGTAGAATTACGTTTCAACCATTTATTAATTTTCTTTCTTTTTCAGTTCTTGAAAATGGCTCCAAAATCGGAGCCGAAACGTCGAATTTCAACAAATTCTAGACGCGGTTCAACCCGAACTTTTAGTTTTCAAATATCTGACCGCGGAAACCTATCTGAACATATATATATAACATAAAATCATATTTCCAGACAGTTTAAGGGGAAACATCCAAATCCCAATGTGTCCAGTAGTCGTACCAGGATTTTTTGATAACATTTAAAATTTCTTCATCTTTTACTGTGTTACATGTTTATGGCAGTCTGCCAGCATTGTGTCTTGGAGTCTGAAATTTGTCGTATTCCCGAACGTGATGATGGGAATTTATGAGAGTTCTATAGTTGGGAAGCCGGCGCGGATTAGGAAATTTTAGCGCGTTCAACCTCTGAGCTTCAAGTCCGTTACCATTAGTCAGACAATAAGCAAAATGGATGTTAGCCACATTTTCAAATGAATATGCTTGATTTTCCATTTCAATGTTGAACAAATTGAATAAAATAAAGAAATACACTATCAGACACAAACCAACTTTCAAATAATTCAAAATAATCTCAACATCAAAATGAAAATAGCAGTCAAAGCCCACTAAATCTTTATTTTATTGATTCTTTGAGAAATATCAATTAAATCCAACGTATCACAAAAAGTTATTTTAATTTTTTTCTCGATAATGACCGTAGATGCGTAAAATTAACACGAAACAAAAAAAATGTCTAAAGGAAGCAAAGAATTAATTTCATGTATATCATGTTGGATGATGTAAGCCCTGATACGTAATCTTTGTTTAAAATTTGATCTCAATATCTTAAAAACTGAGAGCTATTGAAAAAAAAACCTTGAAATTTCAACGCTCTGTAGATCGATAACGAATTGTTTGTGGATACATGTTAACCGTAAAGTCTCATTTTGACCTTGAAAAAACCGCTCGCAAAATCTCGTATGGAGTGCAGCCGTCAATCACAATTAAAATTTTAGATTCAGTGCAAAAAAAAACATTCGCCTTTTCGGTAATGCTTTTTCCACCAGCTCACTTGCTTTTCTGGAACACTTCAGAAAGGATGGCGATCTGTCTCTGGTTCAGATATTTTCATGGAGACGATGCTCTTCTGAACTAGCATTAATCGTTCCACCGCTGGCCGTCTCATAGACACTGGCCCTTCTAATTCAGTATTCACATCCCTTTTGCGTCACTTCAGAGACATGCAAACCATTTCTTTCCCAGTGCTCGTTTTTCCAGCGGACGGCAAAGCTCTGAAACTCAGCCTCTGGAGATGTTGCCTGGGGCTTACAGCCTGCAGAAGTTTAAGAAGAATACCAAATCCTATCTTCTTCCCGTTGGCTCTCACGATGTTCTCTGAACATTAGAGCTGATAATGAATACGCCACCAAAAATTGACGGGAGCGCCACGTCGAATAATAATGATAGCCGTCCTCTACCTACAGACAGGTTATGCTTTTGGGTACATTCTACGACTGGGAATGAGGTATTTAGAAATATGGAAAAAACTTTCAATAATAATATATACCCAAATCGGACTTAGATTTTGTAGCTTTAAAAAATATGAAAAATATATTGCTCGGACAAGATGATGTGATTTTCACTTCGTCGAAAATAACTTTTGTTCGAATAACCGTTTGAAATTTGTTATTTAAAACAATTCAAAAAGTTTGGTTATATACAGATGTTCAATGATTTTTTGTACAATGAGTTTTTGACATCATTACAGTACTGACGAAAATCAATTGAAATCAATTTCTGTACTAAATGCTTATAATTTTATAAACTTTTGTGTGATACGTTGCTGACGGATTTTGAAATATGGAATAGAATTCTTGTTTTATTCATGAAATTTTTGGTCTCTTGTAATTTTGACACATCTGCACCTGATATCGAGAAAAAAATTTCAATATTTTTTGTAATTCGCTACATTCCATTAAAGTTTTAAACAAAAGGTGGAAACTTATTATTATATCAAAATTAAAATAAAAAACTCTATTTATTTGGTTTTTAATCTAAATTACAAGTTTTCTTCAACAATACCAAAAAATAAAAAACTTAACGAACCTTGACTTTTCTATCTATTTTTCTCTCTTCTCATATTCCGAGAGTGTTTTTTACGGTTTGGAAGGCACACATGAATCGTTCAGTAAGAACTTCGATGAAAGAACTGGTTCTGCGCCATAAACTAGGCCCATTACATGTCCTCATAAAAAGTCCAGCGGGTTGAAATGTGGGGACCGTGGGGGCCAAGCAATTGGACCTGCTCTGCCAATCCGCCGATTGGGAAACACTTCATTCGTATAATAGCGGACGGTGACTCGAAAATGAGGGACAGACAATTCGTACTGTAAACAGTTTAAATATGTGTCACCATTTAAAATTCGCGGTAAAATCTTTAGGTATCTCCCACTATTCCTGTCCATATGATGACGCTGAAGTGTTCTTGGTGTCGTGTCAAGATTATCTGATGTGTGGATTTTCTAGTGCCCAAATATTAACGTTGTGGCAATCTACTACTCCGTCGCGTGTAAATTGAGCGTAGTCGGTAAAAATGATACAGGATAACAATTCAGGAACCCTACTACATTTGCGTAGTATCCATTCGGAGAACTGCAAGCGTCGTATAAAATCTCTAGAAAGCAAACCTTGGACTCTCTGGATATGATATGAGTATAACATATTTCCAGACAGTTATAGGGGAAACATCCAAATCCCAATATGTCCAGTAGTCATACCAGGATTTTTTGATAACATTTCAAATCTCTTCATCTTTTACTGTGTTACATGTTTATGGCAGTCTGCCAGAATTGTGTCTTGGAGTCTAAAATTTGTCGTATTCCCGAACGTGATGATGGGAATTTAGGAGAGTTCTATAGTTGGGAAGCCGGCGCCGATTAGAAAATTTTAGCGCGTACAACCTCTGAGCTTCAAGTCCGTTACCATTAGCCAGACAATAAGCAAAATGGATGTTCGCCACATTTTCAGATGAGTATGCTTCATTTTCCATTTCAATGTTGAACAAATTGAATAAAATAAAGAAATACACTATCAGACACAAAACAACTTTCAAATAATGTCAAATAATTCAAAATAATTTCAACATCAAAATGAAATTAGCAGTCAAAGCCCACTAATTCTTTATTATATTGATTCGTTGGGAAATATCAATTAAATCCAACGTATCACAAAAAGTAATTTTAATTTTTTTCTCGATAATGACCGTAGATGCGTAAAATTTACACGAAACAAAAAAAATGTCTGAAGGAAACAAAGAATTAATTTCATGTATTAGAATCCACCAGTGACGCATCACGAAATCGCTTGACCTTTGAAAAGATATCTCCCTGTAGATTCTCACAATTACTCGGCATGTTGGATGATGTAAGCCCTGAAACGTAATCTTTGTTTAAATTTTGATCTCAATATCTTGAAAACTGAAAGAGCTATTGAAAAAAAATATAAAAAAACCTCAAAATTTCAACGCCTCAAAGATCGATAACGAATTTTTTGTGGATACATGTCAACCGTTAAGTCTAATTTTGACCTTGAAAAAACCTCAATCACAATGAAACTTTTAGATTCAGTCCAAAAAAAACATTCGTCTTTTCGGTAATGCTTTTTCCACCAGCTCGCTTGCTTTTCTGGAACACTTCGGAAACGATGGCACTGACCCTTCTAATTCAGTATTCACATCTCTTTTTCGTCACTTCAGAGACATGGAAAACATTTCTTTCCCAGTGCTCGTTTTTTCAGCGGACGGCAAAGCTCTGAAACTCAGCCTCTGGAGATGTTGCCTGGGGTTTACAGCCTGCAGAAGTTTAAGAAGAATACCAAATACTATCTTCTTTTCCTTGGCTCTCACGATGTTCTCTGAACATTATAGCTGAAAATGAATACGCCACCAAAAATTGACGGTAGCGCCACGTCGAATAATAATGATAGCCGTCCTCTACCTACACAGGATATTTTGGGTACATTTTACGACTGTTAATGAGGGAGTATTATCATTTAGAAATATGGAAATAACTTTCATTAATAATATATACCCAAATCGGACTTAAATTTTGTAGCTTTAAAAAATATGAAAAATGTATTGCTCTGACTAGATGATATAACTTTCACTACGTCGAAAATAATTTTTTGTTTGAATAACCGTTTGAAATTTGTTATTTAAAAAAATTCAAAAAGTTTGGTTATATACAGTTGTTCAATGATTTTTGTCCAATGAGTTTTTGGCATCATTATAGTACTGACGAAAATCAATTGAAATTAATTTCTATACTAAATGCTTAACGATACATCAATTTTGTACCTTTTCATTACTCAGTAATTGAAAGTTAGTAGCATGATGAAGTTATTAGTGGAGCGAAACGCTTTTCTCCAAGTTAAAATTTTTTACTTAACAGAAGCTTCGTATATATATATATATATATATATATATATATATATATATATATATATATATATATATATATATATTCCGCGGTCAGATATTTGAAAACTAAAAGGTTGAACCGCGTCTAGAATTTGTTGAAATTCGACGTTTCGCCTCCGATTTTGGAGCCATTTTCAAGAACTGAAAAAGATGAAAATTAATACATGGTTTCTTTCTTGAATCAGCCTGTATATATATATATATATATATATATATATATATATATATATATATATATATATATATATATGTATATATATATATATATATATATATATATATATATATATATATATATATATATATATATATATATATATATATATACCTAGGTGAAACTAGTATGCATAAATAGTCACTTGCTTTGATTAACATTTTCTAGTTGTTACAGAAAGTATTGCAAAGTATGTTCTTGGATTGAAACTCTGTCAGGTGTTGAGGAGAGCAGAGTTCTGTTGATTCAGCAGTGGTATAGAGATGATTCATTCAAGCGTCAATTTCGTGAAAAATGTAAGATTTTGTTTTTTTTGCAGAATACCTTCCATAACTGACTGATTCCTATTCAAATGGCTTGTAAAAACTCCAATCGATCTCTGCCAATGAATTACCTACTATCACAATGATCGTGAAAATCTGCTTACAATTGGCTTCGAAATGAGAGATTTTCGTAATTCCGCGCTTACACAGCCAGTTTAATTGACTAGGCAACATAATATGGGCTATGTAAAACTGAATAGTATAGAGGCATTTATTTGCAAGTTTGACAATTCGTTGTGAGTTTTTTTTAATAAGAGAATCCGTTATGAGCAGTTTTCTTAGAGTTATGTTTCGAAGTGAAACTTACTCGCGAAAATTAATAATAAGTTGAGCAACGAAGAAAAAATAGAGCTTGTTAATATATAGAGGACGTCTGATAAGGATTCAAGTCATGCCACTAATACATACAACTTTCGATTTCATAACTCTACTCTTCTTCATGTCGAGGTTCCAGGAAGCCTCAGGAACCCCGTAGCGTAGACCGGCGGGGTCGAAAGTATAACATTTTCGATTCAAACATCAATTGCTAGAGAACAGTAATATATATCAAATATGTGTATTGCTCAGGTGTTATTATACAATATTAAAACCTACCATTCAGTTTTTTGTATGAATATAGTAAATAGTTATCAGTAAAAAATTTAAGTGGGGGAAAATGTTAATACCGCCCTCAACCCCGGGGCGATTGTAACACTATGCGGGATCGATAGTAACATATAGTGGACAGAAGTTAAAACAAGGATTTTATATTTAAAACAGGTACAGAAGTGATTGTACGGTCGCATCTAAACTACAGTAAAAAAAACAAAGTTACATTCTTAAAAATTGTATCGATATCATCCTAACAACCTAACACCTAACACCTAACAAATTATTATTATTAATCTGTCACAATTTTGGCCAAAGTATAAATAAGTCTTGACTTGTGCATTCTTCATGTGACCAATACTTGCATTTACAATGTACCCAACCTTCCCCTGGTCCACTTGAAGTGAAGGATTTAAAGCATACAAGGCAGTATTCTTCGTCGCTCTCTTCTGTCTTTCCTTATTTCTTTCTTCATCCTTCTTAGGGGAATTCTTTGTTTTTGGTTTAGGGCCAGAAAAATTTTTCTCAACACTTCTGTTCATCTTCTCTTCATATTGTGCCCTAATTTCTTTTTTTTTGTGGTATCGGTGTACTATATGACCAATTTCCTTTTTTTTTGTTTAGAAATCCATATATACCAATTTACTTTAAAGTATAGTCATACTTTTAAGGACACTCCGCTACTCGTTGGCTTTAAGGGTTCACTTGTACATTTGTATCATAACACACTACCATAATTACAAGAAGTGCTACAAAATTTATGGGAAAACATGAACCAATATTCCTACATTTTTTTATACGTTTTGTTATATTTATATACGTACGTTCTGTTCAGTTGATTTGATATGAACTATATTTGTATGTTTCCCTTAGCAAATAAGTCAATATTTCTGTCTACCTATCCTACTTATTGTTTTATACCTGACAAAAGGTATCATTTCTTTTGACAAAAATAAGTAGATACTATCATGCAAAACTTCAATACGTAGTTCGCACAATTCTCTCGACTGAGGGTTGCTCGTAAGGGTGCATTGGTTGACGGAACAAACAAAAACAAAAATATCATTGAAACGACTTGTCGACACTCATGCAAAGTATTATTGAACTACTTACGATACTTTAATGGTTATTTAACGAAGAAGTGTATTAATAAGGGCGATTATAACAGTTAAGATATTATAACGCGTGAGCGGAGCGAGCGCGTTTAATGTTCGAGATTGTTAATCGCCATTTTAATTCACGAGTTCGTTACAAAACTTTTCCGTTGACCGTAATTTTCAAAATAAAAAATGGTACCGCTTGAGGATGAACCCTTGACTTTGCTATCACCTCAGGACTCAAACCAGCATTTTACCAGCCGGCTGCGTGACTATCTAGCTATTAATGCTACTGTCAACTTTACTGATATATTTGATGTTTTCTGAATTTTTTTTTGCAGTACTTCGTCACTATCCATCTTTTGATTTCAAAATAAACGTAGAATTTTAAGCAGTTACAACAATGAAATAAATAATGACGGATAGTATTAACACAGCTACTTGATTTCAGGATAAATGTTTGAGCGGGTAAGTATAATATGTTTGGTTGCATACGCCACAGGTCAGTATATAAATATAATATGTATTGGAGCAATGTACGTTGGGTTGCATATTGGTAAGTAAATCGTTGATTAATAGAAAATCATTCATTAACAGGGGTTATTTAATCATCGATTTTGAGTGCGTTAAAATACATTAAATAAACGGTCGACGTAAAAATCCAATTAGGACAACTTTCACACAATAATACCATACATACCTATACAAAATCAATTTAAAATTTCAGCGTAAGCCTATGATGGTGTAATCCGAAACGAAACGTTGCATAAAAGAAATTTGGCATTTTCGTATAATTTTATATTATACAATTCATGTAGTTGCTATAGGTACAATACAAAATTTCAAACACTTTCATATATTTCAACTGATTTCGTGACTGAAATAATTTTGGGACGCCTATGGTAAAATCCTTCAGATATTTGCTGGTGACTGACGATATTCACAGTAAATTTTTATTGCGCGTTGACCAATCACGAAGTTTGCCGGTAAAAAGACCTGCGTTCCTTCAATGCGTTATGTTATGCGATTCATGCAACGCAATTTCATTATTTTCGTAATTCCCACTTCCGAGAAGACAAGAAGTCGTTTTGCACTATGTGGAATTAATGGTTTGTTTACCTACCTACATCAGTGAATACATATATGAGATTCAAAGGAACTTATACATTAAGGTTAGTTGTTTATGAAGATATCACATGATAATAGTTTGCGGTAAATTCTAATGCGTTTCAGTAATGCAAAGGATTGCATCGTATTTTCATTCTAGTCAAAATGGCGGTTGCTTGCGATCTTGCGATTTTTTTATGTTTTGTTTATAGGATTAAAAAAAGGATAATAGTTTAGTTCAAATGTAATATTTGTAAAACTGTTTTTTCTATGAATTTATTGTACACTGTCAGATTTGCATTACTTTTCCAAAGTTTAAAAACTGTTTTAAATTGTTTTTCTTTTAACCAGCTGTGCGAGCCAAGGATTAACGAGGTCTTCCCTTTTAACGTGCGATTCCTAGCAATTTCTCAGGCCATCAGAAAATTACATTGAATTCGCTGGGATCGAACCAGCGACCGGTAAAAAGTAAAATATGAAATCGTGTAGTTTGTTATCCTACTTACCTATAGTATGCCATGATACGTTTTAAATGATTATTTTTAAGGTTAGAAGAATCGCTGAATCGGTTAGTTTGGATGTGTTCCGTTAATAAATATGTTACCAAAAGTGGTTAGCTGAAAATTATTCTGGTGTCGTGACAGCTACATTCTGGTTAGTGCGTAATACCTACGGGACACTTCCATTTGGATACCTATTTACTGCATTTGTCATTATTATTTGTTATTGTTGTGTTATTTTCCCTGCAAATTTTGTTGTTTGAGAATCTTCAATCTTTTGTGTTTTACAATTATAGGTATTATTCAATACTTATAATAATGCATGAAGCAGCTGCTCATTTTTTCTTGATGATATTCTTTCTGAAAGTTCCAGCAGTGATGATAATTTTGTTGTTCGGGGTTCTTTAGGTATATAAGGCATCTCATGATTTGTACGTAGTAAATTTTCATTCAAATACCTCCACAAGTTCATCCAATACTAAATTTGAAATATATTCTAATGACATACGACAGATCGCATTAACTGCTCACCTACGTGCAAAACCCGATCGTTTTGGTACTAATAAAAGACACCAGAATTTCAGGAATCATGTCCCGTAACTCGCCAATCTTTCAGGAATATTTTATACGGGACACAAAATGTGCAACCATAACGACCAAGTTTATTAACGGAACATGGGGTCTATTCTGTAACACTTCCGTTAATATTTGGACTCCTCTTAAATTTTGTGGCTATCTATATATCATAGCCACAAAATTTTAGAGGCGTCCAAATATTAACGAAAGTGTTATAGAATAGACCCCCATATCCTTAATAAAGTACAATATTTCAATATTCAAGCTTTATTTTCGGTCGCGCCACTGTTGAGCTCTATCGTCGTAAACAAGATTACTTTTGCCCGCCGACGTCGACCAATAGGAAGCGAGAATATTCACACTGCATGCTACCTGATGTGGTTTCGTGATGGACGGACATGCGATCTCGATGTGATAGTGAAGCGCGCGCACAGACCTCATAAAAGAAGTAGATATAACATGTCCGCTTTTCCAATGGATATAAAATAGCTCCTCTCACATGGCTGACATTGTACTCCAGTTTTAATTTGGTATCTCTGATTTATTGTAGTCTATACGTTTCTAATAAGAGGAATGAAGCGAGACAAGAGATGTATTCACCATTTAACATAAAATATGTCAAACTTGAATGCTGTTTTGAGAGTCCAGGGCAGGTTTTAAATATTTTTTCCATCTATTTGCGAGGTTTTGGAATTTCCTAAGTCAGTTGAACATGTGTGAAATCCAATTTGTATAAAGCCTCCCAGACTTAATCGCAGGATCTCATCAGAAACAAGTGCAGCAAGATTCACTGAATATCTATTGTATAGCTTATATTTTCTGATTGAACCTTTACCACACAATTATCGCAAAATAGTTGAAACTCTGCTCCATATAGAATTATGTATAGGGGAGTAGAATATGTAACCATAGTTATTTCTGCAATATCTAACAGAAAACAACTACTTCCCTGGCTACACCACGCTGGACATTGAACTACATCTGATGAATATTGTGAAAAGACCCTAACTTGAAAGAAAAAACCCGAAAGCGAAGTGATAGTTTATTTTCTAATTATTCAGTTTCCATAGGGGATTCAAATTGAATGAGGTGAGGGAGAATGTTATTCATAAGTTGCACCCACTGCATATTTTTCGCTAGGCCTCCAATAAATTTGTGTTAACGAAAACCATTTTCACTCTTCGAAGATCATCAGAGAGGTCGAGGTCAGAAGAATCGGAAAACAGACTCTTCAAAGTAATTATCATGTTCTTTGAGAATGGTGATATAAAAATCAGAAACAATTGTATGCACAATATTTATTTTCCATAGAATATACATAAAAAAAATCTAAAATACATATTCTAATATATTATGGAGAAGAGATACAAAAGCACAAAATAGTTGTACATTCAGCATGCTGTGCAATATGACACTAATACGAAACTAATTGAAAATTTTTGTAATTACTGATTTTTGAATAAAATTAATTTATTAAGAGTTTGTCTAATATTTTTTCCTCTTGCTCTTTCATTTAGTCTACCGATAACACTTATGGATTCTCAGGGACCCGTAGGTTCTGATGATTTGTTCAATCAACAATTTCTTGTGATTCACATCCTCCAGAGCATAATCAAATATATGTTCATCCAAACAAGTGAATATATTGGGGTTTTCCATAAAATATGCAGATTCCTTCAACAAAATTTTTATGAAGTTGTCGTTTAACGGTAAATTATCACCGCATAATTTCCATGTCAACTGTATTTTTTTTTTCTATTTTATCACATATCTTACGAACATCTCTTGAAGAATATATCAAACCCCCCTTATTTTTAAAATCCACGAAATTCATCCTACTGTCCAGCTCGTCATATTCCTCCAAATATAGTGCTCTAATACATGTTAAACATTTCAATTTACTTTCCAATTTACGAACAACAAAACCCGATATATAAGCCACCACATTTTCTGAATATTCGTTCAAACGTGAAGGCAAAAACAAGTCCAATTCATCATCTAATTCATCCAGTTGTCTGTCTTGCTTCTCTTTGTTTCTGTCTTTATGGACATCGCTCACAGTCAATAATTCTGTGGGGGATTTCAGGATTAAGACATTGGTTTGGTCTTGAGCAATACAATTTCCACTAGAATCTTTTTGAGTCTGGTGCATCAAGAGCCTTCTGTAGGTATACATGAACTGAAGACAGTTTGGATTGTTCATCCAACCATTTCTTGACGTGAAATGAAAATTAAAAATAATTTAAATACAACTCACAGGTGAATTGATAACCAGGTTTTTTCTTTGAAAAAAATAATGGAATATAATTTTTACTGTCATACCTTACACTGCAAAAAAACAACTCCAGATGATCCTGGCTGAACTTATATGTTAATAAGTAATTCAAGTTTTTTTGTTCGACTATCTCAGCTTCATAGATTGAGCTGATACAACGAATCCAAGAATTGGGGTTCTCTTTCGGGTTTGATGCAGTAAAACACCTTCTTGTTTTTACACTTTTGCAGGTAATCAAGTGCTTCAGTAATAAAGGGTTTCCATGTACCACTGTTTTCTTTTTTTATGGGAATTTTCATTCCTCTTGCATGACAATTCCGTGAATTTAAAATATCGAACAGTTGATCAACTATTTTTATAAATTTTACTGTTGGCTGGACATTCTCAAATCCCTCGAAATGAAGAGTTTCTGACATAAATGATAAAGCATCAGCTACACTTGAGCTGAGAGTTTGTGCAGCAACATTAACCTGTGAAAAAGAAATATTAGAAAAAATATGCAAATAGTAAGACATAGACAAATGTTCATGAGATAGGAATATACTGAGCAAAGTAAGCATGCTCATTCATTGTTAGCTCCAAATGTTAAATGTTAGTATTTACCTTCATTTTTACTGTCCTCCACTCTATATGTTTGTTCTTCAATTTATTTGCTAAGACAAGACTTTCATTTTCCTGGTGGTGATACAATTTTTCAATCAAATCCCATCTTATTTCATTCCCCTGGGGATCCAATATAACACCTGATATTGCCCAATTATTCCTCACAAGTTTGAGCATATGGCATATATCAAAAATAATATACACTTTTTGTTGCGTAACAGGATGTAAAAAATAGTTCTTCACATTCTTGAGGTCAGTTACTTGGCAGCCTAATTCCTGCATCATCTTGATGTGCACTTGTGGTCCATCACAAGTGATGCTTACTATTTTACAGGCTGTGCTAAGTTGTCTCAAGGCTTCCAAAACAATATTTGCCTTTTCTTCCCCTGATATTTTGTTGACAAAAAAATATGCTATTGGTATCTTAAAATTTTCATTGATTCCAACCACCATTAACACTAATGCTTCGGTGGCAAGTTCTTGTTCATTAGAAATTTCAATATCTGTACCAATATCTGTATAACCCCAAATCCTTTGGGTATGCCGCTCACATACTAGCTCTTTTTTTATGCACATTTCATCCAGCATCAAAGAACATAATAAAGTCTTTTTACATCTCCTTTTGAAATCCTCAGATTTGTTTCTGATGGATTCAATACTTTGTTTGGTAAAACTTGGACTGCAGTCAATTTTGGATAACCATCTACTGATTGTGGCAGGTGCTGGAAGAGCCAGATTGAAAATTTCCCTCACATATTTGTAGGCTTTGCTACTATAAAACTGTAATGTCACAGCAAAGCTTCGAAGTTCAGCTGGAAATTTTTGATTTGTAATTTTTTTCTTTCCTCTAGATTTGTAATCATTCTTCTTATGAGTGTAGATGGAATACCACTGATAGAAGCTTTCAGTGCAATAGTAGCGTCCTACGATAAATCAAACTTTCTATTGACTTCACGAATCACTTGAGACAAAGCTTTCACCTTCATCTTCCTTCTGCCACTGGTTTTTCTGGAATTTTTCAGCTTTGCTGTCAATATATTTATGCGATTAGTCAGTACCCTGTTTCTTTGCTTCATATTGTCATTATTCGGTGGTAGACTGCAATTAAACAAAGTTTTGATGAACAGTTGGGAGCTGAATCTTTGTTATTCAAGAAATAAATTTGCTATGATAGATGCATATAATAGGTACCTACCAATAAGTATGCATTGTCTTTATGATTTGTCTTTTAACAGAGGAATTTCCAGAAGAAGGTGATGCACTACTACTAGGAAGTTTCCTTCTCTTCACTTCACTTTCGGAGGAGGTTGAACCTGAAGACACTTTATTCATGAGCCTCCTCTTTGGTCTTTTTTCTTGCTCTTCAAATGAACAACTTGGCTCCACACTGAAAATTTCATTTTTAATATCCATTATTATTTAGGTAAATGTTCACTTTATCATACTCATATAACATTTTGACTTAGAATTCATAATCAGAAGAAAAAAATCTATAATTTGCACCAAACTGCAATTCAGTATGAAGTGAATTATGATATGTGAAAATTTAACAATATTTTTAGTGTGAATCCAGTAAATACTTACACAGTGAGAGTTTTTTTAAAACTCAATGGTGGACCGAGTTCGATTGGTCTACTTGAAAGCTTTTCAGATGGTGTAACGCCTGGTTTTAATATTCTATGCTTATGATTTTCAAAAAAGTCTTCTTTTCAATGATCTGAGCATACAACAATTTTACAAGCAGGTGTTGTTGGATCCCTTCCTATTGCCACCAACCACTCCTTCTGATTTGATTTCGGCAGTCTATAAAATAGAAAAAACCAACCAATAACGCCACATTTCTCTAAATTTTAAGGAGTTCAATATTTACCTATGAAATGAACACATCCGAGAGTGTTGCGGTAGGTGTTAGGACAACCAGGTACAACACAACGCATATTGCTAATCAAATTGTTACTTTTCCTAACTAGAAAATTAAACAATTTAACTATCCCGAAAAAAAAATCAACTACACAGATAACAGATAAGATGTGGAATTGAACGCAAGAAGGTTCAATAGACGCACTGAACTGTTCAATATTTCACAATCACAAATCACAACAAATGCATAAATACAAAATGAAATGAACGACGGATGCATGTCGGATGATAAATAACAATCGGAAATGATAGGATACCTAAGATTGGCCCACAGACCTCATTATGGAGGTCTGTGGATGGGCCAAAATTAAACAGATACCAACTCTGACAGTTCAGTGGTACCAACATTAAATGGGGCAACAATGTCAGCGCCCTATAGGGGTCCATTTCGATCTCATGATGTGATATCTAATTCTTTTATGAGGTCTGTGAGCGCGCGTGAGATAACAATACACCATTTTAGTGCTGACGTCAGAGCTGTCAATTTTGTTGAGTTATTTCATATGCATTATCCAAACAAACTTGTCTTGTGTATGATTCCTATATAAGCTGTTGGATTTTTGTGGATATTTGATTTATTAAAGGGTTTCAAAGAGAATAACAGTAAGTATGTTATGTGTAAATAATGCTGTAACAAAGTAACTATGGTAAAATTTAAACATAATATATTCATATGTAACTTTCATTTGTAGGTTGAAAATGGCAGAGAATGCAAAGTTTTTAATTATTTCACTCATTTCTCTGACAAAAAATATACCATATACACATTCTTTCAATGGTAAAAACGGGTTGTTTGGATAATGGCCCGTGACACTCAAGAGGCGTGACGTCACACTAAACTGGTCTATAGCCGCTTTTTTTTTGAGAGTTTCATGCACCGCCCAGTAACTTAAACATAACTGTTATGTCACATTGTGACTTGGTGATGTTATTCAGAGATATGCTTGATGTTACAGACACGTTGCGTCCATATGCCTTTGTGCCTCTTTTAAATATTACAATGTAATGTTAATTACTTAACATTACATAAATGTATCATATTTTGCGTAACTTCAATGTGACTTTATTACATACATACGAGGTGGTGCTGTAGGTTTTCCGGGTTTTCCTACAGCTGAAAAGTGAATACATCACCTAAAACATCAGTAAGTCGCCCCGGAGCGCCACGGCAAATAAGAATAATAGCCGTCCTCTACCCGCACAGGCTATGCCTTTGGGTACACTCAACGAGTGTTTATGAGGGAGTATTATTATTATTATTATTATTATATAATGTTATTCAAAACATCTATGCAATATTTGTAAAATGTAACATTGTAACATCAGGGTGGAGCATATACTCATGGTTTACCAACACTTTTTTTTATATTTATAGGTATATTTCTGGAATTTCAGTAGTCACTTTTCAGTAGATGAATAACAACAATAGCAATTAACAAAGTTATTCATCTACCAAAGAGTGGCGATTGAAATTCCAGAAATACAACTTTAAATGTAGAAAAATAAGTGTTGGTAAACAATGAGTATAAGCTCCACCCTGTATACTAAGAAATAAAATATGTATATAAGGGGGTTATGATGTAAAACATACCAATCAATCAAAAAACTTTATTGTCAATGATTAAAATATCATGGATAAAGCGTTATAAAACAAGACAGTAACATCATTAACAATTAAATTAAATTTAGCAGTATAAAAAATATAATCTTGAATCACTATGAACAGACCAAAGTACCTAATGCTATGACTTACCACCTGAATCAGATGAAAAATTTATTGATAGATCTACCAAAGTTAAGTGTTATTAGAAGAATAATATTGAACGAAAACCTATTTCATTTAAAAAATAAAAACAGATATCATTGAATCAATAATTATATGGTTGTTGTCTTGGTCACTTCTCCTTTCTTTTTAGTTTCTGCTCTGCTAATGTCATCCAATCCATCACTATGAGTCAAACTCTTCATATGTGATTGAACTGCAAACATCTTTTACATATTCTAAAAATATAGTCATTATAGTCACTGAAAACTCATATTAATCTTTATGATATAAGAAAACGACCATCCAATAATTATTAACAATTCTATGTTGCCCCTAGAGGTAAAAGAAAAATAATTACTTACTTTTCAGTATATCCATAATTATCAATTCAAAACTTTTAGATTTTTTTCTTTGCCCAGTCCAGAAGGGCTCATCTTCGATTAGTTCGGAAACAACAACTGCTATTTAAGTTTTTGTAATCTTATCATTCAATAAGTACCACTTTGTACATCAAATAGAGGAATGTGAATGGACACTACCAAACTGAAAAGAAAATGCAGTTAGTTTACTGATAATTTGTATTAAACAATTCAAGTGATTTCTCTACAATCTCAAGAAACATTAATATTATCATAAATTAATGAAATAAATAATAAGAAAGATCAGAACACTCTGTATAAAATATATAATTTTGAGTTCACTTACAAATTAAGCAGCTCCAATATTGTTGTTTTAGCAAGCTAAATTCATTAGTTTCAGTTCCAAAAATTCCTTGATCAATCGGTTCAAAATAATTTGACACAGCTCCAGATGTCAGCAACCATTTCAATACTGTCCAATATCTGATTAGCATGAACCACAACTGATAGCTTTTCTACTATTCATAGCATCATATGTAGATACTCTCTAATCAATAGGAGATTTCACTACATAACCTAAATGATAAAATAACAATTAGTGGATGGAGTAGTGGAAAATCATAATCATACCATGAAAATTATGAGTTTTGCAATCCTATTGATTCCAATCACTTTTAAGTAGTTTGAATTATATTTTAATTCTATGAACTCAAAACTCCTACCATGACCGCCATGGTTATTAGGATAAAATGAACGATGGCGTCAGTGATATATTCATTTCATATTTACTGGGTAATATTGTTTGAACGTGGATATCATTTTTTTAGGTTACGTACATTTTGACTTTTTGTCGACATTAATATGTTGTTATATGGTTAGGAGGTTAGGTTTTAGGTTATGTTGAAATGGCATATGAATGACGTCATGACGTGGTCATTACCCAAAAATTACAATTAAGAAACCTTTAAGATAATATTAATTTCAAGGCTCCCTGTACACATGTCAGTAATGTTTTGAGAAGGTTAGACAAAAATATCGAACAAATAACATAACTACTCTGTCTAAGACATATATGTATTATCTAATGAATATTATTGGTTACATTATTTTGATGTTACATAAACATATAGTTGAAAACACTGTGTTGGAAACGTCAAGATCCACGAGACCACCTCGCTACGCCCGGTCGCCCGGTGTATACCGATTACCGTGCTCTTGCGGGTCTGTGTATATCGGTACCACCCTCCGCAGCGTAAAAACCTGGATCTCTGAACACCACAGGCAATGTAGGCTAGCCCAGACAGAGAAGTCTGCCGTGGCATTGCACGCCCATGGAGAAGGTACACATGACATCCTGTTTAAAAATACTGAAGTGATCTCAACAACAAAACATTATCATGCCCGCCTTAATAGAGAAGCCATAGAAATACATGAACACAGAAATAATTTCAACAGAAAAGAGAAATCATTGAAGCTGAACAAAGCCTGGTACCCACCCAGCCCTGAAAAACACAAAAACAAAACAATCATATAACATAACCGAGCAGGTAGGACGGGGCAATCACAACTCATTAATTAGACAGGTAGACAATTGCAACATACCACCCGGCCAGGTAACCCAGTAACCCCAAGTGAAACAAAATAATCAAAATAGCCAGGCTGCGACTATAAATTGCGAAGAATTCCAAACCGTTGTATCAGTTTTACGTCGCTCTTCGAGAAGACTAAAGCTATGCTGAAGATGCTCACCGCAGTTGTGAGCGAAACGTCCAGTGGAACCACCTACACGGAGGTGAACCGACCACGGCCTCAAAGCCCGGAAACCATACCTCAGGATATTGAAGGAGTTTATTGAAGAATTGAAAAGCAGAGTACATGCAATTTTTTTCGGTTATTCTTAGATTATGATACGGATAGTTGTACGTTATGTTTCTCCTTGTACCGTGGGCGTGATTTATTTTGTACACTTCGAACTTCGTTTTTTTTTTAACAAATTTTACACTTTCGAGTATATATGTGCCATATGCTGTGAGTAAACAGTTTTTTTTAAAGAAAGTTTTACAAGATTGGTATTAACCCAGATGAAACATGATTCTAATCGCCATTTTTTGTAGTCTGAACAGTCGATCAAAAGAGCATGAGTTACCCTAAAATATTATACCATATTTGAGGAAGGAAATGAAATTACAGTGATATACAGTGCGAGTAAGATTGACATCAAGATTTCTTGCAATAACTCTGAGGGAACTTGGTACTATTTGTTTATTTTGAGCAGTTTTGAAGATTATACTTAGAGTTTACTCTTTATTCAAAACAAGGTCATTTTCAGAGAACCATTTGTGTATTTGAGTAAATTCGTGACTATTTGCTATTTTGATGTTGTCAATAGTTTTCCCTGACATAATTATGTTTGTATCGTCCTCATAGTTAATTAGTTTTATATCTCTTAGGAAGTTGGAGAGGTCGTTGTAATATAATTCTTCAGATAATATGTTTGTATTATTATCTGAGTTTACCTTTTTGTTGCCTGTTGCTTAGAAATGATTCTATCCATGTGTATGCTTTCCCACGGATACAATAATTTTGTAGTTTTGCTAAGACGAGATCATGATTTAGGCTATCAAAAGCCTTAGACAAATTCGAAGTTAGGTTCATCAAAAGCAGGAGGTTGTGTTTTATAATCAATGGAACAGATCCTCCTGCAAAGGTACATTACCTTCTGCATCAGTTTGAGTTTCTAGCTTGTGAGTTATGAGTCTCACTAGTCTCTTTGAGCATATCAAAGTTACAAATTTCCAATCAAGTTTTCTTCTAGAAATAATGGGCCAATTATGAAATTTTCAAGAATACCAGCCCAAACATTACCTTTTTGTGGGCGTTGTGAATGTCCTCGAAAGATATGAGGGTTTTCGTTACTTCAATAGCGACAATTTTATTAACATTGCAATACAGAAAAACATAATATTGAAATAGATGACATTGTGTCGACGAGACCTGATGAATGTCTTTCATAATCATTCTTATAGAGTTCTTGAATAATCTGCATTTAATATTGAAGAAATGTATGCACTTTCAGTGCTTTTCTTATAGTCTCGCGTGACATTCCCTTCTGTTCTGCTACTGATTTTAAGGAGCTCGTGGGCTCTGCAGCCGATGTTCCCAAAACTTAAATTTGAGGTTCTTCATTTAGCACTCTGGGTAGATTCTTTTTTTATTTTTCACCGAACCAGTTTCGTAAAAATTCGTCACAAAATCAAGCACATACTTGACTTACAATTTATATTTCTTTCATTAAAAAATATGATACTTTTTGTTTAAATAACCTGAAAACCATGCATCACAGTGCAGGCGAGTTCTAATTACTTCTGAAAGTTTAGAACGCTATTTTTCGGAAACTGCTCATCAAAAATAATGAGTTGTGATACCATTGGAAAGAGAATTAAACGCCCAACCAAATGATGTGTCAATTGACCCACCTTTCCATTTGAGATTCATGGGGTAACATCTAACCATCCTACTGGCTTGAACCACGAGGGCTACAAATATTCATTCAAAGTATCCCCATTGAAAATAGAATTTACCTGTTTTTTCGATTTCTCATATTATTTACTGGAAGATATTGAAAATAGGAAGTTTTCAGCTTGACACCCTGTATGTATTTATCATTGTTTTTGAAAGATATTTCTAGGAATATAATGATAAAAATAATATAGCTCTTATTGGTTACAGGTTATGGATAGTCTACAAAACAGTATAAAATTAATAGAAAGAGCTCGACCGACTAACCTTTAGATCCAAAGGAAAATTTCTCTCTCTTTCTGACAAAACATTGAAGTAATATGAGAATCCATGTAGGTATACATTTTTTTTATACATACATACAGACATACACACAGTCGTTCAAATGTTATATTTTGAAATCAGAATAAAATTTTATAACTATGTTAAAAAAAATCAATAGACTAATACATCATTTGTGGATAATTGTATTTAGTGGTTTGGTAGATATAATTGGGAATTACCTGAATAAAAAGCTGTATTTGTTGATACTGAAAGGGAAGTACTGATAAATGTTACCAAGTCATTATTTCACATAGATCATGATACAGGCTAATGATATCATAATTCAAAAACGACACTTTTTCACAATGTATTTGCCAAATAGCTACTATACCAAAATCTTTAAAAATCATTGTTAAATTCCTTTATTACTTTTAGAAGCCAAAGTATTGTAGACTTTTATTATATAGTATTGTTAGTGTTTTTGTACTGATGTAGAAAATTTGATGTTATTTTTATATTCATTCATACTGAAAGTATGTTATTTGGTAGAATCACAGTTAACAGTATCTTGATACTTTAAAATATTGATAGAAGCAAATATGTAGCATTTAACGAGAAGTCTGTATTATTTTTTTAATATATTTGTCTATCAAGAACTCATGTTTCAAATATTCTTCAACTATCCCTAAGTCCCACAATATACATGTTTACCCGCAGTAAATTTCAGCCATTCTCAAAATAAGATAATTCCAATGATGTAAGATTCAATAATTCAACCGTTTGATGCCGGACTTAATGTTATTAACTAATTTTTTTTCGCCTCCTTTCCTGAACTAGTAAACATAGCATATACATTATTTCAATTTTTTTCTTGAAAGTTTTCGCCAGAATAAGCATTGGAGGTTGAATTTGAGGTACTGTCAAAAATAAGGAATCAATTTTATCTGGTGAAATCAATTTTTTTCATAAAATCTGAAACTGTTCCTACGTATAAAAATATTGACATCAACTAGAAAATGTTCTTTATTGAATGGGGTTACACAGTTTGAAATAATTCACAATACATAACCCTACAGAGGTACTTATTGAAATTCAATAAAACGTTTTTAGTAGCATCGCGGCAGAAAATACAGAGCATTTTGAGAATGGTTTGAAGTGAACACTTTTTTTCATGGTAACATGTGTTCTGTTTGTCATCAAAAATAAGTTAGTGTGCCTCCTGTTTGAAAGTGTTACGTCAGCTGTTATAGAATAGCCATGGTAATCTCACAAGACCGTCTTATTTCTGAATAAAGGACATGCATTCACAAAAAAATTATTTATTTTTGGCATCTTCTGTCTACATCATACAACAGTCTATCAGCATAGTCCACGCCCCCATGTAGGTACTCATTGTAATCTTTCACTGCACCTTTTTGGTCACGTTTCACAAAAGTCTCTTCACTTCTAAGACAATTACTGGCTATGTTATCCCGAGTCAACCACCGAAGTCGCAGTAAGTGGCAGGGAATTCAATTTAATGTCTCTATATGAATCAACAATGCGATTTTACAAATAATTACCAGCGATTTCGCTTTGCGGACAATGATATGCAATAAATATCAACCTTGTGAATTCGCAAAATACCATTCAAAAGCAGTTAAAATCAATGCGATCTAGAGAAGTCCTTACGACTGTTACTATGTTACCACCATGCCACATATTTTTGACTGTTTTATATTAACGTTCATTTCGTGAAATTTATTGAATTTCCAATAATATATTACTCGAAAAATTCCATGGGTAATGATCGGGCGACTTTTTGAGAAGTGAATAGCGCTTCTTTATCGACACTAGCGGCAGAGGATATTGTAGTAAAACTGCACTAACTAATTTTCCTAATTTATTTAAAACACTATTTACAACAATTATTCACTAAACGTTTACTATTTCAATTTATTTCTACTGTGGCTATCTATCAGCGAACTCTGGAACTGTAACTCACTCTCCATTCTGACTGTCCCGCTTATATACTCCCAAGCAGTTTCCATTAACGAATCTCGAATATTCAGGAGTATAGAACATTTCATCTAGATGGCTCTTCGAATAGTATCGAACAATCGATTTATTCCAGCTTGTTCTCGGCGATCCGTACGCCAGCAGATATGCAGTTGTAGTTGAACGAGGGTGCATAATTAATTAGATCAGGGCCGGTCTCGAAATCGTTACATTGCCCCCTTCTTAAAGACGTTTCGCCCCGAAACGTCATTCTTGGAGTGTGAAGATATCTGCAAGATTCTCCATGTCTGCACCTGGACGTTCGATGGAAGTAGCACTCTTGAGTCTTCAAGTTGGGTCGAGGAAGATGGTTGCAGCACAGCAGAATTTTGATGCCGCTGGATCTGAATATTGTCTCCAACATGCTTCTTATAACTCTCCAGTCCAGCCCACAGGCCAATTTTGGGATTGCCAGGTCTACAATATTCTGGTCCAGCATCGTGTCTCTCAATCTCGTAAGGCTCTTCCAAACATCTTCATAAGACGGCTTATCTCGAGAACGCTTCTTGGTAACCAGATAGTAGATGTTTCTCTGGCCTTTCCTCAGCTCTAACACCCCTCCAACTTCTGGGTTCTGTTCTCTCAGTTCCTGGATTCGACCGAACTTCTTGGAGAAAATTACTGCAATGCCTCTGGACATTTGGAGATCTTCTGCCACACAGTGAGCTAACGCGTAATCAGCAGGCACCTTGAAAAGATCTCGTGACTCCTCTCGGGTTACCCCATATTGAACTTTCTGTCTATTCGAGTACAAGGACATGAACCTCTGAAACGTCATTTCGTCCTCCGGTGATCTGACTGTGCGGACTTGATCGTGGTTTCCGGCGTAAGGGGACAACCTATTGAACTGGACTTCCCTAGGTTTTCCTCGTGGTGGCTTATATATGCGGTAGACGAGGTCGTTTATCCTTTTCATGATCTTATATGGACCTTCCCACGAGTTCCGAAGTTTCGGTGATAGTCCACGGCGACGTTTAGGGTTGTATAGCCAGACAAGGTCACCTGTCTGATATCCACCAGCATCCGCCTTGATATCGTAGGTCTCCTTCATTCTGTCGCTGGCACTCTGGATGTTCAAACGGACCCGTTCATGGATGTCGTCCATTCTCTGTCGCAGTTTGCTGACGTAGTCATCTCCCATAGTGTCTTGTCCTGGTGGCGTCCCAAACTTCAGGTCACATGGAAGTCGCAGCTCTCGGCCCATAATAACACAAGCAGGGGTTTGGCCGGTTGACTCATGAACTGCGGAACGATACGCCATCAGGAACAGATGGAGGTACTGGTCCCAATCCTTCTGGTGATCAGAGACTACCTTGGACAGGTGGCGGTTTATCGTCTTATTCATCCGCTTCACCATTCCATCGGACTGTGGATGTAGAGCTGTGGTCCTCGTTTTCCGGATGTTCAGCATCTGACAGATCTCCTGGAACAGGTTTGACTTGAAATTCCTGCCTTGATCCGAATGCAGCTCTAACGGGACACCGAATCGACAAATCCACTCCTTCACCAAGACGTCGGCAACGGTGATGGCTTCTTGGTTGGGCGGGGCATAGGCTTCGGCCCACTTGCTGAAGTAATCCATCGCCACAAGGATGTACTTGTTCCCGTGTTCAGATTGTGGGAACGGGCCAGCGATGTCAATGGCGATCCTTTCGAATGGGCTGCCCACATTGTACTGGCGCATCGGGGCCTTAGGTCTTGTTCGAGGCTCATTACTGGCAGCGCATACAGCACATTTTCTGCACCAGTCCTTGACGTCAGCTTGACAATTGGCCCAGTAGAACCGTTGCCTAACTTTCTGGAGGGTCTTCGTCACTCCCAGATGTCCTCCGGAGACCCCATCATGGATTTCTCGGAGCACTTCCTGTCTTCTGCTCCTGGGAACTACTACCTGACGTCTTTCTTCCCCGCAATCCTCCGACTCCAACACACGCTTTAAGACTCCATTGTCTAAGGTGAAAGAGTTCCATTGGGCCCAGTAAGTTTTAACGACTGGAGAAGAACTGGCTATTTCCTGCCATGACGGTCTTCGCTCACTCTTCTTCCAGCCGATGACTGAACCAAGATCTGGATCTTTCTCTTGGTCTTTCTGGATCTTGTGGTCATTCCAGTTATCATCGACCGCCGTGGTTCTGCAGAGTGTCGACTCCTTTTCCTCTGTTCGTCGGCAGTGCGAACAGTCGTCTGGACATGGTCTTCGCGATAGGGCATCCGCATTCTTATGGCTGGTCCCCGCCCGATGTTCGATCTCAAAGTCGAATTCGTGGAGCCTCTCAATCCAGCGTGCCACTTGACCCTCGGGATTCTTAAACTGTAGGAGCCATTTGAGAGCTGCATGGTCAGTTCTCAGTAGGAATATTCGTCCATACACGTACTTGTAGAAGTGCTCAACTCCCTTGACAACAGTCAACAGTTCCCGCCTGGTGACACAGTAATTCCGCTCCGGTTTACTGAGGGTCTTGCTGAAGTAACCGATGACCTTCTCTTGTCCTTCTTGGATCTGAGACAGGACAGCTCCAAGTCCCACGTTACTGGCGTCCGTGTCCAGAATGAATTTCCCGTCTGGAAGGGGGTAGCTCAGGATTGGTGCGTTGATCAAAGCTCCTTTCAACTTCCTGAATGAATCTTGGCATTCATCCGACCACTGGAACTTTGTTTGTCCTTCCGTGAGCCTGGTCAGTGGTTTTGCGATGTTAGGAAATCCCAGCACGTATCGGCGATAGTAAGTGCACAAGCCAAGAAAACTTCGAAGCTGGTGAATGTCTTTCGGAACGGGCCATTCCTTAACAGCTCTGATCTTCTGCTCATCTACTGCCACTCCTTTCCCAGAGACAACGTGGCCGAGATAACGTACTTTTTTTTGAAACAGATGACATTTCTTGGGGCTCAGTTTCAGTCCGGACCTTCTCAGTCGCTGAAATTCCTCTTCCAAGTTTTTTACATGGTCCTCGAATGATCTGCCAACCACAATATTGTCGTCGAGATACACCAGACACGTCTTCCATGATAGTCCTTTCAAAACCGTCTCCATCAATCTTTCGAACGTGGCTGGAGCATTGCAGAGGCCGAATGGCATTACTGTAAACTGCCATAATCCGGAGCCGATGGTAAAAGCTGTCTTTTCTCGATCTTCCTGGGCCAGTTCTACCTGCCAGTATCCGCTCTTCAAATCTAAGGTCGAGAAAATCGTAGATCCAGCCAGCGTGTCTAGCGTGTCGTCTATCCTTGGGAGAGGGTAGCTGTCCTTTTTCGTCACGTTGTTTAGTTGACGGTAGTCTACGCAAAACCGTGTTGATCCATCTTTCTTCTTCACCAACACGACTGGAGAGGAGCAGGGACTGTCGGATGGCTCGATGACTCCGTCTTTCTCCATGTCGCAGACTATTTTGTCAGCCTCCTCCTTTTTGGCAAGAGGAAGTCTTCTGGCTGATTGACTGATTGGTCGGGCATTTCCAGTATCTATCTTGTGCTGAACCACCTTTGTTCTACCGCCTCTGCCTACTCCGGTATCGAATATGTCCTGATACTTCCTGACTAGTTCTCTCAGTTTAGGCTTCTGTGCTGGCCCCATGTCCTTGGACGAGATAGCAATCAACTTCTCCAATTCTGCTGGCATGTTACTGGCTTGGCTAACAGTGCCACGTACACTCCTGATTACAGAGGAAATTGACGAGCAGTGCCCCAAAATCGTTCCCTTCTTCAAGGTCACCGGGTAATAATTGACATTCATTACCCTTACTGGCACAAATTTATCAGCACGCAACAAGGTTTTTCCTAGTGCAATTCCTCGTCCAATTTTCTCATCATGTAGCTTGGGCTCGAACATCACCACGTTTCCACTGCTCGCACCTCCATCCAGTCGAGCCTCCAAAATGGTTTCAGCCCTCTCCGGTACGCTTACGTCTTCAGCCAGCAGAACTCGAACCATTTCTTCATTTCTCCCATGAAGTACCAGTTCTTCTCCGTTCACACGAAGGACGCCGTCTTTAAAATTCAGCTCGAATCCTCTAGAATTCATGATGTCCATTCCAATTATTACCTCGTCCTCGATATCCGCTACTAGAGTCCGGTGTTTCACTGTAGTGCTGTCCAAAGTCAGTTCAATTGGAAGTTCACCATACACAGTTGCCGGCTCTCCTGTTGCTGTGCGTAGCTTCCAATTCGACGATTCAATTCTTGCCGGTGTTTTGGCAAAAGTAGGTCCAAGGATTGTCCTAGTCGCACCTGTATCAAGCAGCATGGTACGGGGTTCGTTGTTGAGACCGTCTACAAAAACACCTTTGTTCTGTCGTTGAAGGACAGCGACATATGCATTGTTAACTGGGGCTTGTTGGATACGGGCTGACGATTGCTCCTTCTTGACCTTCATCGTTGATGTCGAATTTTTCAATGTTGGACATTTGCTACGCACGTGCCCGAGTTCTCTACAATTTCGACATCGTATCAGTCTTCTCTCAGGCACAACTTCCTTCAGCACTTTTCGCATCACAGCTTCTATATTAGTAGGCTCCTGTCGGTCTTCCTCGATCATCCGGACTCTACTCTGGCTTTTGCAGGATTGCTTTGCTGCTTCGAATTCCAGAGCGCGTGCCAATGCATCCACGAGATGTGCGGGGCGAGCTAGTGTTAAGGCTTGCCGGGTTTCCTGGTCACGAAGTCCATCCAAAAATGCCTGGACCGCTAGTCGCTCCATTATATTTTCCGGTGTAGCTGGGTACGCAAGACGAACCAAGCGTGCAATATCTGCTTCAAATTCTTGCAACGATTCGCTTGATTTCTGGCATCGATTCTTCAGCTGTGAGTGATATACGTGTTCAAGGTGGGTTTGGCCATAGCGAAGTTCCAAGTGTTTTACCTGCTGTTCATAGTCTTCCTGTTGTTGGGCGGTGAACGTTTGTAAAATATTTGTTGCTTCGCCACGCAATGCCAGTGTCAATGCTAAAGCTTTTTCCCCAGCATTCCATCCATTTGCTTTGGCAGCAGCTTCGAATTGTCGGTGGTAGTTTGACCATGGAGTATTTCCGTCGAACTGAGGCGGTTTCAATGAGAGCTTTCCAGGTTCAGCACTGACCTTGAGATTTTTGATGTCCTTCTGAACTTCGTCCAAGTTCATACTCAGGTCCACCCTTGAGTTTTTGTTGTAAGTTTCTGGGGTGTGCGCAGAATCTATTCGCTTTTCTAATTCACTGAATTTTTCCTTTATCCTGCTGATTTCTGTCTCGATGTCATCTTTGATTTTATCCACCTCTGTCTCAATGGCTCCTATTCTTCCTTCCAGTCGATTTGCCACACCACAAAGTTCTCTTTTTAGGCCTTCAGAGTTTTCTAGAAGCTTCACTTCTAGATTTTCCGAATTTTCTTGAAGCTTTTCTTGAAGTTTCACTTCTAGACTTTTCGAATTTTCTTCAAGTTTTTCTTCCAGATTTTTCGAATTTTCGAGAAGTTCTTCTTTCAGGCTGACCGAGTTTTCTAGAAGCTTTTCCTCCAGACTCTTTGAATTTTGTAGAAATTTATCTGCAAGACTCACCGACTTTAGTTGAAGTTCTTTCAGACGGAATTTTGTTGAAGTTCCTCCTTCAAACTATTCGAATTTTCGAGAAATTTATCTTCCAAGGATTTCGTGGTCTCGTCGAGTTTATTCATTATGGAACTCAAATCAATTCCAGAAACTTCGAATAAGAATGTTTCGGGGTCTTCTCCTTCTTCAATCAGTCCATCTGCAAGTCTTTTCTGGAGTACGGTCTTCTTTCCAGTTGTTTCTAACTCACGCTCCTCTAACTCTTGCTTTAATTCACTAACTTTAAGGTCAACTAGGTGAACTCTTCTCGGAAACATTTTGTCTCTTATTGTCTTTACCGAGATATCAGTCTATTATTTATTTCACACACAGTTTTCAGTTTATTGTCCCGCGACGCGCAAAACTGTCCACTTTGCACTCAAATGTTCAACGGGTCCACTATAACTGTCTATTAGTCGCAATAAATTTTTATCAGTTTTTCAACGCGACGAACACTTTAACACTTATTTATTTTAAACATCCGACTTCTGACAACAAATGTAGTAAAACTGCACTAACTAATTTTCCTAATTTATTTAAAACACTATTTACAACAATTATTCAATAAACGTTTACTATTTCAATTTATTTCTACTGTGGCTATCTATCAGCGAACTCTGGAGCTGTAACTCACTCTCCATTCTGACTGTTCCAAGCAGTTTCCATTAACGACTCTCGAATATTCAGGGGTATAGAACATTTCATCTAGATGGCTCTTCGAATAGTATCGAACAATCGATTTATTCCAGCTTGTTCTCGGCGATCCGTACGCCAGCAGATATGCAGTTGTAGTTGAACGAGGGTGCATAATTAATTAGATCAGGGCCGGTCTCGAAATCGTTACAATATCAACTTCATCTAGCAACGGCCGGCCCATGGCAGACATTTTAACTTTGTCATTTGATGTTGATGAACTTGTAGCAAAGAATTTCTACATTGTAGATATTCTTTGCTTGTAGCTTGTAGCGCTATTGTTTGTTTAGTTTAAGAATTGTAATTTGCTAACAAAATTAATTATTGTATCGGTTGTTTATAAAGTTGTGTATTTTGTAGGTATTCGTGCATAGTTCAGTCCCTTAGTGTAGAAAAGTTGCAAATTTTCTAAAGGTAAGTGAAACTTTTTGACTTCGTTTCGTAAAATAAACAAAATTATAAACATATTCGATGAACAATTACGCGATTCATCTTCAAGTGGAAGGTGAGGTAGCAGCAGAAAAAATCAATAGTGAAAACAACTATAAATAACTGAAACCGTTATTGATTATCGTTAGGTTAGATACAAAAATGTACTGATGGACCATATGGGCTTCTATATATGCAGATGCAAATCGAAATAATAGAGGAAATAATTATATTAACATTTGATAGACAGATGTAAGACATTTTTGATCCATTCTCATGCCCTCAAATTATACAGGATCCTAAAAATGATTCTAGTGAAAATGAGCAACTGAAAATTATAAAAATTCAATAGTTGTTTTTCTGTTGAATACTTGCAAACGAAAAATGTATAAGTCTATGCGGATATACCGTCAAGTAGGGTCGTTCACTCTTCTTATTTGATAAGAGTATTCGATAATTTTTTCTACACCCAGTTCATAATTTTGAAGAAGCTCCATTTTCTGATTTCTGATGCTGTGTTCTCTAAATAATTATATTTTTCACTCATATTCAATTTGAGGATTAAAAAAATTAAAGATTATGTAGTGGGGATGGCTACAGGCAGTGCCTTTAGGATAACGCGCATTAAATGTATTCCCCAAACTAGAGATGGGACATCGAAACATAACATCGATGTTGAACATCGACGATACTATCGAAAGTCACCATCGATATTTTGTAAACATCGGTCTTGCAACATCGACGGGTTTTTAAGATCGATGTTTTCATTGTTTTTTGACTCTTGACACATGATATTTTGAATAGGTACAAATTTTATAGCTACTGGTATATATTTACAAAAATACTAATTCTTCAATTATACAAAATAAAAATCGGAATGAATTCAAGATAAAAATTAGACCAAAAATTTTAAAAATACTTGGAAAAGTCACTCTTTGGTCTCATTTCTCTGGTCAGTATTACGTACGACAATATTTTCAAATTGCATCTGCGTCTGGTTTATGACCGATGTTGAAATTCGATGGTATTCAACCATCGATGTTGAACATCGATGTCTCATTTTGCGACATCGATACCAAAACATCGGAACATCGAATGATCATCATCGATGTTTTAAAAACATCGATGTATAACGCCCATCTCTACCCCAAACTACTGCCTTAAAATAGCGCAGCAACTTATCCTCAACTTTTCGTTTCAGGTTTGTGGAGGCTGCATGCAATGAAGAAAGTTTTTTTACTTGCGTCGATTTCTGTGATTAGCCACAATTGAAAATTTTGTTTGTTTTCGTTATATATATAAATATATTTTTTTGAAGACTATGTTATTATTTTGTTTTATGTTATTTTATATTTGTTAGTGTTAAAAATTATGTTGAAAATTATATCAAATTGCTTTCCATTTATTCATTCCAGAGAAATTCCCAAACCTACATTTATTTCATCAATTTGGAAATATAAAAGGAATGCTTTTAAAAGTTCAATGCAGTAATTAAAAATGTGTACATTCATTCAATTTCCGTGGGAGGTGCCTTAAAATTCCATTTAAATATTTATAATCTTTCAAAAAACCGCTGCTTCGTGAATTCGCTTTGAGGCTGTCTATAGAAACTTAAAAATGTACGCTTCGCGACGTCTTGGGCAGATACTGGCGATGAGCGTGTTTGCGGACATTAAGCACTCGCAAATAATTACTAGTGCCTCTATTTTGTATCCACATTGTCCCAGCAGTAACTCTTTGCAACTTCTATGCGATGGATTCTGGTTCACTGGCAAGATCTTGTCTTTTCGGAACTCCTTTATATTTGTAACAATCCTGGAGCCGAACGTGACCGCGTTTGTTTAGATAATCATGCTCATTGTTTACGATGCATGCATGACTCGTCATAGAAAAAACGAGAAGCAAGAAAGAATCATCTATAGATGAGTCACAGACTGTTCCGAACTATTCGAAACAGTGACATCTTACGCCGCCTCTTGGCGTTTCGAGAATGGTCGATAGAAACCTACTACCGGTATAAATATAAGTAACTCATCATGATAAGGCAGATTAGTTGCAGATATAGCTAGTTACAGAGTTCACATTAAATACCGAAGCTATCATGGTTGCATATAAATAATCATCGTATGAGAATAAATTGTGGAAATGAATTAGCGGATTATAGTTATGTCCATTTTCATTACAATATATTGAGGAAAAGCATCACTTATATTCTCCACGTTTAGGGCTTTCATTATCAATCATATTGAATGTTCTCTTCTGTCGAATCTTGTGGTTTACATGCTTATGTTTTTTCAATCTTCAATTTATCAGAGATAATGAAGCAAAGTGATGTTAGCATTTATTATACGATTTCTTCTTAACTTTTCTTCTGTCAAACTCGATACAACTCTCACCAAGTCCAAAGACCGAGTATTTATTATCCATTATTGTCTCATTTTCCCTTCATATATTTGAAATTTTTTATGAAACCTTTTTGATCAGGTAAACGCCAAATCTTATATCTACGTTTTATTGGTTTCACGGGATTGTAGTCCGGTACAGGTCGGAGCTGTGCATTATAAATCATCTTCATTTTGACGATATTGAATTAGATCTTGATGCGAAACAAAAAACCAAATTTTTGACTTCTGTATTCCTGATATCGTTATGCTGGCTGATGTAAGATTATCCTTTCTAGAGAAAAGAAATGCTTCAGCTTTGTCCGATATGAATCCTTCACGTTCCTAGACATGAGGTAGCTCCCAACAAATTATTAATGAGACGAAGAAACGGTGTTGTTACTATGTGCTGTCGGCTATCATGGTTGACACACAATTCTCACTCCTCTATTGTAACGATCATGGAGTCGGACCTGACGGTTTGTTAAGATAATGAAGCTCGACTCGAGAATGGCGCTACAAATGGTGTTTTTTCACGCAAAATGCCATCCATTGGGTGACTACATGAATGGTGATATGTAAGTTGCGTTGTGTAGCTGATTACACAACTAGTTTACGATATTTAAAAATCCTATGTTTGGTGGTGATGGTAGAACGTTCTCTTCTCAATTATAAGGACTTGGGTTCAAATTCCAACATGGTTACCTACTGGTTCCGTCTTGCATGGCATCACAAGTAAAAAGTAGAAGTATGGGCCTCGTCTTCTCCAGCTCGCACCAGTGTTTCGAATACTTCTGAGAATTGCTCAACGTAAGGGTCCGATTAACGAAAGGAATGAAAATCACCTTTGTAATTGTTTTTCACCCTTGAAATGAAACAAGAAGAGTTATAATCCATGCAAATTAAATTTTATTTTTTACTTCATTATTCAATTTTCAATATATGTGCTAGGCTAACTTTTATCCAATTTTAACCAGTTTTTTCTGTCTTTGACCAAAATGTACTGCTGGCCCGAATCATCTCCAGAACCAAGGTGAACGATGACTGCGTAAAACTCAAAATGGCGATCAAATAGAGATCTGGCTTGATTTGTTGTCGGAGCAGCTTCGTTCGCTTCAGTCAGAAACTGGGTTAATTTTTTTAAATTGTTTTTTCCGTTAACCAGCTGTCGCCCCCCTATGAACGACAGCCCTCAGAAATCGAAACTTGTGCGAGCCAAGGATTAACGAGGTCTTACCTTTTTACATGCGATTATTTCTCATGCCATCAGAAAAATATACTGCAGTCGCTGGGCTTTGAATCCACACGACCAGCAGCCAGAATGATTGAAAGCGGTGATTCTAACCACTCGACTACCTGGCCTCGTCATACACTATAACTGCAGAATTTCAAATTTATCAAATAGCAAGTGCTTCAACAGAACTTTTCTGAATATCCAAAAACTCAATAGAATTGAATCACACTGGCCAGCGTAATTATATTAGCAGTATCCATATACCAAAGAAAAGTCCTCCATTTAGATGCTATCGATATTATCATAAGTATTACCCTTTAATAGGGGTCCTGCCGATTAACGAAAGGAACAAATATTGAACAAAAATATTCTTAGGCCAAAAAAATTACTCACTACGATAAAAATTATTGAATGAAAATCATCTTTGTATTTGTTTCTCACCCTTGAAATCAAACAAGAAGAGTTATAATCCATACAAATAAAATTTTATTTTTTAATTCATTATTCAATTTGCAAAATAAGCAAGTACCTAAAAAATTAAGAATTTCTTCAACAATAATAAATCATCATCTATTCAGTAGGCATGTGGGATATTTCTGGCCCTTTTCTCATGTATTTTAATTATCAGGGTGGCTAAAAATTGTTTTTCGATTCTGAACTTGTTGAATTGAAATTATCTTGTGTATTTAAAATGGATCACCTCGAGTATTTTCCACCATATGATGTAGGATTAGGATAGGTATTTTCTGTATGTACATCTCATCTATTGCTGTTTCGAACCGTTCCCGATATTTTTTATTCAGAAAATTGTTATTTGTCTATTTTTTGATAAATTCCTTTATTCTATAAAAACATACGAGTTTATTATTCATTAAAGTATATGTAGGTACCATTAATTGAAAAATAATTGAAAGCAACAAAAACAATCCACGTATGAAATACGAAAAAAAAACATCACCTGAGGCAGCGAGTTCCAAAACTCTGCCGTTTGTTGGAAGAACGAGCACTGGGAACGAGATGTACGGCATGTCTCCAAAGTGACAAGGGATGTGAACACTGAACTCGACGGGTCAGTTTCGATGGGAGCAGATGAAAATATCTATAATACAAAGACAGATCACTAGTTTTTCTGCGGTGTTACAGAGGAGTAAGCGAGCTTGTAAGCGAAGCGTCACCGACGAGACGAACATAATATAATAGTTTCAGTGTGTGTTTAGAAGCTGCACCCTTATGTATGGGAACAGTATTCTAGGACAGGTCGGATTTGTGCCTTATAAATCATAATCATTTGACAAGAATGACAGGCATGGACGATATCGCTCCCACCAGAGAGCGCTAGTGTGATTGGACGTCATGAATGACAGTAATAACAAGTAATAATATACAATAACACTTTAATTAGTTGCTGTTATGGAGAAATACGGCCCTATAAGTGTAAAAAGCCTCATTTATGAATTGAAAAAAGGGAAAGCAAAAACTTCCAGCCGTAAAGAACAGTTGATACGAAAATGAGTGGATGGAATCGGTGCATAAACGTCAGTTTGTAGGTTAACTTGTCTTTATTTGGTGAAATTTATTTACTAGCTATAAATCTTATTCTTTCAGATTACTCGATTATGATAGGAATAAACTTTTCATGTCCGTTATGCACTTATCAACTACTCCAATCTGACCTCCACTAACAATTTCGCCATCTACGTTAAGCTTGCTAGAATACATGCCATTGAAATAGTCCAAGTACAAAACAGATAACCAAACTGCAGTATATTTTTCTGATGGCATAAGAAATAATCGCACGTAAAAAGGTAAGACCTCGTTAATCCTTGGCTAGCACAAGTTTCGACTTCTGAGGACTGTCGTTCATAGGGGGACGACAGCTGGTTAACGGAAAAAACAATTTAAAAAAATTAACCCAGTTTCTGACTGAAGCGAACGAAGCTGCTCCGACAACAAATCAAGCCAGATCTCTATTTGATCGCCATTTTGAGTTTTACGCAGACATCGTTCACCTTGGTTCTGGAGATGATTTGGGCCAGCAGTACATTTTGTTCAGAAAGAAAAAACTGGTTAAAATTGGATAAAAGTTAGCCAACCACATATATTAAAAATTGAACAATGAAGTAAAAAATTAAATTTAATTTGCATGGATTATAACTCTTCTTGTTTGATTTCAAGGGTGAAAAACAAATACAAAGGTGATTTTCATTCCTTTCGTTAATCGGCAGGACCCTTACGTTGAGCAACTCTCAAAAGTATTCGAAACACTGGTGCGAGCTGGAGAAGACGAGGCCCATACTTCTACTTTTTACTTGTGATGCCATGCAAGACGGAACCAGTAGGTAACCATGTTGGAATTTAAACCCAAGTCCTTATAATTGAGAAGAGAACGTTCTACCATCACCACCAAACATAGGATTTTTAAATATTGTAAACTAGTTGTGTAATCAGCTACACAATGCAACTTACATATCACCATTCATGTAGTCACACAATGGATGGAATTTTGCGAGAAAAAACAGCATTTAAACTTCTATAATTTATTTTAACCCACTATAGTAAATTATATCACTATTTCTGAGCCAACTCTGAGAGGTGAACTGTCACCTCTGGAGAACAGTCCTGCATTTATATCTGCAGGAGGCTTCTGCTGGAGAGGCAAGACAGGTCATTATTATTTAGAATAAGTAGGAAAGTTCTATGACTGATCTGGAATTATTCTTCGAAGGGTGTAGCGCCATTCTCGAGTCGAGCTTTATTATCTTAACAAACCAACATGTCCGACTCCATGATCGTTACAATAGAGGAGTGAGTATTGTGTGTCAACCATGATAGCCGACAGCATATAGTAACAACACCGTTTCTTCGTCATATTAATAATTTGTTGGGAGCTACCTCATGTCTAGGAACGTGAAGGATTCATATCGGACAAAACTGAAGCATTTCTTTTCTCTAGAAAGGATAATCTTACATCAGCCAGCATAACGATATCAGGAATACAGAAGTCAAAAATTTGGTTTTTTGTTTCGCGTCAAGATCTAATTCAATATCTTCAAAATGAAGATGATTTATAATGCACAGCTCCGACCTGTACCGAAAAACTACAATCCCGTGAAACCAATAAAACGTAGATATAAGATTTGGCGTTTACCTGATCAAAAAGGTTTCATAAAGAAATTTCAAATATATGAAGGGAAAATGAGACAATAATGGATAATGAATACTCGGTCTTTGGACTTGGTGAGAGTTGTATTGAGTTTGACAGAAGAAAAGTTAAGAAGAAATCGTATAATAAATGCTAACATCACTTCGCTTCATTATCTCTGTTTGATAAATTGAAGACTGAAAACACATTAGCATGTAAACCACAAGATTCGACAGAAGAGAACATTCAATATGATTGATAATGAAAGCCCAAAACGTGGAGAATATAAGTGATGCTTTTCCTCAATATATTGTTATTATCCGCTAATTCATTTAAACGATTTATTGTAATAAATCGCTAGGGTGTTTAGCCGACGATATCTTTGATTCAGTTTCAAACTGACCAAAGCAAACAACCACTCCTCAGTCGCCCACCCTTGGAAGTATTTTTTTATTGAAATTAAATTAAAGTATAGATGTTAAATACTTTTGCTGCCACCAGACCCAGAGTATAGTTTTGAATCCGCTCTGGATCACCCGGATTTAGGCTAAGGGGATAGCCTCCCCAAAAGCTAGAATGCTCAACCTTACAATTCACAGCTCTACTGTTCATCATCGTCCTCGAAGGCAAAGATGTAGATTTGTAGGTTCGGCCACGGCTTCTCAAATGCGTGGACTTTGTATGAGGGGTTGAAGGGGTAAGTAATATTAAGAAGCAAAGTTCCACCAACCAGCTTTATTCACCAAAGCAAAAAAATGGTGGAAAATAGTAATGAAAATATAAAAGAAAATGTGTAAAATATAAAAATAAAAATGTATAATTTGTAAAAATTTGTAAAATCTACCAACTGTAAGAATTCATACACTCCGTATATGCAACTAAGTGCAAGAAAAATAAAATATATAGTTGAATAAAATTGGTCACCCTCTCAAAACATGAAAGATCGCTCTACAGTTAAACAAGCATTTTTCTAAAAAGCCAACAACCCTTTCAACAACATTCCCGATAATAAATCAACAGCTATACTTTTCAAATTAACTCACTACTATTATAATTACAACAAAAATTATGGCCAAATTTAAACTATTATTATTATTATTCTGTAGTATTCGCCCTCATAACTCCCTCAGAATTATAATAAAGCTATCCTCAATTTAAAATGACGAACACCCAGTTTTAAGTAATAATTATTATCATTTACCTGGAATTTATTTAAATGCCTCAAGCTTATATTGAATAACTCAGTGAACACCCCATATCTCTATTCAAACTATCATTGCTTTAAAATTAATGGACCAACCACGCCCAGCTTTTAACGGAACTATTATTACTCTTATTATTTGTCTTGAGAAAAAATTATACGCAGTTAACAAACGCACATGTCGGCCTACGAAAAATTCATACCTGTTTTAGTGCCATTCTTGAGAGTGGCATATTTGCCTACACCCTCGCGGGTGGGTGGTCCTCCCAAACCCAAGCGATCACTTGCACTTCACAACACCGAATGCCCTTTATGAAAATCCTAACATTTTGTTTCTAGGCACGACGTCTCAGACTACCCTATCTAATGTCATAAGCCATTAAATTTATCAACCCAGAGCGACCTTTCTATATGTAAAAACAATTTTTCCCCGGTTCGAGCGTAGGTATAAATTCTTATCTCACACTCACACTGAATCCAGACACGCACATACGATTCATTAAATTTTAAAAGACCGATTTATAATACAGGGTGCGCTGAAAACATATAACAGTGACCACTGTTACAATACTCCCCTCATTGAAAAAAGTTCAAGGCTGCATCTAGCCTTAACTTTTTCCCAATAACGATCTGGACCGGTATCAAAATAAAAAATAATCCCATCAAATTCAAAAAACCAAAACAAAATGTATAGCCCACTAAATCCCATTTAAAATATTTCGGGCCCCAAAACTAAGTCCGGTTCTGACCCTTTTTATTTCTAGAGGTTCGTATGTCTATCACTAAGTCTTATATCTACTACAACCTAACTCTAGCACACAGTGTTCAGTACGGACCCGTTCACATCGGTTGAAACAAAATGACTTCAACCTTCACTACCGAATTTCACTGATGTTGATCGAGGCTCTGATCTGTTCGGCATTGTCCAACATTGCAACAGTAACTACTCATTTGGCTGACAGATTGAAATTTTGGAGTATAGCAAACATCACCAACTACGGGTTGAACAAAAACTCGTATATCCATACAGGGCGCCATTGCTCGCCTCTGCACATCATATCTCAGCATCGATACTTAGGCACTGCTTTCTAGGTTCACCTTTGACTGTGACATACATCATTCTTCTCTGAGCTCTTTAACTTTAGCTCATACAAGGATCCAATTACGTTCATCTCATCGGCTCCACTGCTAATCTGCACCTAACTGGACCAACTCCTCAACTGTTTCCTATATGTCAAATTACTTCAGCCAACCATATTTATGAGAAAGTTACTAAATCGGACAAGTGATTCACCTACTCAAAGCCCCACTGCAACTCCATTCGCCAACTCCGTCGCAGCTTCAATTGCCTATTCCACTTGCGCAAATGTCTTAAAACTGATTACCCAGGTCGCGCACTATTAGAATTACACTTCGATTGAAGTTCAATTGTTTATCCAAAAATTAGTCCATATGATAACAAAAATTCAAGTCCATAACCAATTACCGAAAATATAAAATCTAATGGATAGTTAGATTTAAGAATAAGCAAAATATCATTAAAAAAATTTCAAAAAAGTACAAATCAATACCTCTATAAGCATTCAGCCGTCAATCACCCATGAATAAGAATACATACATAAAATTCAGTAAAATTCATAGCATAAAATAATGTATAAGTTCACTATTAACAATAAAAAAATTAAAAAAATGAATGAAAAAAAAAAATTGTGTACACATATAGGTACTTATATATATCATCACCAAACTACATCTCGGCGGTGCCTCAAAAAAAATAATAGTAATAATAATAAAATGATTTTGAAAACGAATTTTCCATAAATGCTAACATTCTACCAAACCATTCATACCTAATCTAGTGCCTATCTGCGGTCCTATCAGATAGCCAATAGAATTATAAATATTTTTAAGAAAAGCTTAAAGGTGCTTCAACCCTTTCAACAATCTCGAAAAAAAAAAATAAAAAAAAAAATAAAAAAACATACTGAAATCTTCAGCTCCGGAAAACTTTCCAACAAATCTCAAATGCTCTGCCAACATAACCATCTCATTTTCGCATCACAAACAAAACACATATTCCAAAAATAACATTCAGCACTTCGATGAACCATCCATTGGTTTATCTGCAGTCATCATACGAAGACATTGCAAAAAAACGGGTTGTGAGACTTTTACTCACCAGCTGGTGCCTAACCCTGGTAGGAGTATTCTGCGGCCCCTCACTACTGAGCCTAAAAACATGTAAGACTCATACAATGGCGCCAAAAAAACGCATTCACACCGCATGTTATATATCGTCCGTAAATAACTCGTAGAAACTACCGTTCTATCACTTCTCTCACGGTCTCTATCCTCAAACCACTGTCGGATAACTCGTTGTCTCAAAGCAGACAACGACACCCTTTTCGCATGTCTCTCATTTTGGTTTCCACCTCGGAACTAAACACTCGTCACTGCGATCTGCTTTCTCTGAGCCTATAATGGCTCTCCTCCACTGGAACCTCTCACTCTCTCTCTCTTTATGTTCAGAACAAAAAAACACCAAAATCTGCGCCTTCTGAAGAGACAACGCTCCTTCTTCTCTCAAGCCTCTCTATTTTGTCCATTCTCAGACCATGAAAACCGCTACAATATGCTCTATCCCTCTCTCTCTCTTTCTCGCACTGAGCATGCAACGGCTAACATTATATTTCTCTCTCTCACTTTGGTCTACTCTCGGACCAAAAAAACACACAATAATCCGTTCATTCTGAACAGACAACGCCCTTTCTCCTTTCGAGCCTCTATCTTCTGTCCATCCTCAGACCACTACAATCTGCTCCCTCTAAGCAGATAATGGGTCTCCTCACATGGAACCTCTCACTGTTGGTTCATCCTCGAACCTCTCGTCTAATGAAACTTCATTCTGCTTCCTCTACAGATCAACACCCCTATACTGAAAGAAATTCATATTCGACAAGGAACAACTACTTTCCGGGCACATACCCCGACGAACATTGAATTACAGCCGACAAATACTCTTTCTTCCATTTATTCTTCGCAGTCACTTCACAGTCTCCTTCTAACTACCTCTCTTCGTGAGGACCACTTTCATCCTCCACCTGCCTCCGGCTCCTCCTGCTATTCTCCAACAGCCTCTATTGACAGGCCCCCTTCTTGTAGGGCCGACATGTGTATCCACCTAATAGCTTTTCAACTACAAAGCCTTTATCCTCAAAATCACACAAATCCATCATATCAATTTTCTGACTCAAAATTCTCAATTTTCAATATACTAGCATCGTCAATTTCTCCTGTAAGATCAAAACTCAAAATCCTTCGACAAAGAAAATAAAACATCGTTACTGCCAAAAATTCCACAAACAAAATAAAAGTCGATCATTATCAATCCATAATCAAAGTCGCTTGGAAATCAAAATAAACATTCCTCCATCCCCTATAATGTCCTGGTTTGTCGTCACTGCTTCCTGAAATTTGAAATTCAATGCGAATATTTCCATTCATCTTCACTGGTTCCTGGTTGCACTCCTGTTATTATTTTCTCCTGCGAACACTCAATGTGTCCAAAATTCAATTTCATAACTGCATCGTCAACTCATATAATTGATCAATTTCATAAAAACTTTTCATAGTAAATTTTCCTGGGTTAGTAATGAGGGTGACCTTTTCGCATGCACAGAAAAAGAATATAGCGATAAAGCGTGTAACCTACCAACCTTTATTTTGGCTTCATCTCCGACGAAACTAATCTGAAAATCCCTAATCCAGTTCTCAAATCGATCAGTTTTTCCTTTATATAAAAATATTCCCTATTATCCAATTCGTATATTTTTCCGAGCAAAACCTTCAGAACTCAGTTGAAACCCCCTAGGTATAAATGCCAAAAAGCTTCGTCTCAAATTCTAAAAATGAATTCAAGTATTTGTTCAAAAATTAAAATTCAACTGAAGTTTTCGTTTCAAGAAATAATGAATAAAAAAAATAATAAAAAAAAAAAAGAAATCTACGTTAAATTTCAAAAAGCATTCAAATCACTTTTTATTAAAAAAATCGGTTTAGCAGTCATTTCAAAATGCCCATTCTTTCCAGCACTCAGTTCTCAGTTCCAGTTTTATTTTATCAACAATATTTTTTAACAAAATATATGAAAGCAGGTTCATAGTCAACCTTCTTGAAGCTTAAAAAAAATTGTAATCGCGACTCATCGATTTGCTAACTACCTAACTATGTTAATTTGATTTGAACAAAATAATTTTCAAAAATCAAAATTTATCCATTTTTATGAAAAATGTTACCAGTAGACACTCGAATACATTAGGAGTTATTCATAAAACAAAAATTATTTGAAAATCTCGCATTGCAATACACGTTTGAAAACTAATAAATAATTCCTACCTCCTTCTTTAACCTCCTCTAAAAGAACACCTCACATACTTTTTCAACCGTTTCAAAAAGAACATCTTATCATTTCTCAATTTTCAACCAATTTTTACTAATTTTTCCCGACCTCCTTCTTCAACCTTTCTGTTTCGCTCTAAAAGAGTATCACACCTTGTGTCTCTGGTTCACAACGTAAAAAGTTATTGTTCAATTAATAATTTGTTTTTCGACCTCCTTCTTTAACCTCTCAAAACAACATCACTTTATTCCTCAATTTTCAACCGAAAGAAATTTAAAATTTTTTTCGACTTCCTTCGTTTAACCCCCTCAAAAAGAATATTCCAGCCCTTTTCAACGTACCCCGTCAAAAAGAAACATCCCACCCTTCTTCAACCCCGTCAAAAAGAACATCCCACCCTTCTTCAACCTCGTCAAAAAGAACATCCCACCGCTGCCACCACTGTAATAAATCGCTAGGGTGTTTAGCCGACGATATCTTTGATTCAGTTTCAAACTGACCAAAGCAAACAACCACTCCTCAGTCGCCCACCCTTGGAAGTATTTTTTTATTGAAATTAAATTAAAGTATAGATGTTAAATACTTTTGCTGCCACCAGACCCAGAGTATAGTTTTGAATCCGCTCTGGATCACCCGGATTTAGGCTAAGGGGATAGCCTCCCCAAAAGCTAGAATGCTCAACCTTACAATTCACAGCTCTACTGTTCATCATCGTCCTCGAAGGCAAAGATGTAGATTTGTAGGTTCGGCCACGGCTTCTCAAATGCGTGGACTTTGTATGAGGGGTTGAAGGGGTAAGTAATATTAAGAAGCAAAGTTCCACCAACCAGCTTTATTCACCAAAGCAAAAAAATGGTGGAAAATAGTAATGAAAATATAAAAGAAAATGTGTAAAATATAAAAATAAAAATGTATAATTTGTAAAAATTTGTAAAATCTACCAACTGTAAGAATTCATACACTCCGTATATGCAACTAAGTGCAAGAAAAATAAAATATATACTATAGTAAATTATATCACTATTTCTGAGCCAACTCTGAGAGGTGAACTGTCACCTCTGGAGAACAGTCCTGCATTTATATCTGCAGGAGGCTTCTGCTGGAGAGGCAAGACAGGTCATTATTATTTAGAATAAGTAGGAAAGTTCTATGACTGATCTGGAATTATTCTTCGAAGGGTGTAGCGCCATTCTCGAGTCGAGCTTTATTATCTTAACAAACCAACATGTCCGACTCCATGATCGTTACAATAGAGGAGTGAGTATTGTGTGTCAACCATGATAGCCGACAGCATATAGTAACAACACCGTTTCTTCGTCATATTAATAATTTGTTGGGAGCTACCTCATGTCTAGGAACGTGAAGGATTCATATCGGACAAAACTGAAGCATTTCTTTTCTCTAGAAAGGATAATCTTACATCAGCCAGCATAACGATATCAGGAATACAGAAGTCAAAAATTTGGTTTTTTGTTTCGCGTCAAGATCTAATTCAATATCTTCAAAATGAAGATGATTTATAATGCACAGCTCCGACCTGTACCGAAAAACTACAATCCCGTGAAACCAATAAAACGTAGATATAAGATTTGGCGTTTACCTGATCAAAAAGGTTTCATAAAGAAATTTCAAATATATGAAGGGAAAATGAGACAATAATGGATAATGAATACTCGGTCTTTGGACTTGGTGAGAGTTGTATTGAGTTTGACAGAAGAAAAGTTAAGAAGAAATCGTATAATAAATGCTAACATCACTTCGCTTCATTATCTCTGTTTGATAAATTGAAGACTGAAAACACATTAGCATGTAAACCACAAGATTCGACAGAAGAGAACATTCAATATGATTGATAATGAAAGCCCAAAACGTGGAGAATATAAGTGATGCTTTTCCTCAATATATTGTTATTATCCGCTAATTCATTTAAACGATTTATTGTAATAAATCGCTAGGGTGTTTAGCCGACGATATCTTTGATTCAGTTTCAAACTGACCAAAGCAAACAACCACTCCTCAGTCGCCCACCCTTGGAAGTATTTTTTTATTGAAATTAAATTAAAGTATAGATGTTAAATACTTTTGCTGCCACCAGACCCAGAGTATAGTTTTGAATCCGCTCTGGATCACCCGGATTTAGGCTAAGGGGATAGCCTCCCCAAAAGCTAGAATGCTCAACCTTACAATTCACAGCTCTACTGTTCATCATCGTCCTCGAAGGCAAAGATGTAGATTTGTAGGTTCGGCCACGGCTTCTCAAATGCGTGGACTTTGTATGAGGGGTTGAAGGGGTAAGTAATATTAAGAAGCAAAGTTCCACCAACCAGCTTTATTCACCAAAGAAAAAAAATGGTGGAAAATAGTAATGAAAATATAAAAGAAAATGTGTAAAATATAAAAATAAAAATGTATAATTTGTAAAAATTTGTAAAATCTACCAACTGTAAGAATTCATACACTCCGTATATGCAACTAAGTGCAAGAAAAATAAAATATATAGTTGAATAAAATTGGTCACCCTCTCAAAACATGAAAGATCGCTCTACAGTTAAACAAGCATTTTTCTAAAAAGCCAACAACCCTTTCAACAACATTCCCGATAATAAATCAACAGCTATACTTTTCAAATTAACTCACTACTATTATAATTACAACAAAAATTATGGCCAAATTTAAACTATTATTATTATTATTCTGTAGTATTCGCCCTCATAACTCCCTCAGAATTATAATAAAGCTATCCTCAATTTAAAATGACGAACACCCAGTTTTAAGTAATAATTATTATCATTTACCTGGAATTTATTTAAATGCCTCAAGCTTATATTGAATAACTCAGTGAACACCCCATATCTCTATTCAAACTATCATTGCTTTAAAATTAATGGACCAACCACGCCCAGCTTTTAACGGAACTATTATTACTCTTATTATTTGTCTTGAGAAAAAATTATACGCAGTTAACAAACGCACATGTCGGCCTACGAAAAATTCATACCTGTTTTAGTGCCATTCTTGAGAGTGGCATATTTGCCTACACCCTCGCGGGTGGGTGGTCCTCCCAAACCCAAGCGATCACTTGCACTTCACAACACCGAATGCCCTTTATGAAAATCCTAACATTTTGTTTCTAGGCACGACGTCTCAGACTACCCTATCTAATGTCATAAGCCATTAAATTTATCAACCCAGAGCGACCTTTCTATATGTAAAAACAATTTTTCCCCGGTTCGAGCGTAGGTATAAATTCTTATCTCACACTCACACTGAATCCAGACACGCACATACGATTCATTAAATTTTAAAAGACCGATTTATAATACAGGGTGCGCTGAAAACATATAACAGTGACCACTGTTACATTATACTCACACGATGATTATTTATATGCAACCAGGATAGCTTCTGTATTTAATGTGAACTCTGTAACTAGCTATATCTACAACATCTGCCTTCTCATGATGAGTTACTTATATTTATACCGGTAGTAGGTTTCTATCGACCATTCCCGAAACGCCAAGACGCGGCGTAAGATGTCAGTCACTGTTTCGAATAGTTCGGAACAGTCTGTGACTCATATAGATGTTTCTTTCTTGCTTCTCGTTTTTTCTATGACGAGTCATGCATGCATCGTAAACAATGAGCATGATTATCTGAACAAACGCGGTTAAGTTCGGCTCCAGGATTGTTACAAATATAAAGGAGTTCCGAAAAGGCAAGATAACATAGCCAGTAATTGTCTTAGAAGTGAAGAGATTTTTGTGAAACGTGACCAAAAAGATGCAGTGAAAGATTACAATGAGTACCTACATGGGGTGTGGACTATGCTGATAGACTGATGTATGTAGTATGTAGTATGATGTAGACAGAAGATCACAAAAATAAATAATTTTTTTGCTAATGCATGTCATTTATTCAGAAATAAGACGGTCTTGTGAGATTACCATCAATTCAAAATATCGGAAGAGATGTGGCCATGGCTATTCTATAACAGCTGACGTTTAAGACTTTCAAACAGGAGGCACACTAACTTATTTTTGAAGACAAACAGAACAGATGTTACCGTGAAAAAAAGTGTTCACTTCAAACCATTCTCAAAATGCTCTGTAGTTTCTGCCGCGATGCTACTGAAAACGTTTTATTGAATTTCAATAAGTTCCTCTTTAGGGTTATGTATTGTGAATTATTTCAAACAACTGAAATAATGTATGTTAGATTGGATTCCACTCAAATCCGTTTTTAAAAACTTTACTTTATTTTACAAACAATAAAATATTTAATACAATAATTTTAACGTGAACTTGCACGGACTAAAGCTTGCAGCAGTAATAGTAATGCGTCGATCTTGGAGGTTTCATTTATAGGCTTGGAGATGCTGACTGGGTGTCTTCTGGCTTCTACGTCTTCAATAAATAACTGGAATTGCGTTACAGGATAACCTTGATAGTCGGCGACATCCTGGCACCATTGGGATTAACTGCGTAGATAACTGCGCAATTTGGAATAAAGGTCCATTGTATTTTTTCATATAACAGCTCCCATCATTTTGAAAAAGTTGATGCTTTGGATGCAGCAACTTTTAGGCAAAAGTTTTGTTGCTCGAAGTTGAATTCATTTGGAGTTCCTCTTCTTCGATGTCTTCTCCAATGTGGATATTTGGTCGCTTCCTCAAAGGGATGAATCTTGATAGGGTTCTAAACGTTCCTCGTCCTGGAGGTCTTGGGGGTAGATCATCATTTCTTGATGCCATTATTCCAAGTTTTACAGTACGATTTTTCTTGCATTTACAAAAAATGTATAAAATTATCAAAATACAAATTATTACAATTATGAAATAGGTAAACCAAGAAATATGTTTTGTTACAAAAGGTTCATTAATTATTCTATCAAGATCTTCTGAATATTGATCTAATTTGTGTTGCACTATATTCAAATCATCGACATTTAATTTACTGAGTTTCATTGGCTTTAAATTTGGAAGATTTTTCTTTTCTGGTAGATGATTACAACATTCATATGGAATTGAAATAGTATGGCTGTTGTATGTAACATTCTTTTCAAAATTCAAAAGAGATTTGGAATATACTCTCGTTATGCCAATGAATGCATTACATTCTGGTTGCAACTTCAAAACTGAATTTGTTTTTATTACTTTTGACATTGGTTCAAATCCTGAACATTTCATCGTAATTGGAATGGGATCTGATAAAGTTATAAGCCATATATTTGGATCTAAGTTGAAGACATTATAATCTTTAGCAAATAATAAAGACGTTTTGCAAATTCTAGGTAATTGAAACAAATGTTTGAAAATTTGGGCCTCACATATAGCATTACTGTCAATGGGGTATGGCAAAATATTTGAACATAATTTCAAATTCAAACTCAAATCTTTGCAATCATTAAAATTTTCCAAGATAAAATATAACATGGAATCATCATCTTTTATTAATCCTTGCCAATTATATTTTTGTTTTATTCTTCTTATAGTTTCATTTATACCTCTATGCATGTTGGCTTTTCCACTGTGATACTGTTCAAGTATTATTGGAATTTGATCCTTATCTGGGGTTTGAACTATATCTTGGCAGATTTGAAATTTAATTTCGTCTACTTCTGCTAATATATAGGAAAGCATTTCTTGAATTGGAAGATCTGGATTATTTTCGACGTGGTAAATTTTTGATGGTTCGAATAAATTTTTATGTTTATAAAGTGAGGTGAACATATATTCAATAGCTTCCGTAGGATCGAAAGGTACTGGAATAATATAATATTTTCTGTGTTTTACTGATAAACTGTTGAGAACATTAATTTTGTTATAGGAAAATAAATCATATTCTTCCTCTAATATATCTTCTAAAATTTTTTCATGTAGCTCGGTTGCTTTATGTTCTTGTGGAAAAATTATGATGTTTTTATGGTTTTTATCTAATAATTGAGCATTTGAGAATTCAAATTTAGAATAATCAATTAAAGATTTTGTTTTATAAAGTTTAACAAAGTTTTTGAGTTCTTCTAAAACTGTTTCGGGTGCAACAATTGTTTCTGTGTCTGATACTTCTTCTTGATCTTCATTTGTCATATGAATTTTCGAATAAAATTTTGCACATTGATTAAAATGATTCACTTTGATTCGTGATAAAGCATCCGCATTTTTATTAATTTTTCCAGGTTTGTAAATGATTTCATAAGAATATTCCTCAAGTTTGAGCCGCCATCTAGCAAGTCTGCTTCCGGGATCTTTTATTGAGAATAGCCACGTTAATGGTCTATGGTCAGTTACTAAAATAAATTTTCTTCCGAATAAGTATGGTCTAAAATGTTTCACCGCCCATACGATTGCTAATAGTTCTCGTTCGATAGTAGAATATCGTGTTTCTGCCGGACATAAGGTTCTTGAGGCATACGCGATTGGAAGGTCTTTTCCGATGGTTCCTTGAGAAAGTATTGCTCCTATGGCAAAACTACTCGAGTCTGTTGTCAAAATAAATACTTCATTAAAGTTTGGATATATTAAAATAGGGCTTTGTATCAAATAGTTTTTCAAAGTTTCAAATGCTTCTTTGCATTCTTCGTTGAAATTAAATGGTATGTCTTTTTGTAGTAAACGTGTTAGAGGTTTTGTAATTTTCGCAATATTTGGGATAAATCTCCGGTAATAACCCGTGAGTCCTAAAAATGATTTTATTTCTTTTTGATTTTTTGGTTCAGGGAATTCTTTTATACATTCAATCTTTTGAGGATTAGGTTTAACTCCTTCTTTTGTAATTAAATGTCCAAGATACGCGACTTCTTTTCTAAGAAATTCACATTTATCGGGTTGAATTTTGAGGTTGGCTTTTTGTAATCTCTGAAAAATTTCAGTTAGTCTTGAAATATGTTCATGAATGGTTGCTGAGTAAATTATTATATCGTCCATGTAGACTAGACATCTTTCATTTTGAATTCCTAATAAAATATTGTCCATGACACGTTGGAAAGTACTTGGGGCGTTCTTCAAGCCAAATGGCATACGACAATACTCGTAATGACCATTTTCCACTGAAAATGCAGTTTTTGGAATGTCTTTAGAATCAATTTCAATCTGGTGAAAACCTGAAGCTAAGTCAAGTGTTGTAAAATATTGGCATTGTCCTAACTGGTCAAGTAAGTCAGTAATATTAGGTAAAGGATATTTATCGTCAATGGTTACTTCATCGAGTTTTCTGTAATCAATTACGACTCTCCATTTTTGTTTACCTGATGCATCCAATTTTTTAGGTACAACCCAAACTGGGGATGACCATGGGGATATAGATGGTCGTATAATTCCTTGGTCTAACATTTTTGAAATTTGTGTTTTAACTTCATTCTTATGGATCTGTGGGTATCTGTATGATTTTGTGAAAATAGGTTTAGCATCGTTGGTATCAATAGTATGTTTGATTTCATTAGTAAAAGTTAGTTTGTCACCGTCTAAATAAAATATATCTGAGAATTTTAGGCATAATTCAGTAATCATTTCTTATTCCTCATCATTAAGATGTTCAGTTCTCAATTGTTTTTTGATTTCGTACTCTCTGTCTACTTGTGTATCAGAATAAAAGTCATTTCCTGTGTTGAAATTCATAATTGATTCTGTATCAATTATTGGTTCTAATATTAAATCAGAAAAATTTACTGTCTTTGGAATATTGTTGACATTAGCAACTGTTGTAAAGAATTCTCCTTCATTATTTATTCTTACAAGGGCATTAGGCAGGCGAACTTTGTCCTTTTCTTGAGCTAACAGTATAGCATCAACGTTGGTTAAATTTGTTTTCAATTTAAATACTTGTTCTGTTCGAGGTTCAATAGAAATTGTATTTTCAAATTTTAATTTGGGAATTTTGTTTTGTTCTGCGCTAATTTGTTCTTGTTTTTTCAATTCTACCTTGAATAGTGGGACAGTTTTGAAATTTGTTTTCAAAATTTTGTGTTTTATGTCCACGATTCCGTCATAGTGTTCTAAAAAGTCTGCTCCTAATAATCCATCAAATTCTATGTCAAGATCGTATACGTATACTTTGTGAAAATCATTATCTTTAAAAGGTACCATAACCGATTCTGTGATTATAATTTTCTCATCAGTTATTCAGCGAATTGGTAAATTTTCTCTGTTTCGCAAATTATATTGTTCAACTACTTTTGGTTTTAGTATCGAAATTCCTGCTCCTGTATCAATTAAAAATTTGTATCGGTTTGTAATGTCTTTTATATAATATAAATTGTTTGGATTAACAGAATTTAAACTAATTTCTGAAGATTGCTTTGTATGAAGTTCGTGCAATTGACTCGTTCCGGTGTTTTGTCCTGAATCTGCAACAATTTTGTCTGTTCGGCAAGATTGCTCAAATTCTCTGTTGTCGTTTCTTCTTGGTTCGCATATTGAATTGCTGGAGGTCTGTCTAGAGATAGACGCGAATGAAAATCCTGATTGTTTATTTCATCACAATAAAATTCATTGTTGGAAGTGTAATCTTCGTATTGCGAGTCTGGATAGTAATTATTAGCGGTATAATAATTATTAGATGATGCGTCATTGTAAGGATAAAAGTTCTCATTGTATTCATTTTGAAAGTAAGAGTTGTCGCAAAGTTCATGTTGAAAGTAAAAGTTTTCAACTGGTTGCTCAACATAATTTGTTTCATTGAAATGGTGTGTTTGATGTGTTTTTTGAAAATTGGGATTTTTTTGAATTACTGGTTGTCTCGGTTGAAACCTGTTGAAATTTTGTGCTGGATTTCTTTGGAATTGATTTGGCCTGTGTTGGAAATTTTGAAATTGAGTTGGTCTTTGTTGAAACATTTGAACATTTTGAGAAGTTGGCATTGATGGGTGCTGAGAATTCTGAAAATTTTGAGGGTTTCTGTTAAAGTTAGGATTGAAACTTACAGATTGTTGGTAGTTTCTTTGAAATTGTGGATTATTTGGACGTACAGTAGTTTGCATTTTTCTTTGTTGATTATTAAAAGTATTTTGGGATTTTCCTTGGTTATATTTTTGAGTTTCGAAATATGATAATTGTAGTTCTCTTTTAATTCTTAAACATGCTTCGATCATATTCGCTGGGTTACTTGCGCGAATGATATGTCCAAGTCGGGGTTCTAGTCCTGTTAAAAGTGTATTCAACACCATAGATTCAATAAGTGTTGATTGTGCCGCTTTTTGTAAGTGGGTTAAATTCGATTTCTGAATACATGAAAGCATTTTTGCGTTGTGGGTTTGTAGTCTAGAAATAAATGTGAGAGCGCTTTCTCCGTTTAATTGTTTGAGTCTTTGTAAATCTTGAATAAGTGATGTTAAATCTCTAGCGTCACCAAAATGAGCATTCAAAAGAGTTTTAATTTCACCATAAGTGTCTGAATTTCATGAATTTATCAATTGAGAAGCTTTTGATTTCAATTTATTTTTTATATGAATGGTCAATAGAACTTTTTGTTGACCGATTGCCATTTGTTGGGCAGCATCGCGAGCATTTAAAAATGTATTCAATGTGATTGCATCTCCATCATATTCAGGAATGATTGAGAATATTTCAGATAATTTATAAGGTTCTAATTCTGGAGGAACATCAGTATGTTCTCGTTCATTATTCAAATTTTCGTCAGTTGATGACATTTTGAGTTGTTTTTCCTTAAGATGGTTAACGGAAAATTGGGTAAATTGTCAAAATTGGTAATAGGACAGTTTCAAAATTAAAAATTCAAAAATAGAAATTAAAAATTTTGAAATCACGTAGTTTGAATATTTAAAATATTTAATCTAATGACTAGGATGATTCAATGTTACTTACACTAATTCCTTACAGCTAAATCGGTTTCTTCGTGTTGGTTTCTTTGGGTTGACGGAAGATGAAATCCTTTCCACTGTGTGAGGCTAGCGCTACTCTGGGATGAGCAACGTTGGACGACTTCCGCGTGTTTCTCGATGCCTTCTTGGACAGCAAGATGAGCAGCGTACAGCGAATTACGCGTGTTTCTCAGAGCCACAGAGACCGTCTTCTCGTCTTTGCTTCTGGTTCTTCTCCCTTGAAGGTTTGGTAACCACCACCGTTGTGTAGGGATGTCTTCTTTCTTTTTCTTCGTTTCTTCGTGCGAGGGGGCCTTACCCTCGGCTAAGTATTCTTCTTTTTTCGGTGTTGAGGGATCCTACCGACTGCGCCAATTTGTTAGATTGGATTCCACTCAAATCCGTTTTTAAAAACTTTACTTTATTTTACAAACAATAAAATATTTAATACAATAATTTTAACGTGAACTTGCACGGACTAAAGCTTGCAGCAGTAATAGTAATGCGTCGATCTTGGAGGTTTCATTTATAGGCTTGGAGATGCTGACTGGGTGTCTTCTGGCTTCTACGTCTTCAATAAATAACTGGAATTGCGTTACAGGATAACCTTGATAGTCGGCGACATCCTGGCACCATTGGGATTAACTGCGTAGATAACTGCGCAATTTGGAATAAAGGTCCATTGTATTTTTTCATATAACATGTATATGCTATGTTTACTAATTCAGGAAAGGAGGCGAAAAAAAATTAGTTAATTACATTTAGTCCGGCATCAAACGGTTGAAATATTGAATGTTACATCATTGGAATTATATTATTTTGAGAATGCCTGAAATTTACTGCGGGTAAACATGTATATTTTGGGACTTAGGGATAGTTGAAGAATATTTGAAACATGAGTTCTTGATAGACAAATATATTAAAAAAATAATACAGAGTTCTCGTTAAAGGCTACATAATTGCTTCTATCAATATTTTAAAGTATCAAGATACTGTTAACTCTAATTCTACCAAATAACATACTTTCCGTATGAATGAATATAAAAATAACATCAAATTTTCTACATCAGTACAAAAACACTAACAATACTATATAATAAAAGTCTACCATACTTTGGCTTCTAAAAGTAATAAAGGAACATAACAATCATTTCTAAAGATTTTGGTAAAGTAGCTATTTGGCAAATACATTGTGAAAAAGTGTCGTTTTTGAATTATGTTATCACTAGCTTGTATCATGATGTATGTGAAATAATGACTTGGTAACATTTATCAGTACTTTCCTTTCAGTATCAACAAATACAGCTTTTTATTTAGGTAATTCCCAATTATATCTACCAAACCACTAAATACAATTATCCACAAATAATGTAACTATTCACCATTAAGATATGAAATAAGCAAGTACCTAAAAACCTAAGAATTTCTTCAACAATAATAAATCATCATCTAAGAGTCTTCAGAGTCACTTCCAAGACAGAAAAAATATACCTCTGAAAAATTCACCACCAAACTGAAATATAGGTAACTGGCTACGTCACTGAGTAAATGTATATTGCATTATTTGTCGATTTCTTGATGAATGAAGAAAAGAGAATTGTATTATAAATTTCATGGCTATTTCATGATCGTATATGGAACTATGTGATCTGACAATTCCTCTGTTTGCATACAGCTGTCCCCTACTGGAAGTAATCATATATCTACACAAGGAGTTAGCAGTTTCGGATTATATGAGAGATAATTCACGATTTGAGAAGCAGTAGGACGTTCTTTGGCATCATGTTTCCAACAGCATTTTATAAGACCATACCTGCAAGAATAATATTTGTAATACTATTGCAAGAACAAATTTCACAAGATTTACAAACAAATATTGAGAAATCACTAAATGATACGTGTTGGCACTGCATTCCTAACTGCTTTATGACGAGTTCATTTTCAATAACTCAGATTGATAAACAATGAAATATATACGAAAGTATGATAATGAACAAAACACTCTTTGGCAGTTTTCGTGTATAACGAATCGTCTTCAAGCCAATGCATTAATTCATCGTAACCATTGACTTCTGGCACAGACGTCTTAATTCTACGAGCCTTGGTTATTTGATAACACGATGAAAGCGTCCTACTATGCGACGACATTATTAGTCATTGTATTGTGGAATGGTCATAATAATAATAATAATTAATAATAATAATTTATCCAAACCATTCTGTCAAGATGGTGGTTCTGATAATAGGGGTCCTTGGTGGAATGATGGACACACTGCTCTCAAACTTGAAAATCATACCGGCTTGCCATGATGCGGCAGAAAACTTGGCCGAAAGAATGCAGAAGGCCGTAATTCTTGGTTCACTCCGTTTACTCAGGGCACACGATACTCGGGCCCAGTAATCACTCACCCCACGGACGTAGTATCGGTGCTCCGGGAAAAAAAAGAAAAATGTTTATTTGACATTTGTACATAAAATCAGAACTGTGACAAAAGTTTAAACAAATAAACAGGTTAATCAGTGAAGCAGTAAAAAATTTGCCGCTTGTTTAGTGATGACTAGTTGACATTAGTAAGAAGTTAAATTATAAGTAATTCAGTCAGATGAACACATATTAAAACAATGTTAAAGTAAATCAGTCTAGGGTGAATTATTTGTTTTCTAATTAATGACTGAACATACGATGCATGTGAAATGGTTTATGCAATATTGGTAAAAATGTAGTGTTCGATTTGTCAGTGGAACTGTGTTCAAATCCCATAAAAAATTGTGTTGAACTCAAATGTGGAATTGGAGCCCTTCTCTCAAAGGTCTGTTGTATGTTCCATTGATTTTCATTTCATTTCCTCTAGACTAGATGGATCGGTAAAAAAAAATTGTTTAAACATCCAATGTATCCGAATTTACTAAAATACTTTTCGAAATCTGGAACATTATTGACAGAAGTCAGAAATGTTCAGATGGTCATAATAAATTTGCAGAAGAGTTTGAAAAATCAGATATCATCCACACTTACGATAAATTAGTTAGGGAATATGCCAAAAAACTTAAAATTGATAATTGGAAAGTTCATCATACGGATAGTAAACTTTATTTATATCTATTAGGTGTTCAGTCAGATGTTTTATTATCTGATAATGAGAATGAACTGAGAATAACTTCGCAAATTATAATATTGAATGAGATGCAGGTCCAAGTTTACCTTGGGAATACTAAGTTGAGATTCAACGAGTTGAAATGGATTCTTACTTTCGATTGAAAATATTCTGGCAAGGTTCGGAAGCAACTCTGATCAGACGGATCCAAATATGATTGATAATTTGATGGGTAAAATTACGTTATATTTGGAAAAAGCGCTTACACTATCTGTCAAGAATAGCGACCCACATTCATATTCATTCACACATTCATTGCCTTTTGACAAAAATGTAAGGGAGATTGTTTAAGTTATTATTATCATTAGTTTCCGTTTCGTTCAAGAAGTACAATTTTATTATTTTTTTTTATTGTTTATTCATTTATGAATATGTTTATATATTTTCTGTTGTTTTTTCTAAGAATTTTATTTTAGTTTGTTTTAGAATAATATATATTTTATCGTGGAAACATAGGGCTACTGATGGAAAAAAATCAGAAATTATCTTTGTGCTTTGGATACTTATCAAATAAAAAAACTCATTTGAAATGTGAATTTCAGGGCATGAAAACACCGAACTTTGACAGTTTGAAAAATTGAATAAATTGCAATCCCCGTTTGTGATGAAGAAAATGAAACTACCACAATAATCTGTTTTCTTTTCTCTACAAATTCACTTTCTTATGTTTTTTCCTAGTTATCCAAATAAGCCGAGAAATTGTCATAAACGAATAAATCCATAGCTTTTTTAAAAAACTATTGGTGAAAGTAGTGTTGGTAAAATGTACATCTACGCTCAAATTTCTTATTAAACATTGGGAACTTCGATATTTGCAAATGTCAAAATATTTGAATTAACTGAATATTTACAAACTACACGTAATTTCTCCATCCATCAATGTAATCCAATTTCCACTGAACAACAGGCAATAGAAGAATTGGCGACATTGCATTAAAAACTTTTATGAATCATAAAGTGGATCAGTAAATAAAAAGAGGATTAATAAATTTATCTGTATGCATCATTAAAATGTTCGTATCCCGGTTGATCCAAATTTTTCAAATTCAATTCAATTATAATTTTCCCGTTTATTATGCCACAAACTGATTTTCGATTTGAATTATGAACAATATACGGAGTCATGGAGTCGGATGAATGTAGTCAAAATCGGTCTTATCGTGAGAGTTCAAATGACATCGAAAAAAACTAGTGACTACCAAAATGTTTTGTAATTATTTGTTATACGGTTTATTTTCACGATATTATGTCACACAGCATTCATGCAATTAACTCAGTTTTAGTCTCAAACAACAATTGAAATTATGACTGTGATACTGGTGACTATGATAATGAACAGTTGCATAAATTGGCCCTTAGTCTCGCACCCGCATGTTGAGACCGATTTTTTAGTAGTAGCCCTGTGTGGAGTGACAGGAAAGAAGTGACTTTGAACCCAAACCGGATCTGGAGCCCCATTCTCAAAAATGCAAGGGAAAGAATAATCAAGAACAATTTAATGACAGCAGGTACAAACATGCTATTGAAAGAAGAACCCAGTTAACACAAAATGCTCTCAGAGACAGCAGAGTGCTTCACATTCAAGTTTCAAGTCACATGCGTGAAGTGCATTGTTACTCACATTTCAATTTCATTAACTTCTATTTGGGGCCCTCTTGACCGACAAACGTATCACATTGTGATGCCAAATGTCACTCACAATGATGTGAATGTGATATACTATTCAATCTTCAAATAAGGAAGGACATTTTTGTGCCTCAGATCGACATCAATGAGAAGATAACTGAGATCTCCAGTTGCATTGGTCACAGTAGTCACAGTTAGCATCCTCACTTGGTAACAGTGATGTATAAATGTACCTCACTTTCTAACAGAGTCATGAACAAGAAAGCGATATCGCAGAGATGTTTGTGTTTACTGGAAAGTATGGTTTCCGGGCTTTGAGACCGTGGTCGGTTCTCCTCCGTGCAGTCACAAGTATAGGTAAGAATCAAGAAATATTAACTGATGAGCCAGACTACCTTAGACAGAATAAATAAAATTTTCGGAGTAAAAACCCTCGAGGAGTCATCGGTGAATTTTCAAGATGAAACCTCTGAAGAAGTTCGCCACCCGTGCTAACGAAACGTTAGGAAACAATTCCGAAAAACGACGGCCTGTTAACTCTAATAAAAATAGCGATATTGAAAACTTCGGCCGCGAAAGCCTTAGCCATTTTACCATTAAGAATCATCTTTCGAATTTTTTAATTCATTTATTAACATTTGTAATGGTAGAATAAGAGGAATTCTTGCGTTTCTACATATATTTTATTCAACAAGCTTTTTACATCTCTTTTTGTCACGTTTATCAGTTTTTTGAGATTTTTCTGTCAGGCTTTGGTACTATCCAGAAAATCGATCAAAAATGTATCGACTTTTACGTCCGTTTGTAGTCTTTAACGAAATGAACGTACAAAAGCTTTCAAAAACAATCTTTCATATAAGCCATTGAACTAAGAGGTAAACAATTATATTTAGTGTATGGAAAGCAAAGATCTTTTGAAAATTATAATATGTTCTTAAAAGCTTGAGGCAATATTTCAAATGTGATGTTTCACTCCTCAGGCTTTTGAGAAAATATTTAAATTTTTAAAGATCTTTTTCATACACTGAATATAATTGTTTATTCTTGGTCAAACTCTTATGAATAAATTTTTTCTAAATGTACTTTTTATCACTAGAATTTGTACATTGTGTCTTAATAAGATGCGCCAGGTGCCCAGAGTTTGGTCGTTAGTGGCATGGGTATGTTTGATGCCACTTGCTATTGAAAAAAAAGGTCCCTAAAATTATTCGACAGTCCGATGTTTTTAACAATAGACCGCATTAGTGTGACGTCAAAATGTATGCAACAGTGCACTGAGTCCTAACGAAATATATCTGACCGAAGCTGCGCTAACATGAACCTTCAGTAACCATTACATAAGGTTTAGAATGTGCTGTCCAAATTATGATTTTATTAATTTAATTATTTCGCTATTATCAGCAATATTTGGGAAATGTATGTATTTGAATTCGATAGAAAAAGAATTGATACGTCTTATAGAATGGTTAACGTAAAGAAAGTCTTCTAAATACCTTCTGAATAAATTCCAGAAAATCTATTATGCGTCGACCAATAGCAAAATAGAATCATGCGTCTAACTTGTTGTTTGCTCGTGTAGTCGTGTCCACAGAACACACATTATGTCATATGTAATATGTATTTGAGATTTTCATGAAAAAGTATTGTTACTATAAACAAACATACAACACTTCATTGACTAATAAAACACTTAGATCTATACAACAATACAACTAGCTAAATATTCCAAACACTTCTGCTTATTATCACTTTCTAATCTTCTTAAATAATTCTCTTCATAAAAACTCTTCTCTAAAACTTCTTCTCCCAGTTAAATGTCTCGCGTTTATATAGGTACTCATCGTGTAGACTGGATTATTCGCGATGATTTCGAGAATACTCAAAACGGAGAACTTCTACACATTTCCAGGAATTGAGCGATGACGCGGCAGCTCCGTTATCTAGACTAGGCATGCAGTACAGAAAGCGATCCATCTAAATAAACACTTCTTGGAAGTGATTATAGATGAGGCGCCCGCGGAATGGACTCAGCGGCGCAGCTAGGGGGCTTTTATCAATCTCGTAACAGTATCAATGTCTGCGTAGATGAAAATGTCTGATAAACTTATTTCTTCTTTCGACATCTTCATCTATGTTACCAAATTCGAATGGCAATGAAATGAAACACTTGACTGATCACCACTTTACTGTTTCATGCCAAAATTATGAGCGCCATCTAGTGGGGATGCAGCATGAAGTTAGATGTAGATGAATATTCAAATTTATTTCTTTTATAAATTATGTATAATCCTTTCAGAAAATTGTTTTATGGAAATATCGTTTCTTCCATTCTTCATATCCAAGGCCCGCTGAAGGCAATTCCTTAAATATTTACTTATTTCGTGTGAGAGCGTCAAACAAAAAGAGCTGTTACGATACTTCTATTATGTCATCCGTACTTAAGGTCGTGAATGACGCATATCATTTCGCGTCAAATGATTTAGGACTCGGTGTTATGTTGGTTGCATATTTGTGACATCATCACTGATGCAGTCCATTTGTATGTATTTTTACAACTTTATTTTCGAGAGTTTTAGGAGTTGTTTTTAGAAGGAAGAAGCCTACCCCCACCCGCTCCAATCATTTTTTTTCGCCACAATATTCCACGTCCGAAACCGTCGAAAATGTTTCGACAAATTGATGTTTTTCACCAAATTTTCCGAGCCCTACACCAACATGTCCGGAATTGTCTATATTTTTTTCCAAAATACTGTTCATTCTCTACATTCAGGAGAACAGAAGGAAAATTGATAGAAATCAAATTATTAAACGGTACGATTATTTTCTCCATCTAGCCTTCAGGGGGCGGAAGTGACTTTTTTTAGAAATTATTTTATTGATATCAGTTCTTGTTATTGCATTTGAAATTTTAACTCTATTTGAAGCTAGTGAATGCTTGAAGAAATTTTGTAGTGAAAAGACATACAGTCATACATATGAACACATCACTTAAAAGAAACCTTGTAATAAACCATAAATGTTTTGAAAAAATACTTGAAATTATATGTTAACACTTAACACCACATGTCTCTAAACATTCAGTACACAACCCTAACAAATGTTATTACCTATAATTTCACGAAGCTTATTATTCTTTTATATGCACAAAGTGGTGGCTTTGATATCATTAAAACAATTTTCAAAACGAAATGAGTTTTCAATTCTTGAATTGACATTTCCGATTCGTTTAATTGCCAATTCCAAAATTGAATTTAATAAATAAATATAATTTCTTAAAATGCAAAATATGCTCACAGTTGCGGTTTGAGAGTCTTCGGTACTTCCAGTGTCTGCCCCTTCTTCACCATCTCCAACACTTGGGTATTGCCCATATCTTCAAATGGATAAGTTCCAAACGATACGATCTCATACAGTAGTACACCATAACTCCAAATGTCAGAAGCCGTAGTGAACACCCCCAAATCCAAGCTCTCCGGAGACATCCACCTCACCGGAAACATTTCCCTGCGTTTTAACTTGTAATAGTCGTTATTAAACATTGCTCGGGCCATGCCAAAATCACCTATTTTAACGGTACGCTGAGCACTCACGAGACAATTTCTAGAAGCAAGATCGCGGTGAACAAACTTTATCTCAGCTAGGTAGCTCAAACCTCTCGCAACGTCTAAGGCCATATTGGTTAGACGTTCTGGTGAAATATCTTCATACTCCTTAGTGTTCCTATTCCTCAACAAATGTTTACGTGTTTGGAGATAAGTTCGCAAGTCTTTGTAAAGCATGAATTCCATGATTGTGTACAAGGGTTCTTCTTTGGTGCAGACACCAAGGAGTCTAACAAGATTTCTGTGGTCGAATTGTTTCATTGCCTCAGCTTCATAGAGGAAATCGATCCTCTCCTCAGTTGTTGATCCCGTTTTCAAGGTTTTCACAGCTACAGAAGTCCAGCCAATTCGTGGAATATCAGCTTCGCCTCCATACACTGTACCAAAAGTTCCTTCACCGAGTTTTTCTTTGATAGTTACACTTCCTCGAGGGATTTCCCATTCATCCAGGTCGCTAGCACTAAAATGGTCGAGGGAAACACCAAGCGATCTGTAACAAGAAAGTGATGGTTGTGATAATTTTATATAATTTTTTTTATGTTGAGTTTAAACATACCTCATATAATCCTTAGTTTTTTCCACCTTCATATCGTACTTCCTCTTCAAGTAAAAATAAGTTCCGACTAAAGAAATCATTAACATATTCGCTATGATGATCTGTAGAATATCCCAAGCTGTTTGGCAATCGACATTGAATACTTGGGTCAGCCCATGGCCAACGCAAGAAGGTGGTGAAAGAGTACCATCCTTCAGTACGTTGCCGTCCGAGGTAAACCATTGGAAAGTCGTTTCGTTCAGCTTCAACTCACCACCAAGAATTTTGGGTTCGTGCTCCGTCAGATTGGGATAAAAGTGACCGATTGTGTGGGTCTTGTGGTCGTACCATTGAACGATTGTTATGACAGAAAAGCGAGATGGACCACCACGAAACTTGATGCGGCCCGACACGCCGTGGAAATCGGTCGCTTCAACGATTCGGACCAGTTTACTGAAAAGAAATATAATTTAAATCAAACTTCTGTCTCCTGTACAGTATTCATATAATAAAAATATTAGTTGTGCTAAATACATTTATAATGAGTCCTAAATACCAATAAGTTGAAAGTTGATGAGAAGAATCCCGATTATTTGAGGTTTGCTAACAGAAATGTTCTTTTCATGAAGAGTGGACGACACTACCGAAGACTATCAACTAATAATGAAAAACGTGAGAAATATTATGACTAAACTGAACTATTATATCAAATAGTTTATTTTTCGAAACATGGCGATTGCATGATTTTTTGAAATTAATAGATCAAATATATAATAATGGCTACTTGAATGCAAATTATGGACTGATTTTTTATACAATAAAATATTTTGAATATGAAATATTAAATATGTCGATACTATTAAAATGATACTCATTAGAAACTCTTTATCAATCCAAGAAAATTATTGTGTGTGCAGACCCAGAACTTCGGTGGCTATTGTGATCGTCGGCAAGTAATAGCCGAATAGCCGGAGGTGCAGGCTGTGCAACCCATAGTCACGCCGCATGCTACCTTTGAATAACTATTAAGATGCCGCCACAGAATAATTATAAATTCTTTAGTATTATTCTGTGGTGCCGCTGAGTTGGAAGGTGTGATGCGACCCCTGCCTATGGATGCATGGAGGTGGAAGAGCACCATATCGAACGGGTACACTTGGCGACCTCTCCAAGAAATCTACTGCTTCTTCCTAACATCTCGTTGAAACTACCATGGATAGAAAATAAATGGGAAATCTTTGCGACCCAGGCCACAAATCGACTGCGCTCTGGAAACTTTAAGTCACCGAGCCAGTTTCGTGGTACAGAGTTAACGCCACACTCAAAGAAATAGGATAGGTCAATTCAATGAAAAAGAATGTTCCACCAACAATATCGTTAATTTTGTTGAATGAAACAATGTTAATGGTACTTTCAATGAAAAGTTGGTCGTCATAATAACTAATGAAACATTGTTGTAGAAAAAAATTAACATCATTTTGAATCATAGGTGCAATATGATCAATTATTTTGTCTTCCAACTATTGATTTATGAAATTTTGTCAAATCAAACTAAAAATTGTATTTCCTAAGTTTTCAACTATCATCAATTTGTAATTGTAACATTATGATAGTTTGCTGTACTGTTATAATTGGTAGACGAACAAATATAATCCTATAATTAACCTACAATTATGTTTATAGATGAATTCTAATAGTATTATAGTTTGATGTGCTATTGTAATTGGCAGGTAAACAAATATAATTGTATAACTGACCTACACTTTTGTTCATATTTAAATCATGACAGAATTATAATCTGCTGTACTATCATAATTGTCAAACAAACAAACATAATTGTATGATCAACCTGACTTTCAGCATGAATAAAAATTGAACATGTTTCACTCTATCCACTTTGATGAATTGATGATAACATTCTGCGCATGTGTATGGGTTGGTTCATGTTGGTGCAAGTCGCTCTGGGTAGTTTCACCCCATTTCATTTCGTGTTTTTTATTCAATTCAGTTTATTCTGGTGAGTAAAGATGGATTTCAATAATTGTGAATACACAGAGTTAGTGAATGCGATTATTAATCCTAATTATGTTTCTGGAGTTGTGGAAACACTGTTAAGCGATTAAGACCTGGCTTTAAAAAAGTTGCTGAATAGTTGGGGATTTGGTCATTTATTTGATCTACTGAAATGTAAGTTGATATTACTTCCTGTTCCTGTATAAGTATCATACATTTATTTATATTATATTTCTGTTAGATTATATAATAATAAATATACATTTTCAATCAGCCTGTGTTTTAATTTTATTGCACACATATTTTGGCACCCCCTAAAGAACATTCGAATACCAAAGTTGTAGAGTCTCTCTGAATGTGACTCAGATAAGTTTTTGATAATTAATTGAGTGTGAATATCTCAAAAACAAATAAATGTACTTTCAATATAAACCTGTGTTATCAGGATGATTTTTTTATATTTACTGCGTTCCATTCATAACCGATGTAATCTACACACTCTTTACATACAAAATGGTAAAAAAGTGACAGGCATGCCAGACAAAATACGGTCAGGTAACAAACAAATAGTTATATTATACTTGATTAAATTGTTGAACTAACAAAAAATGGTCAATAAACTACTCATTTTGTTGTTGTTCTAAATATTATGATCATTAAACAAAAAAATTGTTGGAAAACTAAAAAAATTGTTGATGTACTTTTAATTTTGTTATACAACACTATGATAATAACTACAAACTACTATTTGTTTCTATAATTGAATACATTTGTTTTGGCACCAAAAAATGGTTACTTATATAACGAACTAGTATTCTTGTTTGAAATGAGGATAGAAATAGTATGATGACTGAATATGCATAACCGTTATTTGCTAGTTGATATAAATACTTAACTAGATAGGCGCAATTTCATATGCTCTTTTTAGTTAATCTAACCTATTATTTTCTTTGAATGCAGAACCACCTAGCGAAAAACTGATGCTGGAGGTTAGAACTTCAACTTATCAGACAGTACTGGACACCAACGTCGTCCAGGTGAACATTAATCACGCATGGGAAGCATCAGTATCATTTTGAGAATATTCACCAAGGCACAGTCATTAGAAGTTGCTTTGATTGAATAACTCTGGGAACTAGGGATAAGGAATATTGTCAGACGTGACAACTCCAGGCAGTACGAGCGGGCACAAGTCGGAGAGGTGAGCAAATGCTAGAATTCATACTTGCAGATGATCTCAATGTTACGAGGGTTGCTTCCCCACCTTTATAACTAGTAGTCTAGTCTACAAGTGCCATTTAGACCAACTTTTTTCAGCAGTCTCCGAAAATTATGATTGAGGTGTCATTCGATTCGGAATGACATCCAGATGATTTTTGAAAAAAATGAAGTTCCGCATGAAAAAATTGTAAAAGTTATTAACAATTAACTAAAAAAAAAAAGATGGCTTTAGTATTTTGTAAATATCTCAAAAACTAATTAAAATTTTTTAAATCTAAAAAAAGATTCAAAAAGAGGAGGAAATTTCCTAAAAAAAAGCTCAATTCCCGGAATTGTAGCATCAATATTTATAATTTTCCCAGAGGGATGAAAATACGGCCGAAAACGGGTACTCTGGCTCGGGCAAGCCACATCCACTTTGGACACTTTAACAATAAAAATTATTTTAAAATACTAAATATGAAAATAAAAAATTGGAAAAATTCAGGCACTAACTGAATAGATTAATGAACAATAATCCGCTTGAAAAAAATTTTTATCACAATTTTTCAATTAGTTAATCAATAGTTAATTAATAATATTTTTCTGCTTGAACATGAACATTGCAAGTGTGATAATTGTTAAACTATAAATTTAAGATTTTTTTCCTCTTTTGGAGCAATTCTTGAAAGGCTTCAGAATAGAACCCCGTTGGAAAAATTAAAAAGTTTTTATTTTTCAGTTTTTTATTAACAATTTTCGTTGTTGCAAAATTGAATACTTAAATTAATCATTGAAAAAAAAATTTTTTTTTAAATATTATCAATAATCCGTTTTTATGTTATCAGGAACTACATAGAAATAATTTTTTTAAATTTTTATCTCTAATTGTTTAAAAAATTGTTATAAACAAATGCGTTGTTTATAAGATAATTGAAATTTTTTTTATGGAATTTCAATCTTTGATACAAATAATGATTTTTAAAAGAAAAATTGTTCCTTAAAAAATTTTTTTATTGCTTGAAAACGCATTTGTTAATTAACAATTATTTTCTCCCGCTTCTAATTAATATTAAGGAACCATTTTTTTTTTTAAATCATTATTTGTCTTTCTTTCTGATATAAAAAAAAAATTTCCATTTTATTTAATTTTTCATTGTTTATGCAATAAACAATTTGTTATATACAAATACATTTTTACCTTATATTTTTTTTTCTATTCTAATTTCTGTCACAAAAACAGACATGACATTTAGAGAGAACTTATATTTAAAAATTAAATAAAAAATAATTAAAAAAAATTTAAAAAAGAAAAAAAATCATGTCTGTTTTTGTGACAGAAATTAGAATAGAAAAAAAAATATAAGGTAAAAATTTATTTGTTTATAACAAATTGTTTATTGCATAAACAATGAAAAATTAAATAAAATGGAATTTTTTTTTTATATCAGAAAGAAAGACAAATAATGATTTAAAAAAAAATGGTTCCTTAATATTAATTAGAAGCGGGAGAAAATAATTGTTAATTAACAAATGCGTTTTCAAGCAATAAAAAAATTTTTTTAAGGAACAATTTTTCTTTTAAAAATCATTATTTGTATCAAAGATTGAAATTCCATAATAAAATTTTCAATTATCTTATAAACAACGCATTTGTTTATAACAATTTTTTAAACAATTAGAGATAAAAATTAAAAAAAATTATTTCTATGTAGTTCCTGATAACATAAAAACGGATTATTGATAATATTTAAAAAAAAATTTTTTTTTCAATGATTAATTTAAGTATTTAATTTTGCAACAACGAAAATTGTTAATAAAAAACTGAAAAATAAAAACTTTTTAATTTTTCCAACGGGGTTCTATTCTGAAGCCTTTCAAGAATTGCTCCAAAAGAGGAAAAAAATCTTAAATTTATAGTTTAACAATTATCACACTTGCAATGTTCATGTTCAAGCAGAAAAAAATTATTAATTTACTATTGATTAACTAATTGAAAAATTGTGATAAAAATTTTTTTCAAGCGGATTATTGTTCACTAATCTATTCAGTTAGTGCCTGAATTTTTCCAATTTTTTATTTTCATATTTAGTATTTTAAAATAATTTTTATTGTTAAAGTGTCCAAAGTGGGTGTGGCTTGCCCGAGCCAGAGTACCCGTTTTCGGCCGTATTTTCATCCCTCTGGAAAAATTATAAATATTGATGCTACAATTCCGGGAATTGAGCTTTTTTTTAGTAAATTTCCTCCTCTTTTTGAATCTTTTTTTAGATTTAAAAAATTTTAATTAGTTTTTGAGATATTTACAAAATACTAAAGCCATCTTTTTTTTTTAGTTAATTGTTAATAACTTTTACAATTTTTTCATGCGGAACTTCATTTTTTTCAAAAATCATCTGGATGTCATTCCGAATCGAATGACACCTCAATCATAATTTTCGGAGACTGCTTAAAAAAGTTGGTCTAAATGGCACTTGTAGACTAGACTATAGGGCCAAGCATGTATTGGACATAACGTTCGGCAGCCCGAGCAAAATGATGCGGAACTGGAGAATTTGAAAAAAACTTCTTTGAATATAGAATCTTCAAATTCTGTGCAGGAATATGGATTGGGATAAATAAACAACCAATCTAAAATGTAATCTTAAGCAAATTGAATTCGAAGGAAAAAAATATTTTGGATTCGACCAAAGACGAAGTCGATAGAGCAAAGAGCAATTATGGAAAAAATTCAAGAAGACACCGATTGAGCGTTTGGTAGAATGCTCAGCTGTCAGAGTTAATATCCAAAGTTTGCTACCTTTTTACCTTTTCAAGAAGACCAAGCAAAATGGAGATTATCTGGGCTATACCGAAAGGTTGATACAGCAATTTGGAAAGCGGGAAGAAACAGCTCAAGAAGTGTTTTTTAAATAATCACCACAACCCCTACGCTGCAACACTCACATGAAAGGCCTAATGTCATTCAGAAGATTACATGCCCGCTATACAGAAATTGAGAAGCAGCGAGTTTTCTTTTGATGAAGACCCACTTTCCAGGCAGCACACCAATTGGCCGTTAAACGAAAATACAGTCAACCTAACAGAGAAGACTGGGACGGCTTCAGATGCTATATGCACTCCTTAACGGTTGAAGTAGACAATCAACTTATCCAACCATTCAATGGAATAAACCTTCCTACAGAAGATCAAGATGTAAAACTGCCACTATTGATCAAAACATACAGATTTTGTCTGGCGTTCGAGTATGTACCAAGTTAAGTGAAAAAAAAAAACCCGAGCAAGTGTTGAAGAACAAGGGCAACAATAATTCCTAAAGTAGGAAAAAACATACTACTCATCAGTAAGAGATTTGAGCCGGTTCTGGGCCTCCCCCCACTACTATGACGTCATCAGTGACCTTGGGGTGACCTTCAGGGATGACCTTGGTGCATAGGTGCCTGTGTGGGTCTATGACCTTGGGATGTCCTTGAAACGATTTTTGAATTTTGTGATTTTTGACCTTGATGTAGGTTTTGATGAGGTGTTCAAGGTTTTTGTTTGACCTTGAGATGACATTTGGGTGACAGAGATTTTTTTTCATACACGGACAAGTACTTTTTCCAAGTACTTATATATTTTTTTTTTACCTCCAAGACTAAAAACATTTATGTGAACACTATGTATGACTTTCATATTATGTACTAACACATGAAAATCTAGAGAAGGCACACGTCCACACACCACGGAGATCCAGTCAGATATGTGAACTCTGATTCCTCTCCGATACTTACCTTGTAGTGGTGGTGGTAGTAAGCGTGTGTGACGTCATCCAACTATGAGGAGCGCATCCGAACACGATCCAGTCAGAAGCAACCCAAGCTCGACGCTCTGGGATTGTTTGTGACATGATGTCTGCGATAGTATATTATACAAGTCGGTGGTGGGGGAGTGGTTCACTATCCATTATAAAAGAAGTGGATATTGTGATACAAAATCAGAAGTTATATACCTAGCAGTCGAGTAGTCAGCAGGAGTAGTGAAGTTATTCAGTGCATTCAGAGACAGGAATATCAGTTAGTGTGTTTTTCTATCGAAAATTATTTATATTTTCCTTATATATTTTCATCATGTCAGTTCCAAAGGTGGATTTACAAAAAATCAATTCTGTAATTAAACAAGAGATGGAAGTATTAGAACAAAGAGTAATATCATCTTTGCCACTAAATGAAGCTTATCCAATAAAGAATATGTCAATTTGTTCAACTCGTTTTGGTAAATCCATTTTGTTAACATTACTCGATGTGAGCAATAACACATTGTTCAAAACATGGCTACCAAAACGTGTTTCAGAGCAATTTAGTGACGACGATGTTACTTGCATCAATTCATCTGATGGTAAATATACCGTCGCATTTTTGGGTCAGACTCAACAAAGCTTTGCTGGTATGAAAACACGATCGTTAGTTAAATTCGATCTCATTGAGTAATAGTTAATTGTGGTGTTAATTGTAAGGAAAATATAAAAAGTTTTCATACATTGTTAAACACACTCTTTGGCGGTTGGCATCATCGAAAGTATATGTGAGTTTTATTTATGAATTCTATTATAGCATACTTATTTCAATAATTTTTCTTTGATTTCAGTTTCATTTTCGAGAAAGATGTGGATGCTGTATGCTAGCCAAAACTGGACCGAAGCTGTAGACATCACTTCAGCTGTTGAACGATTGATTTTTGAATTGGATGCTTTGAGTGATGATGCTCACCATGCCACCAACTATGACCTGAGCGTGTGTTATGATGAAGAGCAGATCCAGTTATGTTTGCGTGATGCTGAGAACTATCAGAAAGGTGTGGATCTTTGTGAGAAATATACAGATGGTTCTTTGGATCTAGATCAACTCTGCGATGCAATGGTTGAATGTGAGCTGAGAAGATTTCTCTACCGTCTCTTGCCATACCTACCTAATGGAATCATCCAAAAGTACCAACTGGATAACGATGGTAATGAAATCGAAAATGGTCAAGAAAATCATGACGATGAAGAAGAAGTTATATTAGATTGTTTGTATATACCTAAGACTAATTGAATTGTAAGCTAGTGATATCTGAATAAAAAACATAAAATAGTTCATACATGTTTTATTTACCTATTCCTCTTTTACAAGAATAAAGAAAGAAAAAAATCAATACAAAATAATGAAAAATGTGTGTGTCTTCAATATCTGCTGTGAACTGATCCGTCCAATGCATTGTATGTCAAAAATGTATCATGTAGAATGAGTGCATATACTTTGGTGTTGGCTGGGAAGTTAACTTTCCTAGTTTCAAACTCGAGTTTAATATCAATAGTTGATGATTTTGTGGCATTCGGCTGATGTGAACAATCGATGATGAATAGTGGATTTTGTCGAAATTCCCCAATGTCCATGAGAGGTTCACTCATATCTTTATCATAATAACTTCGTTGAAAGTTCTCATAGGCATAATATGCTGAAGTATCAAGTTTCTTATCGAAATACAAATTCCAACGTTCATATGGGTATACTTCAGAGTTCAAGTACACACGAATGTTATTGATATCAGCAGTTGTGAATTTGGTGATGTCCTTTGCCCTGTCTTCAGACGTGGTAGTGCTTTGGAATCCAATGATGATATAACGAGGTGTTTCAAGGGCATTGGTTGATAGCCCATATGTCTGAAGATGTGCCACGTAGTGATGGAAGTTCATAGAGATCCCACATGCGATAAGCCAACTTGATTTTAGAATTCAGACCACTTTTGTTGATTCTATTCAAAAGTTTTAGCTTGTGCTTATCTTCTGGCACTATCTGCCTTATTTTCCACTCAATTTTATTAATTTCCAAATCAGCATCAACCTCACCAATATATGAGTTCTTGAAAGATCGAGCGATTATTAAGATCATTTCTTGTTTGGCATTCAAGATACTTTTGTTGTAATCTTCAGCGAAACCCATCAAATACTTTAGTGGTAATTTGCCACTGAATACATGACTGGTTGTATCCAAGATATCCTGTTTAGTTTCCGAAAGTCCCCATCCAGTGGTTAATAATGTATTAGCATGTGTTTTTCCAAATGAAATCATAGTCTTCATTGTAGATGTTATCCCCGGCTTCCTGACGACAGCAACTTGTTCACCACCCATTTCGTAGCGAATTTTATCAAAAAGGAAAGCGATAGCATTGTTCGAGAGATAACATGATTTCGTTTCATCTTTAGGTGTGAATTTACCCTCTATATAAATGAAACTCTCAGCAATATCGAGTATAACATCTTGATTATTGATTGCAATTCGAATTTCATCTGAATTTCTGAATAATGGTGATCCATATGGTTTGTATGTGTGCTCATGTAAACTTGTGAGGGAATGATCGAGCATCGGCTCATCGAATATATTCAATTTTTCACTATTTGTTTCGAGCACCATTGTTCCTTATTTTCAGTCAAATTGATTTCAAAAATTTGAGATCTCTCACTGACAGAGCGTGGTGTGCTAACTGTTTAGCGTACACTTTTGGAATGAGCCTTTTTCTAGCCGAGCCTTCCTTTTTAGCAGTTTGTGGAAAGTTTTCAAATCCTCGTCGATTCTGTCTATTATAACAAAAACCCATGATAGTTATGAGATTTTTTCAATTCCAAAATTATGACAATCTCTTCTGCACTTCCAAAATCAATGAGATTATTTTTATGATCCAAAATACGCACTGTGATGTTGTGAATCAACTGACAACCTTCTGGACTAATGGGCATATATATAATCTTGTGTGGTTCTTTTGTGAGATTGAATCCAGGCTCCACATCGATATCGAATGAAAAAATAATGTGGGATTCGTCATTATTTATGTATGAACCAGATATAATGTTGCAATCTAATCGGATGAGTCTTACAGTTGTTATGTTTATCGGTTGTGAGGATTCATGTATCTGATTCGGTTGGAATTTATCAAAATTGAAACCCATCATCTTTGCTATGGAATTCGGATGAGTTAGATCAATTTCATATTTTGATCGCATCTCACATTTGAAAGTATTATTATTGGCATGTAGGTAGAATATATCATCTGCATCGGTATCGTTTTGTTTTCTACCATGAAACAATCTGAACATGATATGTTTCTGAATAACTGCATTGATTTCTTCTATTTCATAGGCACCACATGGTATTTCAATTGTGTATTTCTGAAATATTGGTGAATTAACATCACTGATTCTGAAACTGATCACATTGTTTTTTTCAGTTATATTATTGACTGTGTTGCATCCATAGAATCCTAAAAGTCCCAATCCATAACGACTGTTTCTGTCTGCACTCAAGACACTCGTCCCGACAGCTTGTAGTTCGAACTTCCGTGACATGACTGACAAATTTTATGAATAACACTTCAATTTATTGTTGTCTACAACACACTCGAGACAACTTACGCCTTTTCGGAGATGGTTCATCAATATCTATTTCATTTTTATTAGCACCAATATTCATATCATTTATATTGCAGAAACAACAGAATATTTTCCGTGGTGGAGGACCATCATTCACATCAGAATCTGGAATGCTATTGCCGTCAAGATTGTGGTGGTCAGTACAATATCTATATTTCATTATGTCGACATCATCTTGTAGACTTTTAGGTAACTTTTCCCAAACATAAGCAATCTCATGTGCAGCACATGCGAGTATTACTTCCTTCGGCATATTTGCAAGCATCACTCGATCCATTCTTGTCAGGGTGCGATATTTTGAATACATCTTAAGTGAAAATCCCATCCCCTTAATAGCCTCTCGAGTCATTGCTGGAGTTGTATCCATTTTGTAATAATTCAGAGAGAAACTTCAAGCACAAGTGACCGCAGAAAACTGTGTTGAACTTCTGCTGGCGATCATAGTTATATAGAATTTTCACTTTCGAACATTTCTGAAAGTATTGAATCAACTCTTTTGGTGGGGGTAGATCTCCAAAACTATCAAAGTATGCAATGTCTTTCCCACATTTGCTGTATGCCACCCAATGTGTTCCCGATCCTCTTATTCCATCTAAATTGACAATGGCGGTCTCGTGGTGTCGTGGACCTCTAGTGGGTAATGTATCACGCATGAAAATACCACGAAAGTATGGAATTTTCATTTTCTTGGCATAATAATTGAGATCGATGTCGGTGAGAGGTCGTCGAGGTAGGGAATCAACTAGTTTTTTGGATTGTATGGTTTCAAGTAGAGTCCGAGTCCTTTACGGTATGGTTTAAGGTATACACCACTACCACTTTTACCCAATGCCACACTTTCCATTTTCTTATTATGGCGATTCGCTTCGATTAGGGCGGTTCTGCTTGCTTTTGCTGAATTCACAGCTCTGGTGATGCCTGCAACAGCACCCGCTAAACTTCCGAGCGCGGACAATCCAGCAAAAATCGGTATCAGTGGTAGAATCCCTCCGACCTTAGGAATTGGAATTATGCGGGGTGTGCGGATTGTTTTCTTTCCACCAGCAGCTTTGAGGTATTTACGTGCCGCATGTAATGCCACTACCGTAGCTTTCTTCAAATTATTCGTTACAAATTGCTCACCCCCAGCTTTTTTCAGTACATTCCGCACTTTATGAACCACCCCAGAACCAAAGGCGATTTTTCTGAGATTATTTTTCTTTTTCTTCGGTTGATTTTTCTTCTTTTTCTTTATAGTAGTACTACAACCCATACCGAAACGTCTCTTTGATTTCATAATATTGGTAACGAGTAGGGCAGCTGCTCTTTCCTTAATACCAGCGTCCTTCGATTTAACCCTATTCCAAGCTGCGTATTCGAGTTCTTTGTCTGCTCTATGTCTCGCTGTGAGATCAGTTAGATGATTCAAATATTGAATATCGTGTTGTTTGCATGCAATATCCAATTTATTGATTCCGGGATCTTTGCGGGCTAAACGTTTTTCCAATTTCGTACCGGGTCCACAGTACTGATATCCTCCGGGTAAATGTAATTCGAACGGAAGTTTGTTTATCAAATTATTAACAAATCCACGTCCGCTCTTTCTGGATACACCGCGAACACATCCGTATCGTTTGATGGTACTCATTTAAATGAAACGTTCACGACATATCATCGCTTACATAGTCTCCAACCACGGTACGATGCGCATTGTAAAGCAGAAAGAAAAGTTTGCTGTAGATAATCTAGATGAAAAATTCGGTTGTGGATTGAATGGACAGAATGTGTTGCGGCATGGTCCGCTACTTCCACCATCTGTTCGAGGACTCATTATTGGACCGTCGAATTGTGGAAAGACGAATGCCATGATCTCTCTTCTGACACATCCACAAGGACTACGATTCACAAACGTTTATCTCTATTCGAAATCACTCAATCAGCCCAAATATCAATTCCTACGAAATGTATTGGAACCCATAAAGGGTTTGGGATTTTATACGTTCAGTAATAATGCAGAAATAGTGGAACCGTCCGATGCCAAACCAAATTCTGATTTCATTTTCGATGATGTAATATGTGAAAAACAGGACATTATAAGATCATACTTCTGTATGAAACGTCATAAAGATGTTGACTGTTTTTATCTTGCTCAAACATATTCACGAGTGCCCAAACAGTTAGTGCGAGACAATACAAACTTTATTGTAATGTTCAAGCAAGATGAAACGAATCTACATCATATTTATTCTGATCACGTGTCACCCGATGTAACATTCAAACAATTCCAATTGATGTGTGTTAAATGTTGGGAGGATCAATATGGATTTCTGGTCATTGATAAGGATAGAAAAATGCATGAAGGTAGATATCGCATGGGGTTCGATAGTTTTATATATCCATGACACTGTAATCCACATTCAATCGATCGTTGAATTGCATAGAGGTTACTTCAGTGTATTCTCTTGACAAAAACAAAATGAAGACAAAAAATGATTCAGTAGCTGAAAATAAAAACAATGAATTGAATTTGAAACGTCAACTGGTTGAGACAACAGAAGCTGTACGGCAGAAATTCAATTCTATCAAGAGTGATTGTAAATCGAATGGCGCTTGAAAAACTCTATGATCCCATAATGAAGCCCATTGAAGGTTCTATCTTCAGCTGCTACCATCAAATCACCAAAGTCAACGTTTCCAATGAAGCAAGGTAATATTCAGTCTACTCCAACAAAAGTTACGAGTACCCCAATAGGGAAGGATCCATCCTCATATAATAGTGAAATATCATCTGCTGACAGTGAGACAGGTACTATCAAAGAATTCGGAGAAAATGAAATGTCCATATTCGAAACACCGTCATCATCTCGAATAGGTGATTCTGATTTCTCTGATTTTGAAGATAATATTGGAGATGTTTTGAAAAGACATTTGGAAAATGTTAAAACAAAGAATGTTGCATATGATACAATATATGGTATAAGTTTAGATCCTACTACACAAAAACTGAAAATGGGTAGTCTCAATGTACGTTTCAGTGATGGGAATATTATATTTTGGAATGACAATAAAACAAAAAATCATGAATTCCCAGGTAGTCCGGAGTTATACGACATGATTTTTTTGAAAAATCCACCTGAAGTCAATTTCAATGATGAAATTCGTCATATATATGCTAAAATATTGAGACTAACGAATGCACCATACAAACAACATCAACTAAGACATGGTTTCAAACATACGAATTCTAAAAAATTTCGTGAAGTTATCAAACCAGTACTGAACTTATCACATCATCTGTCGACAAGGAGTAGAACAAAAAAAGGTAAAGGGTTCAATCGGATGCAAAAAAAGTATTATACCAAACCTGCGAATTATGTGTGCTGAAATTCACCTGACGAGTTAGTCGATCGTTTACGACTGTTGATATCCTCGAAATCGGCTGGACATACTGGACACGACAATGAAATAATTTCAATAATTGAAGAATTACGTGAGGAAGGTATAATATATTGAAACGTTCAAGAAAATGGTCACTTTGTCCTCATTATATGATGCAGTAACATTGTTTGAATTATGTGTACGGAGACGAAGTAGAACAGTTATAGTGAGAGGATGGATAATGAAATAAGTGATCTTAAACGACAAGTTGTCAATGAATTACATACACCGGCGAGACGTAATTTCGCCAGAAGAACCACCACCCTCAAAGGTTTTGCAGATCTATGGCAGATTGATCTTGCCGAATTACAACCCTATGCTAAACATAATAAAGGATATAGATATGTTCTTGTAGTAATTGATTGTTACTCAAAATATCTATGGACAAAACCGATTAAAAATAAAACAGGTGGTGCTGTAACGGATGCAATGGAAGATGTGCTGAAAGAAGCCGACTATTCTCCGAAACATCTACAAAGCGATCAAGGAAAAGAATTTTTCAACAAAACTTTCTCATCTCTAATGGGCAAATATAATATCAATCATTATTCAACATTCAGCACTATGAAGGCGGCCATAGCAGAAAGAGTAATTCGAACAATAAAGACGTGGCTATATAGAGAATTTTCAGCGATGGGACACAACAAGTGGTTGGATGTTCTTCCTATGATAACAAGAAAATATAACCATAGAGTGCATCGTACAACTGGTATTGAACCAATTAATGTTACGCCAACAACAAAACTAAAATTTAAAAGTGCCAAAGTCATCCGTGGAAAACAAAGTCTTTCCAAATTCCGAATGAATGACATTGTACGTATAAGCAAGTACAAAAATATCTTTGAAAAGGGGTACACTGCCAATTTCACAACTGAACTATTCAAAATCATTAAAATTAATAGGACATATCCCACAACGTATATTCTTGAAGATATGAATGGTCAACCGATTAAAGGTGGTTTTTATGAAGAAGAGTTATTAAAAACGAAAAATCCTGACATTTATCTAGTTGAAAAGGTGATGAAGAAGAAAAATAATAAACTGTATGTGAAGTGGTTAGGCCTTCCGAGTGAACACAATTCATGGATTGATAAACGTGACATGGTTTAATATATGTATTAACTTAGATGTTTCGTAAAATAAACTATTAAAAGCAATTTTTTTTTAATTTCGAATAGACTCTGTTGAAGTGAATTGAAAAAAAATTATTTTGTAGCGGTAAACGTTGCCCCAGCCAATCGCAACGTTCTGTGTATGCCAAACCAAATTAACTGCATACCCCATTCCCGCTTAGATATTTTCAACTCACAACATTGATAACATGTCATAATCCTCAGAGCTAATCAATATCAGATTGAAATGCGTGATCAAACTCTTTTCGCCACTTATCACGTACAGATGCTGCCGTATCAAAAAGTTTTGTTGACTCCTGAAGCTCCATCTCTGCTTGCATTTTCAAACAATGGGCGGACTGATTTTTGTGTGTGATTTCGAATCGGAGTTTATCTGCATCTTCACACATTTTGATCAGTTCAGCCTTTGTTAATGCAATCTTTGCATCGAGCTCCTGAAGAGCCACCTCGTCCAAGCTGCCACTTCGAACATCATCATCGCATTTGACGATGGTGGCTTTCGCTTTTATAATGCGGCATTTCGCTTTCTTCAGCATGTCCCCACAGCGCTGCAGTGGACCGAAAGAATGAAGCGAAACATCTTCCAAATCGCCCATCACATTCAAGAAGGTGTCATCTACCTTCTTCTTACGAGGTTTCCGTACACCCTTCGTTGTTTTCTTAGGGTTAGAAGCAGTAGATGTAACTTTCCTCTTAGATGGTTTTGGTTTCGTATCCACACTAAGAGGAGAGAGAAGTGGAGGGCATATGGGTAGTGACAGTTGTGAAAGGGTTGGATCAACACTTTCTGAAGGTTCCGGTATATCTACCGTCTTCAGATAATCAAGAATGTTATAGTCATCGGTGAAACCTTCTTGGGATGAAAAGTGATATACCGGAATATTTTCAAAACCAAACTCATCATTTGTTGTTGGAATACGTGACATTGCACCTTCTTCAACAGAAACATTTGGTAGGGAAGTCATGATTATTTAGCTCGGAGGGAATGTGTGATACCAATGGGATGTGGATAGAAATGGTGCTGATGTTGATGCGACTTCACGTTTTATACGAACAAGCCGACTGGTACATGCGCACATGAATATGACAACAATCTGCCGTAAGAGGAGAAGGGGTAGATTTCCCTTCCAGGAGTTGACTCCACAAATTTCATAGTAATAAGAAGTGTTGAGAAGAGACAGTGTTCTTCCAACCGATGTCTTCTCCAGATGTGTATGTAGTTCCATGTCACCGACATAAACTTTGCCCAATTGACAATAAATATTGAAATCATTTTGTAATATAATGCGAAGGTGTGATTTAGAACAAAATGATCCAAGTGAGTCATAGTTCTAATTCACACCTTCGTATTGCATATATTCATAGTGAAAATTATCCACTGTAGATATAATTCCCAATGGAAGTGTGTATTTTTTTTGTAGCCCTGAAAAGGGCTGTTTTGCTCCAAAGAGCCAAGGGGGTTTGGGTGAAGACTGATTAGCTTGAGTCTTCACCAACATTACCAACATTCCTAGCATAGAATGCCCTAGCCCGATCCTTCGTGTCCTCCCACACGCGATTAAATTCTGTAGCATCTCCGATAAAACTGTCATCATCGGACCCATGCTCTCCTGTTGAGTGCCGCGGAGGCGCTGTGGTATGTGGGATCTCCTGTGCTGTTGTTGAAGACATGTTGAGTTGCTGAATGATACTTTGAGTAGGTTGTCATCGTATTTATAAGGATCGGAGTGGGGATGTGTAACATAGCTTAGTGGTAGTGGTCATTAGGCACTTGCGCAGGTTCTATTAGAATTTTGGAGGATTTTGTGTTGCCTTCTATCATCTGCACCCGGCCTCCGGCTACCGGAAAATTTAAAAGTAGAAAATTGTAAAGTTATTATTCTACAGCCTTCGGCCTCAAAATAGAAAAAAAAAATTCGACCCGCGAATTAAACCGCAGATTAATCCGCGGTCGCGAATCAACATCGCGGCTGCGGAAAATTTCCGGAAAATTTAAAAGTAGAAAATTGTAAAGTTATAATTCTACAGCCTTCGGCCTCAAAATAGAAAATTTTTTTTCGACCCGCGAATTAAATCGCGGCCACGAATCAAACCCGCGAACGCAACCGCGGTCCAATTCGCGGCCGCGAATTGGGTCGCGGCCGCGATGTTGATTCGCACCCTATTATCATTTTTTTTCTGCACTGATGAACATTTTTCTTTTTTTTTTCTACTCAATTAAATCTGACAACCTAACCTACATCCGAATATCTTCCTCCAGTTAAGTGCGCATGCGCGTGTGTACTCTTTTTTTAGCCCTAAAAGAGCTGTTTTGCTTCGAAGAGCCAGGGTATGTCGATTCACACATGTTTATGTGAGACGACGAAAGATCACTAAACATCTACAACTCTTCAAGTTATAGAAACTTTGTACATTTTCACCATTAAGTGGTGCAAATGCATATGTTTGTGTTTTTTGTGTGGCCCTGAAAAGGGCCGATGGGGTGCTCCGGAGAGCTGGGTGTCATCCCGCATAGTTATGCGGGACGACCACGGAAGGGAACTCAGATGACATAGATGACATCGTCATCGTCATCATCCGATGATACCACGATGATGGTGTCATCGTCGGAGTCATCGTCCTCCAGGTGATGCACCTCCGGGTGGTAATCCATGTCGACATCCTCGATGCCGATGAATTCAACATCCTCGACCACTTCGTCATCTTCTAGGTGGTCATCCTCGACCACATCATCCTCGGAGATGTCAGACTCATCTGACCATTCCTCCTGGTGCTCCTCCATTTCATCACTATATTCTGATGATGATGATGATGTTGACGGGGACGGGAAATTCCACGTATCTCAGGAGTCGCTGATCTCGGCCACCTGAATTGGCCCTCTGGGAACTCTATCATCATTCCTATCATGATAGCTAGCCCCTTGGAATATTTGATGTACCTGGACTGGGTACAACGACGGTGGCATCTGCCGAATTATCTCGGCATCGTCTTAAAATCTCTCGCAACGTCTCGGAGCTGTGGTGGAGTCTGGGAGAGGCATCTTAGATGATACTATAATCTGAGTTTACATTGAATTTATACTAACTCATGAGATAGAAATGGTGGGAGAGAAGGGTAGGGGTTGTATGAGGTGGTGGGAGAGAAGGTGGAGGTTATAGATGGTGGTAGTGGTAGAAATACTCAACATACTTATTGAATAATACAATTGAGATGATTTCCTGAATAATGTTTCAGAGTTGGAATTATATAGGTACTTATTGAATAACACAAGTATCAGAAAATACAATTAAGATTAAGTGAAGAGCAATGCCCCAAACATCGCATTGCCCAGTGTGTACCAAACCAATAAATTTAATGTACACTCCTTTTTTTTCACTTCATCTTTTTTTATTATTAATAACTACTTATATTTACAAATAAATTATTTTTAAAACACACTTACAAATAACTAAACCTATATAAAATACCTAATTATCTACTTATTTTCTAAACGTCGGAGGGTTGCCAATATCCTCTCCGTCGTAGCCGTCACACGCGCTCTGGCAGTTTCCAGCCTGGAGACCCTTTCGGCCTCCAGGATGGCTTCCTGCCGATCTCGCACCATCAGGTCGGCCAGCTGGCGGGCAATTTCTGCCCGCGCTAGTCGACTCCGCTAGCAGTCGCGCTCGGCCTCCTCTACCTCCCCCAGTAGCTGGTCCACGTCCGTCTCCAGCGTAGGAGCGATAGACTCCAAGGCGACGTGTGTGATCGGCTCCCTTGCCCTTGAAGGTCCAGCGACGGGATCCATGGTGGCAACTATCTCCACGATCGGGGCTGGTGGAGGAACAGCTGGCGGTGGTGCCACTACATCCACGCTAACGACTTGCACTTTAGCAGGTGGTGGGACAGGAGTCACAACAGGGACCGCAGCTCTTGAGGATGATGGCCATCCTCCTTGGTAAGGGTTGGTTTTATCGCATTTCTTACGGTATGCGGGAATAACACCAACCTTACGCCTACTGCTTTGCCCCAATTGCTTCTTCGATGACGATTTCAAGCCGCTACCACTTGCTCGTGGTGTAAGCTCGAACTCGTCCTCGCTATCCTCAATGATTTCCAACGATTTCACCTTTGACGGTTTTCCTCGTTTGGGGGCACCATCGTCAATGGTATCGCCATATCGTTTTCGTACACCACCACCTTGCTCCAGTGAAGCCATCGGCGTCAGTGGCTCCGGGATATCCGCGTCCTGCCTGATCGTCTCCATGACATCTTTGAAGAAGGCATCATCATCGATGTCCTGGTGTCCTGGTGGAGGTGGCGGAGACGGTCCTCTACGTCTGACTTCTTCCTCGACCCTAACGTTAGTTATGGCTGCTGCTACCATGAGGAAGTTGGCCGCTGGTGTTGATGGATCCATTGCTATACATTGAAAAAATAATTAAACAAATGCATGAATATAAGATTGTGTACTTACCGATGAAAATTGGATTCTGGAGACTGGAGACTGGAAACTGCTGCTGGTGCTGGAGATGTTGACTCTGAGAACTCGAAGTCAACTGAAGAATATTCAGAGGGAACTCTCCTTTTAAACAATTGCCCCACCTTCCACTCTACCTCTCATGCGCAATGGTTGAATTGCGCATGACACACCCCTCTCATGATCCCACCCAAATTAAATCCCGCCCTCTGTCATAACCCCGCCCTCCGTCGAAACCCCGCCCTCCGTCGAAACTCCGCCCTCCGTCGAAACCCTTCCCTCCGTCATAACCCCGCCCCTATTCCAACTCCGCTAAGTATTACAAAAGATACATGTCCTTAGTGGAGTCAGTTGAATCAAAGGAGTTTGGCATGCATAACAATGGTGGGTTGGAGTATCAGCATACTCGACAGTCACATGTGAATGGTGATTATCATACAATCCACCATTGTCATTCATACCACAGTACCGTACATAACACATACGGCAGACGAAGAATTGGCCTTCATCACCAGCATCAATTGCAACGAAGGCCAATGTGCAACAATACAAATTGGTTGCAAAATTGTTCAACGTCTCCGACATGTTGATTGGTATGGTACGACTTATGATGGAGTCGAATTCGCTGACAGAATCCGCCTCAATCCCTTCATCGACGTCATCTTCTGCATTGCCATCGTCGACGGCTTCATCTTCAGCGGCATCCATCTCCACCGGGTCCTCCGCCTCCACTAGCTCCACCTGGTCTTCGAACACCAGCTGATCCACCATTTCCTCCAGCTCATGGACCGCTGGTCCATCCACAACTTCCACTTCTAGGTCGTCGGCCCAGTACTCCTCGAAGTTGTTAATGTCCATGTGGGACAGGCTGGCTAGGACTTCCATATAACTATCCATCACAATACTGTTACGAGATTGATAAAAGCCCCCTAGCTGCGCCGCTGAGTCCTTTCCTCGATACATCAATTTCAAGAAGTGTTTATTTGGATGGATTATTTTCTAACGGAGCCGCCGCGTCATCGCTCAATTCCTGGAAATGTGTAGAAGTTCTCCGTTTTGAGTATTCTCGAATCTTCGCGTTTAATCCATTCCACATGATGAGCGCCTATATAAACAGAGACGTTTGACTGGGAGGAGAGTTTTATAAAGAGAATTTATTAAGAAGATTAGAAAGTGATAATAAGCAGAAGTGTTTGGAATATTTAGCTAGTTGTATTGTTGTATAGATAGATCTAAGTGTTTTATTAGTCAGTGAAGTGTTGTATGTTTATTTATAGTGAAGTTGGAAAATAAACAGTTTAGTAGTGTGCTCGGCCTATTATTTAGCAAAAACGTAACAGTGGTGTCCGAAGCGGGATATTAGTGAAAAACAGAAACTATTTATGGTGAATACGAGGAGTACATCGTACGATACGATGGAGGACATTGTGAAATTTATCCAAAATCAGTTTGCGGATTTGGAAAGAAGGCGCCAGGAGGAAAAGCAAGAACGACAAGGAGAACTTCAGAAAATTCTCGAAGAACAGAGAAAAGAGCGAGAAGATGAAAAACAAGAACGAGAAAAAGAAAAGCAAGAACGACAAGGAGAACTTCAGAAAATTCTCGAAGAACAGAGAAAAGAGCGAGAAGATGAAAAACAAGAACGAGGAGAAGCACTCCAGAAAATTCTCGAACAACAAAAGAATGAATTGGAACAAATAGAAAAACAAAGGAAAACAGACTTCCAGAAGGTTCTAGAACATCAAGATAAGTTCTTTCAACATGTATTACAGAAAACCGAAGTACAAATGGAGGAACTGAAAGAAGAACTGAAAGAAGAACTAAAGGAAGACGTCAAGAAAATCGACGATGAGGTTAATAAGAAATTTGATACAGTGCGAGAGGAGATGAAAGGACCAGAAAATCAGATAGCACTCCTCAAGAAGCAAGATCGTCGAGACAGGGTTGCCACATCAGGAATTTCCGTAAAACCACCGACTTTTGATGGACAGTCCTCTTGGTCCATGTATCGCCGACAATTTGAAGCTGCAGCAGTGGCTAATGGATGGGGCGAAGAAGAAAAAGCTACTGCCCTTATAGTAGCTTTGAGAGGGCCAGCTTTGGGTATGTTACAGACTATACCAATCGAACAGCAAAATAAATATAAAGACCTGATTACTGCATTAGAGTTACGGTATGGCGATCAACATCGAGAACAGCTCTATCGGGCTCAAATGAAAACGCGCACTGAGAAATCAGGTGAGAGTTTGCAAGAATTTGAAGCGGATGTGAGACGCCTAATTCAGCTGGCTTACCCAGAAGCACCGGGAGAATTCAAGGAACAGCTGGCGGTGCAGTTATTTATAGATGGACTCAGAGACACCGAAATCCAAAGGACTCTGCGATTGACACACTTCGAGAGGAGTAGTGATGCCTTGGTACGTTCTCTAGAAGTTGAGGCGGCCCTCAACTCCTTGAGTCCGAAAGTACGAGCAGTATCGATAGGAGAACCCGAACAACGATCTAGGGCAGATACTAGTTTATTCGAGAAGGTTCTGGATGAGATTAAATCTTTGTTAAGCAGAATAAGTATTCAGAAAAACAGGGCTTGCTATCGATGTGGAAAATTGGGACATTTTATTAGAGACTGCAGGGTAAGAATGCCACAACGTTCGCTATCACCTGTGTGGACAAGGTCTTCCAGCGAATCCTCAAATTGGCGGCAGGAAAAATTTGAATCAGACAACATTTCGGGGCGCATACCGGCTAGCAAAGATGGAGCCCCCAGGATCATCCCTGTTAAGAGGCTACAAACAACCGAATTGATATCGGGACGCACACCGGCTAACAATGATATAGCCCCCAGGGTCATACCAGTGAAGAAAATGAGAACCGAATTGATATCGGGGCACATGCCGACTAACAATGATGAAGCCCCCGAGGCCATCCCAGATAAGAGGCTAAGAATAACTGAATTGCCAAACAACACAGATTCCTTGTCCAGAAGACCTGATTCGGATAATTGTGAGCGAATTGTACGTCGCAAAGGGATCAACCAGATGAGAGTAATGGTTGACGACAATTGGACCACAGCGAAAATGAGGCAGGACCAAGAAAGTGATCCAAATATTGCAGATTTTCTACGATGGAAGGAAAGCGGAGCAGAAAGACCCACCTGGAAGGAAATCTCCTTACGATCACCAGGTTTCAAGGCATTGTGGGCACAATGGGATTCCCTTATTGTTGAGAATGGTCTATTGAAGAGAGCTTGGGAATCGGCCGACGGCCGAAAAGTGATTTCTCAATTGGTTGTGCCTAGGTCGAGAATAAGTGATGTCTTGGAGGAGATCCATGGCAGCAAATCAGGTGGACATTTTGGAGTGAATAAGACCTTGGATAAAATACGACAGAGATTTTACTGGGTCCAATGTCGTGAAGATGTAGAGAGATGGTGCCGAAGATGTCTGAAGTGTGAAGCAAGCAAAGGTCCCAAGACAACATCGAGAGGAGAAATGAAACAATACAATGTAGGTGCTCCCTTCGAACGAATCGCCATCGATGTAGCAGGACCGTTTCCGATGACGAATGATGGCAACAAATACATCCTCGTTGCCATGGATTACTTTAGCAAATGAGGAAGAAATTTTGAATCAAATTTATTCAAGGAAGGTTGTGAATTGATGGGAATTAGCAAGACCAGAACAACGGCTCTCCACCCACAGTCTGATGGCATGGTTGAAAGGTTCAACAGGACTATGGAAGAACATCTTTCCAAAGTAGTAGAGGAGCACCAAAAGACATGGGATCGACATCTTCCACTATTCTTGATGGCTTACAGGGCCTCTGTGCACGATTCCACAAAGCTCACTCCAGCCAGCATCATCTTCGGGAGAGATCTTCGGTTGCCCTGTGACTTGGTGTTCGGATCACCAAGTTCTGAAGAAAAAGAGGTACAGGATTATGCAGACGAACTGCGAGATAGCTTGAATGGGATCCACGAATTTGCAAGAAAAAGATTGAAGATAACTAGTGACAGAATGAAGGCTCGATACGATCTTAAGGCCAATACTGGTGGATTCAAAGAAGGAGATCGAGTGTGGCTGTACAATCCTCGTCGTAAGAAAGGATTTTTTCCTAAATTAACACCATCTTGGGAAGAACCATATACGATAGTGAAAAGAATAAACGACGTGGTCTATAGAATTCAACGCAGCCCGAGAGCGAAAATGAAGGTCGTTCACCTAGAGAGACTCAAACGATATAATGGAGACAACGACACATTGTTTGATCGGGACGATCAAAATTGAGAGGGGGATAATGTTACGAGATTGATAAAAGCCCCCTAGCTGCGCCGCTGAGTCCATTCCTCGATACATCAATTTCAAGAAGTGTTTATTTGGATGGATTGATTTCTAACGGAGCCGCCGCGTCATCGCTCAATTCCTGGAAATGTGTAGAAGTTCTCCGTTTTGAGTATTCTCGAATCTTCGCGTTTAATCCATTCCACATGATGAGCGCCTATATAAACAGAGACGTTTGACTGGGAGGAGAGTTTTATGAAGAGAATTTATTAAGAAGATTAGAAAGTGATAATAAGCAGAAGTGTTTGGAATATTTAGCTAGTTGTATTGTTGTATAGATAGATCTAAGTGTTTTATTAGTCAGTGAAGTGTTGTATGTTTATTTATAGTGAAGTTGGAAAATAAACAGTTTAGTAGTGTGCTCGGCCTATTATTTGGCAAAAACGTAACAATACAATAGAATATTCGAACTATGAAATTCGAATGAAGTATTCAGTGACCAGTTCTTCTTTTATATGTTTCATTCAGAGTATGGGGGTTACCACCACCACAATTCTTCTGCATAAGAGTAGAGAGCATTCGAGTCTCCCAAGCAGTATTAGCGAGAACATCATTGTACGTGAATGTGTAAGTAGCATGATGGTATTGAAATAAAAATAACTTTAGTTTGACTAAATTTATTCTATATATTTTTATGATAATACAAATTCATTTTTCAAACAGCTGGGTGTGGATCACTGCCTGGAGCCCAAAGTTTTGGTCTATGTGTGAGCCAAATATCAGGATGTTTCTTCTCCAATTCGAATAACCTCTCATGTTTCTTCTCCAATACAACTAACCTCTTCTCAATATCGTCATATTTTTGCATAAGTGTAGATGTTATATCCAATGCATTATCCGAATCCTTTTTCAGAATATCGCATTTGTGATTGAATTCACTTGTCAACTCTGTAATGTTTCGTGTCATTGTAGCTGTAGCATCCCATACTTTGATATCCACATCACTTTTAAGATTACTGTACTTGCGATCCAGTTCATCTGTCACCTCCTCTATTTTTTCGTTAAAAGCTTGACGGGCATCAGGTACAATTTGAGCCGTTGTGGCAAGTATGGCAGCCTGCAAGGCTTTGAGGACAAGTGCCTTCGACTCATTGATTTGTTCATTGAGATATAACTGAGTTACACAATCTCTCTCATCTATCGGTTCACCAGCATTTTTCAGTATTTTATCTTGCATATCATATTGGTCATCAGGTGAAAGCTTGAATCCTATACCTTGAGGACCCTGAGAACCTTGAAGAACTCGAACTTTAACAGTACCCCATTTTCGTCTACGACCAAATTTATCAATAGCTTTGGACATCTTTCTCCCACCTCGATATCTTTCATACTGATGATTTCAAAACAACCATTTCTATATATCTCTGAGTAGGTATTTTATTCACTTAAATGAAACAATGGGAAATCAGAATAACGTACTACTAAAATTGACTAGTATAATTCGACTTTTATCCATTGAGCTTAATCACATCAAGAATACAAATAAATAATTATGGCGGTGGTGGTGAATTTTCCATTTAGAATATTTCATTTGTTCAATTCAGCTATTAATAAATGAAGTAATTGATCTAACGGACTTTCTTGAGAAAAAGATTGAATAATATTGGAAACCCAACGAATATTCTCTTCTGGATCATTCTGGTAGAATTCTGTATCGCTATGACCCCAAGGAAGAGTTTGTGTCGTATTGGGAATGATGAACCGTTTATCATCATGGTATGACAATGCAACTTTGTTTTTCAATTCAGTATACATGTCATGTAATATGCTTCTAAACGAGTTCATCTTCCTGAATATTAAACCACCCTGTTCGACAATTTTCTTATAATCTTCACATGTTAATTCATTCTTTATAACGGATCTTTTGACTCCTTTTGCTTTCTTAAATTCAGTACCCACAGACTGAACATAATATGCTTTGGCACCGGTACCATAAAAGCTAATTATGGGATCATTCGGAAATTCGTCTTTGAAATTACCCAGAATTGATTTTGTAATAGGAATTATGAATTGATTTCCTACTTTGTAATTGGAAGTATCAAATTCACCTATATTGTTGATAATGAAATCATAAAAATTATCGGTATTTACTTTCAAAATTAAAGAATCCGTGTCAGTGTAGAGTAAGGTGGCATTTTCTGCGTAATGACGTTTAATACAACCATAGAAAAAGTTGTACATGACTGTTTTGGATAATTCTAGAATACAAAATCCCAAATATAGTGGTTTATCGTATAATACATTAACTTTTCCCAATTGAATTGCAACAAAATTTTCGGAAAATATTGAACAGCTTTTGTAATTTGGACGTGAAATTAGGGCACTAGCACCCATTTTCCTCTTGATACTTTCCCAATGCGTAACCAGTCTAACATCAATTCTGTTATCAACGTTTTCCATTGTTTTTCCATAAACTGCATTGTTCATGAGTTTATAGAAATATTTTTCAGCTTTGTTGTTAGATCGATTTCGCATTTCAGTATTCAAATCAATATAAGGTTTCATCCAACATGACTGCTTGAATCTCAACACTCTATGTGTGTTCATGACAATAAGACCATTGGCCACAGCCTGCTGTAAATTTTTATAATGTATAATATATTTTCTTTTGTCATTTAAATTTGGAATTAATTTGGGAATTTTTGATTTGGAATGTGGAGGTATTAAACTTTCAACGAGAAAAGGGAGATCAGCATGTTTGTCATGTAATTCTTGGGGATAATGAACATCTACTTCAAGAACATAACCATATGGACTATCAGATGCTACACCCATTACGTCCAAATTGATAATTTCATTGGGAGTTAGCCAAGCAAAATCGTTGGTGGGTAATGGTTGTGACATACTGTGACCATATAGGTTAGTGGCATCTAAATATGATATGAACGATGAAGGTTCATCGGGGTTATAATCGGGTAAAAATTTATTATTAGCAATATGCTTCCTTTCACTACACTGACTTATTCCGCCACGTATTCCTTTCTTGAAAAAATGAATCATGTCAATGTCAGTCAATAATTCCAATTCTATATTTGTATACTTTAGCATTGCATCCCATGATAATCCGGGTGCTGTATAATACTGCGCCGGATCTAATTTATATTTATCTAAACATATCTTTCTGAAGTTTTCAAATATGTCACATAATAGAAGCACATCGGACTTCAAATATAAATCCGAGTATTCTCCTAAACTCTGACACTCGGATAAATGCCAAACAAGTTTTGCTCTCATATAATCCTTATCTGATATATGCTCTTCGTTAAGATTGTCATAAAATTGATTTTTAGTGGGAATAGTTGGATAATTCAACTTGTCAATATGGTCAACAAAGTTATATGGAAAAACACCTTTCTTTCTCATCAAATTGAATTTGTCAATTTGTGGAAAATGTTTATGCATCTCAATACACTGATCGGATGTTAAGTTAGCACCTAAGTTCTGCAAAGAATCCGACATGAATTTGAAACTGTCTATAAATCTCATTTTCAAATAATTCTTTTTCTCTTTTCCATCTTTGTCAGTGTATGTGTGAGTGAATAGATGCTTGGTGAACGATATATATTTTTCCTTAGTTTGTGGAATAACATCCACTTTGTCTTTGTTTCTATACAGTTCTTTTATGAACAAATGACAATCATACCCACTAAGATTATGGAAAATTATCGGAACAAAATTTGGTAATTTGAAATTTAAGTTACATACAGAATGAGCGGCAGGTGATCTTTTCTTTCCATTGAGGTGGCAATGGTCTCTCACTTTCACATCACCACCCGTGAATGATTTATCACATATTCCACAAAATTGTGCAGAAGAAAACTCTTCTTCTTCCGCAGGGGTTTGTGCAACCATAGGAATTGGATATCTCAGATGATTGTGATAAATATTTCTCAAATCATTTTCAATCTTTGTGACAAATTTCTCGGCTGCATCCTCACCCCTATATGTAACAAATTTTGATAATTTCTCATTATATGAACATTTTATCGAATAAGCAAATGAATAAGGTTCATGTTTGTATGTTTTATTCGAGTATGAGTGTTTAGGGTTGGGTTGACTAGTTTGAATGGGTTTGAGAACTGATTCAAAATCAGCATAAACTACAAATGGCACCTTCATTTGTCTCTCAAAATTTTCAAACATAAGTGAATATCATTTTACCATATTAATTAATTCTGAAATTGACTGATGGTGTTGTAGTACTCAAATGATTACAGTCATGCAACTGATGACGTAATAGTAATCGCTCGTGAGAGAAATACAATAAACATCCATCACAAAAATATTTTTTATGCTCATGCGCAGATAGTTGACTTGAAACTAATCTAGAAAGGTCTTTAATCCAACAATAATGACTATTGCCAGAATCATCAGTTATAAGTAGCAAATTAACATGTCTTCTTAGTCTTCTCTGTGAGTAACGCAACGGACCAACCACTTCATATTTCATTTTACCCTTATCAAGTTTCGACTCTAATCCATATACATTAATCGAAATATCATTCATGTCCTCAAACTTTTTTATAGCTTGAAGTTTAACTGGAAAATCCGTACCTGTTACATTCAAAATATTGGAATAGTGGGGGTATGAGGAAACTTCTGACACTCTACCATTCGCAGGAAACAAAGCAGATGTGATGGCCCATGCAAAACAGTGTTGATCCTCATTGCGAATATTCACAACGCCTTTTCGTGTCTCAATGAACTCGGGCAGCTTCACATATGAACATCCGCTGAGTGGACTGTACTTGTTGATGTTCACTTCGAGGAACATAACTTTTTCACAGCTCCATCCTGAAACATAAAAATAATTTAATATTCGTGTATATAGAATTTAAACTTTAAACATACCTGAATCACGTTCTTCAAATTCCGTAGTCTGAGCAATGATGGCATCACGGAATCCATCAAATAACGCATCCAAATCCGTAGACTGGTCCACAATTTTATTTTGTGAGTTGAATGACTTGGTATCAATCAAATCCCGTGTTTGGACAATGTAGCTGCCAAATACCTCCATATTCACTTTGAATATCTTGTGAACCTTTATTGCCTCTTCAAGTAATCCAATAACTTTCTCTGATCTCATTGAAGAACGACATATAGTCAGTGTACACATTCGGACTTTCCACTCGATAGCTTACAATTCTACACTTGAAAGCATTTCTTATAATTTGTATGCCATCACTAACTTGGACACATGCATTATTCTTGTGCTGGAGAGTTCTTTTATGAGAACTAACTTGGGATGCAGGGATTGTCACACTACAACAATTGCATGTGTACATTGGTGTCGATGCAGCCGCATCTAACTTAATCCTTTTCACAGAAGGCCCACCTTGGCAACTCTGAAGTTGATGACGACGGAGATTATCACTACGAGTAAACGATTTACCACAGTCACAGGAATACATTTTCTCGATGTGTTCTCAGCACAGAACTCTATGAGATACTGATTTAACAATCATTCCCACCTCCTTTAAATATAATTTCAATGAGTGGGGAAGAGGATGAACAAATTCTATCCGCTTCGACTACTCATGCAACGTCACAGAGCCCCCACCATGCACACTTCTAATCCAACTCGCTATCGATACATACAAGATGAAGAGTGAACAGTAGTCGCTACATAACTGCATCGTGTGGATGTGTGACGTCAGCGGACCATTCCCACTATAGCGAGAGTCGAGCGAGGGTTGCTTCTGATACGTATGACTGGATCGTGTTCGGATGCGCTCCTCACAGTTGGATGACGTCACACACGCTTCCTCCCACCACCACTGTAAGGTATACACTGGCGGAGAGAAATCAGAGTTCACATATCTGACTGGATCTCCGTGGTGTGCGGACGTGTGCCTTCTCTAGATTTTCATGTGTTGGTACACATGAAAGTCATGCACAGTAACAAGTGTACATACACATGAAGGTAATAGTAGTCATGGAGGTAAAAAAAATATAAGTACTTGGAAAAAGTACTTGTCCGTATATATTATAAGCGTCGAGCGTGGGCTACTTCAGATGCACTCCTCATAGTCGGATGACGTCACACACGCTTACTACCACCACCACTACAAGGTAAGTATCGGAGAGGAATCAGAGTTCACATATCTGACTGGAGCTCCGTGGTGTGTGGACGTGTGCCTTCTCTAGATTTTCATGTGTTAGTACATAATATGAAAGTCATACATAGTAGCAAGTGTTCACATAAATGTTTTTAGTCTTGGAGGTAAAAAAAAATATATAAGTACTTGGAAAAAGTACTTGTCCGTGTATGAAAAAAATCTCTGTCACCCAAATGTCATCTCAAGGTCAAACAAAAACCTTGAACACCTCATCAATACCTACATCAAGGTCAAAAATTACAAAATTTAAAAATCGTTTCAAGGACATCCCAAGGTCATAGACCCACACAGGCACCTATGCACCAAGGTCATCCCTGAAGGTCACCCCAAGGTCACTGATGACGTCATAGTAGTGGGGGGAAGCCCAGAACCGGCTCAAATCTCTTACTAGAGCTGATTAGGCGTTTAAAACGTGACAGATCATAACTCATATTTCTTCAGTCATATGTCATTTGTTTAATTGAATGTTTTCCGCCAATTTTTTTCTTGTTTCTATTTGAAATTTTTAGTTTTGTAATAAAATTGAACATGACTTCTAAATCAAAAATATGGATGAGGTAAACACATCATTTGCAATGTACAAATCTATGCAAAGTTCAATATAAAAGAAGTAGAAACACGTCAAACTTATTGGGCCACATTAAACGAAAAGATCGAGCTCTCTGAACAAATTTAACGAGCATAGGTGAAGTAGAACAGAATAATGCAAATGATGCAAGTACTTCTGCAATTTCTACATCATCAAAAATAATCAGAATTGTTAGTAAATAGGACATGGAATATTGATTATCAACTCATATTTGGCAGCACTATCGATAGTAACTGTCGATATACCGATTATTTATTGAAAAATATCGAAAAGTATCGATAGGTAGTCAAAACAATTTTTTCGAACGCTTAAAATTTTGTTTGGACCTTCGGGGTATTCTATACAGATTCTTGACATATTCGTATGTTCACGATCTCACTACTCAGTAGATAGTACTCATTTCATTCACTTGGTTCAAGATGTTACTTAGCAATTACCTTAAGAGAGTCATAGTTACGACCGCACCGGAGGGTTCTGGGGGGGCCGGTCAGGCCCCACCAGCTTCACCCGTGATCCCATACCAGATGGGCGGGCTTACGCTGGTGTGCTCTAGCGAGCCAAAACTTTTCCCCTATGATGACTTCCCCCGGGTGTTAGCTATGCGCCCTAGCTATGATCGCGAACGATTTTGGTGTGAGAACCGTGAATTAATCATTACAGGAGGGGTTGCCGTGGGGACCGCGAACCGTCCCAGGACCATCCCACACCTGTCTAGCTCACCGATAACATAGCTTTCACTACAACTCTGACTTTCAACTCTAAGATGTTGCCGGAGCTGTCACAGCTTCGTTACCCAAGGATCATGCATGCAACACGAACGGGCCCCCAAAATCCCCGCAGTCCCCCTAGCGGACCACTTGCCCCTGAGAGACCAACATCAGCCGGAGGGGCGAGCTAGCCGATACTCGGGGCTCCCCTCCACCTTCAGTACCATTAACCATGAACCTCCGATCATGACGAGAATAGTCACCGTTCGGCCCAGGATTCCCTGTGTCAGCCTACTACATATCTGCTGGAGCCGCGGTGGCACGTTGCCCAGACAGCTGGGATGGTGTATACCAACGACAACTTTCAAGGGTAAACGCCATGTAGTCTACACCGTTTAGATGGGTAAGCTACATTTCGGCCTTTGCTAAAAACGCCTACTGTGATTAAAAATGTTTGCATAAAGAAAACGTGTTAGGGATTTTTTTTTCATCTATTTAAAAACATGTTTGGAATTACCTGAAAACCCCTAATTCCGAATGAGGTTGAAAAAAATAATAAAAATCACCCTAAAAAAGTTCTATAATTTTTTATTTCATTCTCAGAAGTCGCAGTCCGAAAAAGTAATCATTATTACTCAAACAACAAAAGATAAGTCGTTTGACATAATGAAAAATTATCAGCTGGATAGTTTATCACAAAAAAAATCAAATCCCTTTCAGTTATTTTTATCGAAAGGGAAATCATGGAAAAACTGAACTTCGATGATGTGATAAATGACTAAATGACTTAAAGTCCAGAAAGGTTCATATTCAGACTAGCATTTTGTGTGATACATATTGTTCATTTATTTTTAATCATCATGAAATATTATGTTTTGTTTACTCTTTGTTGTTATCGTTGACAGCAGCAGCAGCAGCAAATTTTATGTAATGGATTCGTATAAAAAACGGAATTCGAGAAAAACTGTATTTGTTTTTTTGAACATATGGCCTTCTGGGCAGACACATTCCAGAAGGAAAGGGGCGCTGAGGTCAATAGGCGAGGACACGAAATTTCTAAATATTTTTGATTGGTTCTACGGCGTATGAACACTATTGTTGTTGAACTGTTGGTGAACTTATTTTGTACAACCCGTCCTAAGTTCACGCTGCTAAAGAAAAATCTACTTCGTAAATGAGAAATCTACAAATGTAAAAAAACAAATTTCATTAAACATTTTAAATTCAGTCGCAAAGTGAAAAATAAATAAAAACTGCGAATTTAAAATCCGGACGGGTACCGAGCAAATAAGTCGAGAACAAGAAATTTTCACATTTGTGCAACCTACAATTGATCTATCGTAATTTTCTTGTTTAACCTACCTACCTTGCAGAAGAAAACTGGCAAAAGTAATATATAAAATCGTTTTTGTAACTTCCATTTAGAAAAAAAATTGGGGCGTAACGAATTCCTACTTAATGTTTTATATTTAATAAATCAACTTCAATGGAAAGAAAAACATTTAATGATATGGAAAGTTCAATTGTTTTGTGGAAAGATAAATCAGCTAAGTAGGACGGGTGTGAAGTAATCCACATCCACAAATGTACACTGAGAAGAATATTAAAAATGTACAGGACGCGGAAATGGCTTTGCACAAGTTTCTGCTCGAGATATGTTATGTGAAATGCTCGTTTCTTCGTCCCTGATACCACGTACGCGTTTTCCAGGCCGTCCGAGGGGGTGCTATTAAGGTGAGTTTCCGAAAAAAATCAATCAGTGTGAAAGCAGCCACGAGTTCCAGCCACGAATTTCTCGCGGTGATACGGAGCATACTCGACCGCCAGTATCGCACTACCGCAGTATAATTTCATGGCCAGCCATGAATGTACTACACGATCGGAAGGTCTGTACAAATGAGGGTGTTTTGACATTGGCATAATACCTGAACTTATAGTTATGTATGTATTATAGAAAAATATTACTTTAACTACTCATTTTGAAATTCGTCGACTGGTATATGAGAAGAGATTTTTTAAGATGTGTTAATGAAAGTTATAAATGAAAACTATGTATGTGTCTTGCTTTCATCAGGCAAGAAATTAACTCACACAGCAATAAACATAATAAAATAAGAAAAATAGATAACTATTTCACAGTTTTCGTAAATGGGATTTTTTTGTACAGCTCTATTCTCCCGAAGAATCTCCGCAAAAGCTATTTGCCAAAATTCCACTAATATTAATAATTTTCAAAATAAATTCATAAGTCCATCAAAGTGTTCGTGGGTGGGGATTTTTTGCATAAATGTATACTACTGAAGATGCTCTAGAAGACCTATTTGTCAAAATATTTTGTCGGGCAGGATATTCACCCCCACCACTAAAATTAATAATTTTCAAAAGACCGCACAACTTCGTCAAATTATTTGGGATTTTTCTTTATAAATTTGGGTATTTTTTGCATGGATCTATGCTACCAAAGGTTCTTTAGATGATCTATTCCTCAAAATATTTTGTCGGGCAGGACTTTAGCCACGCCACCAAAAATAATAATTTACAAAATAGATTCATAATTCCATCAGAGTTTTCGTGGATGGGAATTTTTTTGCATAAATGTATACTACTGAAGATGCTCTAGAAGACGTATTTGTAAGAATAATTTGTTGGGCAGGATATTCACCCCCACCACCAAAATTACTAATTTTCGAAAAGACCGCACAACTTCGTCAAATTATTCGTGAATGGGGATTTTTCTGTATGAATATGGGTATTTTTTTGCATAAATTTATGCTAGCAAAGGTACTCTAGATCTATCACTCAAAATATTTTATCGGGCAGGACTATTACACCCACCACCAAACATAATAATTCTCACATAATAATTTTCAAAATAGATTCATAATTCCATCAGAGTTTTCGTGGATGGGAATTTTTTTGCATAAATGTATACTACTGAAGATGCTCTAGAAGACGTATTTGTGAGAATATTTTGTTGGGCAGGATATTCACCCCACCACCAAAATTACTAATTTTCGAGAAGACCGCACAACTTCGTCAAATTATTCGTGAATGGGGATTTTTCTGTATGAATATGGGTATTTTTTTGCATAAATTTATGCTAGCAAAGGTACTCTAGATCTATCACTCAAAATATTTTGTCGGGCAGGACTATTACACCCACCACTAACCATAATAATTTTCAAAATAAATTCATAAGTCCATCAAAGTGTTCGTGGATGGGGAATTTTTTTCATAAATGTATACTAATGAAGATGCTCTAGAAGACCGATTTGTTAAAATATTTTTTCGGGCAGGATATTCACCACCATCACCAAAATAAAGCGCATAAGTCCATCAAAAGTTTTTGTGGATGGGGATTTTTTGCTTTACTCTATGCGTCCGAAGGTTCTCTACAAGACCTATTTGCCAAAACATGAAATAAACGATAAATAAATTTTCTATTTCTTAGGCCAAAAAAATACAGGGGTATTTGAAATAACAAATTTATCATTGTTCGAAATTATTGAAAGTGACAATGATTTTTGAACATTGTGTATAATGCTGAGGAATAGGCTGTATCGATATCAATAGCCCAAAAACTCTCTATGCATGGTCACAATTCGAAGGGATGATTTCTGTAGATATAGATAATATCATCATTTAGCACACCCCATCCACGAATAATTTGACGAAGTTGTGCGGTCTTCTTGAAAATTATAAATTTTGGTGGTGGGGGTGAATATCCAACCCGACAACATATTCTGACAAATACGTCTTCTAGAGCATCTTCAGAAGTAAGTATACATTTTTGCAAAAATATCTCCATTCACGAAAAATTTGATGGACTTATGAATTTATTTTGAAAATTATTATTTTTGGTGGTGTGTGTAATAGACCTGCCCGACAAAATATTCTGAGTAATAGATCATCTAGAGTACCTTTGCTAGCATAGATTTATGCAAATAAATCCCCATATTCATACAAAAAAATCCCCATCCACGTATAATTTGAAGAAGTTGTGAGGTCTTTTTGAAAATTAATAATTTTGGTGGTGGGGGTGAATATCCTACCCGACAAAATATTCTGACAAATACGTCCTCTAGAGCATCTTCAGTAGTATACATTTATGCAAAAAAATTCCCAACCACGAAAAATTTGATGGGCTTATGAATTTATTTTGAAAATTTTCATTTTTGGTGGTGGGGGTAAAAGTCCTACCCGACAAAAATTTTTGAGGAATAGATTATCTAGAGTACCGTTGCTAGCATAGATTCATGCAAAAAAATCGCCATATTCATACAGAAAAATCCCCATCCACGAATAATTTGACGAAGTTGTGCTGTCTTTTTGAAAATTATTAATTTTAGTGGTGGGGGTGAATATCCTGCTCGACAAAATATTTTGACAAATAGGTCTTCTAGGGCATCTTCAGTAGTATACATGTATGCAAAAAAATCCCCACCCACGAACACTTTGATGAACTTATGAATTTATTCTGAAAATAATTAATATTGGTGGTATTTTGGCAAATAGGTTTAGCGGAGAAACTTCAGAAGAATAGAGTTGTACAAAAAAATCCCATTCACGAAAACTGTGAAATAGTTATCTTTTTTTTTTATTTTATTATGTTCATTGGTGTGTGAGTTAATTTCTTGCCTGGTGAAAGCAAGACACACAATAGTTTTCATTTATAACTTTCATTAACACATCTTAAAAAATCTCTTCTCATGTACCGATCGACGAATTTCAAAATGAGTAGTTAAAGTAATATTTTTCTATAATATCCTCTACATTTGTGCGAACCTTCCGATCGTGTAGTAAATTCATGGCTGGCCATGAAATTACTTCGTATTTTCGGGACCACTGGCGGTCGAGTACGCGCCGTTCACCGCGAGAAATTCGTGGTCGGACCTCGTGGCTGCTTTCACACTGATAAAGAATCATAGATGGCATAAATGGCTTTGTACACGTTTCTACTCAAGATTTGTTAAGAAAAATGCTCTTTCCTTCATTCCTGATACCAAGTATGAGTTTTCCAGGTTATCCAAGAGGGTGCAATTGGGGTAAGAGTTCGAAAAAAATCGTAGATGGCACAAATGACTTTGTACACGTTTCCACCCGACATATGTAATAGAAAATGCTCTTTCCTCTACCCCTGATACCACGTAGGAGTTTTCCAGTCTGTCCAAGGAGGTGCAATTGGTGTGAGTTTCCGAAAAAAAATCATCGAAAGCACAAATGGCTTTCTACACATTTGTACTCAAGATATGTTACGTAAAATGTTCATTCCTTCATCTCTGATACCACATTGAAAAAAAGACCCAAATGGCTTTGTATACGTTTCTGCTCTGGATATGTGCCTTCTATGAATTTATTTCGGAAACTTATCCCAATTGCCCCTTGGATGGCCTGGAAAACTCCTACGTGGTATCAGGGATAGAGGAAAGAGCATTTTCTATAACATATCTCGAGTGGAAACGTGTAAAAGTCATTTGTGCCATCTACGATTTTTTTTCGAACTCTTACCCCAATTACACCTTCTTGGACGGCCTCGAAAAATCCTACTTGGTATCAGGAATTGAGGAAAGAGCATTCTCCATAACATATCTCGAGTAGAAACGTGTACAAAGCCATTTATGCCATCTATGATTTTTTTCGGAAACTCACCCCAATTGCATCCTCTCGGACGGACTGGAAAACTCCTACGTGGTATCAGGGATGAAGAAAAGAGCATTTTACATAACATATCTCGAGCAGAAACGTGTACAAAGCCATTTGTGTCTTCTCTGATTTTTTTTCGGAAACTCACCCCAATTGCACCCCTTGGACGGCCTGGAAAAATTTACGTGGTATCAGGAATGAAGGAAAGAGCAGTTTACATAACATATCTCGAGTAGAAACGTGTACACGGACATTTGTGCCTTAAATGATTTTTTTTTCGAAAACTCCCAATTGAACCCCCTCGGACGGCCTGGAAAACTACTACGTACCAGGGATGAAGAAACGAGCATTTTCCATAACAAAACATATCTCGAGTAGAAACGTCTCCAAAGCCATTTGTGAGTTTTATACATTTTTTATGTTTTTCTCAGTGTACATTTGTGGATGTGGCTTCACACCCGTCAGTTATTATGTTTTTGTTGTGATTCGTTCAGGCAAAACTTCCCCAAAACAACTCATTTGTAACCAATACTGAACAATTCTGGCTATAATCTGAGCTATCGATGCCACTATAAACACCTAGATATAACTTAGATACAATCATAGCTGACAAGAGGGAAATTGAATTGGCAGTTGCTTATTATGTACATTTGAGGAACAGGCATTTTTATCACGATAAAAAAGGACGAACCTTTTTTATCACTATCAAAGGGACTTATCGTCATTAAATAGGTTTCCAACAGGAGTTGATTTTTTGCGATAAAAAATGATGCACCTTTTTATCGCTGTCAATGACTCAGACTTCGTAAGTAGGTAAATAGATTTCTATCTATAAATGAGTTGATTTATGATAAAAATGCCTATTCCTTAAAAACAGCCTTCATTAGATTCATGTCAGCTAAGATTGCTCGGTAGCGAGGCAGTTAAATGTCAGCCTTCTAAACTTTCGCTTGCATTTGGCCAGGTTCGAATCCTGGAAAACGGAAAAAAAAAATAGGTAACGTAAATTGTCTAGATGCCAATTCCGACGTCTGGTGCTTGCTTGGAGTTTGCGCCGACAACTCTGAAAAGCTGAAAAGTGAATAAGCCACCAAAAATCAATAAGTCGACCCGGAGCGCCACGGCAAATAATAATAGCCGTCCTCTACCCGCACAGGCTATGCCTTTGGGTAGGTACTAACACTCTATGAGTGTTTATGAGGGAGTATTATTATTATTATTATTATTCAGTGTTGTTGACAAAATAAATCGATTTGCGAATTAGTTGTCAGAATAAATCACAAAAAAACATTAAAACAATTGTGTTTTTGATAACTGCTCCTTTAAATAGTTATGTTTTGGAATTGACCAATCATTTGCCATCAAACTGATAATATTAAGGCCTGACATTTTAAAAAATATTGAAAAAATTGCAGTTGTGAATTAATTTTCCTAAAATACATTAGAGGTGATATGCAATACATTGAGCAAGCTCTGGTGATTTTTTCAGTAACTTGATTCTTGATTCTTTTACATGACAATACAATTTTCATACAACTGAACATGTAAGTACCTAGTCATCGATCAAAATACGATGTACTTACCCCCGAAACCATTTTTTTTTACAAATGGAGGAAGGTTTCACTTCAGAATTTTCTTTGAAAATAATTCTCGGTACTCATGCAAACTATTATAAACTAGGTACTTACGTAACGATGCGTTCAAATCTAATTAGGACCACTTTCTTGTTTCTTTCTTATCCACACAATATCCCAGGACGTACAAAATCACTGAAAATCAATTTCACCATCAATGTAGGTATCACAATAAAATGCAAGAGAACTGCAACCTGCAACTCGCAATCGATAACTGAAAACTGAAGACAGAAATAACGAATAAATCGCGGTAAACCGACCACTTCGACTATCAGGACGAAGACGAAGCAGCAGCGTTATTTTATGACGACATATCGGACCAATCAGGCGTTAGCACCTTCCCGTTCAAATGTTCGTTCGGCATTTCCAATAATTCTAATATAGGTTTAAAGTAAATGTAAACCCATTAATAATTACCTATTATGACTTTGAAACCCATATTCTTCATTATTTGCTTGTATATTTTGGAGGTCATAAACTTATGTGAAGCGATGGACTCAATCTAGGAACTTGAATCGCTGTGAAGGTGAAAATTGAATAATAGGTAGGTACCTACCTAGGTAGGAAACAACACATCGGTGAATTCGTCAATATATTGATAAAAATTATGATTTAATGAAAACCTTTTGAAATAACGCCTAGCCTTTGATGAATGTATTGACAATACAATAATAGGGAACAGGGAGGGGCGTTATGAAATATTTTAATTTGCCCAAACATCAATTGTTCTTTTTCCTTTTCCCTATTCGAAATTAAACCTAACGAATTTGTCAGATGTTTATTAGTGTGAAGATATCCACGAATTTCCAGCCACGGTTCGCAAATTTTACGTGCCACGTTGCCAAACTTCCTTATATTTCCTAGCCACGCTTTTTACCTATTTTCGCGTATATCTTTGCCTTTATTGTATTATTGTGGATGATTCCTGGCAGAATAGCTCTTAATGGAGTGTATCCGATTCATATAGGGCCTCAAAATAATTGCAAGTTAACATTCAAGATATTTGAAAAAACATTTCCCTATTTATCTCACTTGTTTCTGCGTGTTCGTTGATGAATTTTTCATAGAAATCATGAGAATGACAAGAGGAACCGGGAAAAAAGTATTATGGAATATGTACCACCGTAGGGGAGACTGGAGAAATTAAACTCGGACTTTTTTTTACATTTCACTCTGTATCTCACTTGTTTTTGCGTGTTCGTTGATGAATTTTTCACATAAATTATGAGAATGACAAGAGGAACCGAGGAAAAAGTATTATGGAATATGTACCACCGTAGGGGAGACTAGAGAAATTAAATTCGGACTTTTTTTTACATTTCACTCGGTATCTCACTTGTTTCTGGGTGTTCGTTGATGAATTTTTCATAGAAATCATGAGAATGACAAGAGGAACCGGGAAAAGTATTATGGAATATGTACCACCGTAGGGGAGACTGGAGAAATTAAACTCGGACTTTTTTTTACATTTCACTCTGTATCTCGCTTGTTTTTGCGTTTTCGTTGATGAATTTTTCACAGAAATTATGAGAATGATAAGAGGAACTGAGAAAAAAGTATTATGGAATATGTGCCACCGTAGGGGAGACTGGAGAAATTAAATTCGGATTTTTTTTACATTTCTTTCTGTATCTCGCTTGTTTTTGCGTGTTCGTTGATGAATTTTTCACAGAAATTATGAGAATGACAAGAGGAACCGAGGAAAAAGTATTATGGAATATGTACCACCGTAGGGGAGACTAGAGAAATTAAATTCGGACATTTTTTTACATTTCACTCGGTATCTCACTTGTTTCTGTGTGTTCGTTGATGAATTTTTCACAGAAATTATGAGAATGACAAGAGGAACCGAGGAAAAAGTATTATGGATTATGTACCACCGTAGGGGAGACTAGAGAAATTAAATTCGGACATTTTTTTACATTTCACTCGGTATCTCACTTGTTTCTGTGTGTTCGTTGATGAATTTTTCATAGAAATGATGAGAATGACAAGAAGAACCGAGAAAAAAGTATTATTGAATCATCAGATGATATTCGTGATAAATGCCTGTTTTGCGGTAATAACACAAGTAATAATAAATATCGTTTTATTACATGTACCAGTTGTTTGAGAAATAGTCACGTTAAGTGTATCTTACCTGATCAAAAAGATGATACTATTTTAAAAACATTCGATTATAAATATGGCATTTGTAACTTATGTGATTCATATTAACTGAGTTACTGATTTTTGGTTGCGCGCCCATTTTTGAGCTGTAGGAAAAACCGGGAAAACCTACAATACCACCCCGGGCAGTCGATGCAAATTTCAATCAAAATGGATTGATATATTTGTATGGGTGAATACACATTTATTTATGTATGGAAATTTTTTTAAGTTTTTCAAGAATATTATAATTTTTATTTAGTTTTTAGACAGATTTTATTAAATTATTATTCAGAAATATATTTATTTTTATTTAGAATAATATTTATTTTTATTAAGAATTAAATTTATGTTTACTAAGAATAATTATTATTTCATTATTACTACAAATTATTATTATAACGTGCGATTCTTATTATATTTTATATGTATGTGATATTTATGTGATTTATGAGTTTTTGTTATTATCAGAAGCAGTTCTCTGATAATAATAAGATAACGTCGGAGGGTATCGTTGAGCCTTCATGTGGGACAATAGTGCTCTTGGCGAACACCCACTATTAAAAAAAGGAAACGCACCATTGCAATACCTCCTGGGTGGTGTAGAAACTTGCATTGTTATTAAATTGATTAGTATAATGGGCCGTGGTAGCTGCGATATATAGTAGAGCCTTTGCTCTTCAACCCTCAACCGGGAACCGAACCTGGATCCTCTCGCTAATAATTTTAAAGATACTACTGGCAGTTTTGATTTGAATACAATTTGAAATAGTAGTTTCATGCTATGGCTTCTATTTTTTCAATTCTTTCAGTAATTTGTTGTGGTTACGACCAGAACTCCTAAACCTCGACGATCCGGAATAACCCGTTGGTCAAAAAACTTGAAATGAACACAAAACCTCATCGAAAAAAAAATCTGATTACTCTTGTCATTCCCATAATTTCTGTGAAAAATGTATCAACGAACGCGCAAAAACAAGTGAGATAGTGAGTGAAACATATAAAATAGTCCGAATTTAATTTCTCCTGTCTCCCCTACGGTGGTACATATTCCATAATACTTTTTTCTCGGTTCCTCTTGTCATTCTCATAATTTCTGTGGAAAATTCATCAACGAACACGCAAAAATAAGCGAGATACAGAGTGAAATGTAAAAAAAAACACGAATTTAATTTCTCCAGTCTCCCCTACGGTGGTACATATTCCATAATACTTTTTTCTCGGTTCCTCTTGTCATTGTCATCATTTCTATAAAAATATCATAAACGAACACACAGAAACAAGTGAGATACCGAGTGAAATGTAAAAAAAAATCCGAATTTAATTTCTCCAGTCTCCCCTACGGTGGTACATATTCCATAATACTTTTTTCTCGGCTTCTTTTGTCATTCTCATAATTTCTATGGAAAATTCATTAACGAACACGCGAAAACAAGCGAGATACAGAGTGAAATGTAAAAAAAATCTGAATTTAATTTCTCCAGTCTCCCCTACGGTGGTACATATTCCATAATACTTTTTTCTCGGTTCCTCTTGTCATTCTCATCATTTCTATAAAAATATCATCAACGAACACACAGAAACAAGTGAGATACCGAGTAAAATGTAAAAAAAATCCGAATTTAATTTCTCCAGTCTCCCCTACGGTGGTACTTATTCCAAAATTATTTTTCTTCGGTTCCTCTTGTCATTTTCATATTTTCTGTGAAAAATTCATCAACGAACACGCAGAAACAAGTGAGATACCGAGGGAACTGTTTTTTCAAATATCTTGAATGTTAACTTGCAATTATTTTGAGGCCCTATATGAATCGGATACTCCATTAAGAGCTATTCTGCCAGGAATCATCCACAATAATACAATAAAGGCAAAGATATACGCGAAAATAGGTAAAAAGCGTGGCTAGGAAATATATGGAAGTTTGGCAACGTCGCACGTAAAATTTGCGAACCGTGGCTGGAAATTCGTGTATAACTTCACACTAACCAGATGGTTAGTATGGCAACTTTCACCACTAGGGCTGAGTAATAAATAATAAAGCTCGTTTTTTATTCATCGGCTCTTATACAATGTAGGTAGGTTAGGTATATGTATGAGAATATAAGGATGTGTTTGGTGGATTGGTGGACAAGTTTAAAATAAGCGAGGGTTGCGCTAATTAAAAATCAGGAATTTGCATATCGCCGACGACAATCAAATCGCCATCTTGAGGGATCGCTCGCTTAGTAGGGTAGCGAACTGAGGAACCACCCCTGCAGTATTATGTAGTAGATCTTTATTCAGTAGGAAACCTAATTTGCAAACATAATACAGTATTAAAAATTCACACATACAATAAATAAATAAGCATACAATTAATAAAGATAAAATGCTGTCAATGGTTAAAAATGCCTAGATGAATATAATATACTGTAGTAAAACTGCACTAACTAATTTTCTTAATTTATTTAAAACACTATTTAAAACAATTATTCAAACATAGACTTCAATAACTATTTCTACTGTGGCTATCTATCAGCGAACTCTGGAACTGTTACCAACTCTGAATTCTGACTATCCAGCTCATATACTCCCAAGCAGATTCCATCCACGACTCTCGAATATTCGGGAGTATAGAACATTTCATCTAGATGGCTCCTCGAATAGTATCGAAGAGATCGATTTTATTCCAGCTTGTTCTCGTTGATTCGTGGGCCAGCAGATATGCTGTCGTAGTTAAACGAGGGTGCATAATTAATTAGATCAGGGCCGGTCTCGGGGCCGGTCTCGAAATCGTTACATTGCCCCCTTCTTAAAGACTTTTCGCCCCGAAACGTCATTCTTGGAGTGTGAAGATATCTGCAAGATTCTCCATATCTGCACCTGGACGTTCGATGGAAGTAGCACTCCACAGTCTTCAATTTGGGTCGAGGAAGATGGTTGCAGCACACCAGAATGTTGATGCCACTGGATCTGGATATTGTCTCCAACATGCTTCTTATAACTCTCCAGTCCAGCCCATCAAGCCCACAGGCCAATTTTGGGATTGCCAGGTCCACAATATTCTGATCCAGCATCGTATCTCTTAATCTCGTAAGGCTCTTCCAAAAATCTTCATAAGACGGCTTATCTCGAGAACGCTTCTTGGTAACCAGATAGTAGATGTTTCTCTGACCTTTCCTCAGCTGTAACACCCCTCCAACTTCCGGGTTCTGTTCTCTGAGTTCCTGGATTCGACCGAACTTCTTGGAGAAAACTACTGCAATGCCTCTGGACATTTGGAGATCTTCTGCCATACAGTGAGCTAACGCGTAGTTGGCTCCTCTCGTGTTGAACTCTCTGTCCGTTTGAGTACAGGGGCATGAACTTCTGAAACGTCATTTCATCCTCCGGTGGTCTGACGGTGCGGACTTGGTCGTGGTTTCCGGCATAAGGGGACAACCTATTGAAGTGGACTACCCTAAATTTTCCTCGTGGTGGCTTATATATGCGGTTGACGAGGTCGTTTATCCTTTTCATGATCTTATATGGACCTTCCCACGAGTTCCGAAGCTTTGGTGATAGGCCACGGCGACGTTTAGGGTTGTAAAGCCAGACAAGTTCACCCATCTGATATCTACCAGCATCGGCCTTGATGTCGTAGGTCTCCTTCATTCTGTCGCTGGCACAATGTTCAAACGGACCCGTTCGTGGATGTCGTCCATTTTCCGTCGTAGTTTGCTGACATAGTCATCTCCCACAGTGTCTTGTCCTGGTGGCGTCCCAAACTTTAGGTCACATGGAAGTCGCAGCTCTTGGCCCATAATAACACTAGCAGGGGTTTGGCCGGTTGACTCGTAAACTGCGGATCGATAGGCCATCAGGAACAGATGAAGGTACTGGTCCCAAATTTTCTGGTGGTCAGAGACTACCTTGGACAGGTGGCGGTTTATCGTCTTATTTATCCGCTCCACCATTCCATCGGACTGTGGATGTAGAGCTGTGGTCCTCGTTTTCCAGATGTTCAGCATCTGACACATCTCCTGGAACAGGTTTGACTCGAAATTCCTTCCTTGATCCGAATGCAGCTCTAACGGGACACCGAATCGACAAATCCACTCCTTCACCAAGACGACGGCAACGGTGATGGCTTCTTGGTTGGGCAGGGCATAGGCTTCGGCCCACTTGCTGAAGTAATCCATCGCCACAAGGATGTACTTGTTCCCGTGTTCAGATTGTGGGAACGGGCCAGCGATGTCAATGGCAATCCTTTCGAATGGGCTGCCCACATTGTACTGGCGCATCGGGGCCTTAGGTCTTGTTCGAGCATACAACACATTTTCTGCACCAGTCTATGACGTCAGTTTGGCAATTGACCTAGTAAAACCGTTGCCTCAGTTTCTGGAGGGTCTTCGTCACTCCCAGATGTCCTCCGCTGACCCCATCATGAATTTCTCGAAGAACATCCTGTCTCCTGCTCCTGGGAACTACTATCTGTCGTCTGTCTTTTCCAACATCCTCAGTCTCCAACACACGTTTCAGGACTCCATTGTCGAGGGTAAGGGAATTCCATTGGGACCAATAAGATTTGACGACTGGAGAACAACTGGCTATTTCCTGCCACGACGGTCTTCGATCACTCTTCTTCAAGCCGATGACTAAGCCAAGATCTGGATCTTTGTCTTGGTCTTTCTGAATCCTGTGGTCATTCCAGTTATCATCCACCGCCGTAGTTCTGCAGAGTGTCGACTCCTTCTCCTCTGCTCGTCGGCAGTGCGAACAGTCATCTGGCCATGGTCTTCGTGACAGGGCATCTGCATTTTTATGGCTGGTCCCCGCTCGATGTTCGATCTCAAAGTCAAATTCTTGGAGCCTCTCGATTCAACGTGCCACTTAGCCCTCGGGATTCTTGAACTGTAGGAGCCATTTGAGAGCTGCATGGTCAGTCCTCAGTAGGAATCTTCTCACATACACGTACTTATAGAAGTGTTCTACTCCTTTGACAACAGCCAACAGCTCCCGCCTGGTGACACAGTAATTCCGCTACGGTTTACTGAGGGTCTTGCTGAAATAACCTATGACTCTTTCCTGTCCTTCCTGGATCTGTGACAGGATAGCTCCAAGTCCCACATTGCTTGCGTCCGTGTCCAAAATAAATTTTCCGTCCGGAAGAGGATAGCTCAGAATTGGTGCGTTGATCAATGCTCCTTTCAGCTTCCTGAACGAGTCTTGGCATTCTTCAGACCACTGGAACTTTGTTTGTCCTTCTGTAAGCCTGGTCAGTGGTTTAACGATGTTAGCAAATCCCAGTACGTATCGGCGATAGTAAGTGCACAAGCCAAGAAAACATCGAAGCTAGTGAATGTCTTTCGGAACGGGGCATTCCTTAACAGCTTTGATTTTCTGCTCACCTACTGCCACTCCTTTCCCAGAGACAACGTGGCCGAGATATCGTACTTCTTTCTGGATCACATGACATTTCTTGGGGTTCAATTTCATCCGAAGCTTCTCAGTTGCTGGAATACCTCCTCCAAGTTTTTCACATGGTCGTTGAACGATCTGCCGACCACAATAATGTCGTCAAGATACACCAGACACGTCTTCCATGAGAGTCCCTTCAGAACCGCCTCCGTCAATCTTTCAAATGTGGCTGGAGCGTTGCAGAGCCCGAATGTCATAACTGTGATTTTCCTGGGTCAGTTCTACCTGCCAGTAGATTTACTACGCACATGCCCAATTTTCCCGCAATTCCAGCACCTTATTTGTTTTCTTTCAGGCAGGACTTCCTTCATTAATTTTCTCATGACAGCCTCGATATTAGCGGGCTCCCGTGGCTGTGGATCTTCCTCGATCATCCGGACTCTACTCTGGCTTTTGCAGGATTGCTTTGCTGCTTCGAATTCCAGAGCGCGTGCCAATGCATCCACGAGATGTGCGGGGCGAGCTAATGTTAAGGCTTGCCGGGTTTCCTGGTCACGAAGTCCATCCAAAAATGCCTGGACCGCTAGTCGCTCCATTACATTTTCCGGTGTAGCTGGGTACGCAAGACGAACCAAGCGTGCAATATCTACTTCAAATTCTTGCAACGATTCGCTTGATTTCTGGCATCGGTTCTTCAGCTGTGAGTGATATACGTGTTCAAGGTGGGCTTGGCCATAGCGAAGTTCCAAGTGTTTTACCAGCTGTTCATAGTCTTGAGCGTTTGTAAAATATTTGTTGCTTCGCCACGCAATGCCAGTGTCAATGCTAAAGCTTTTTCCCCAGCATTCCATCCATTTGCTTTGGCAGCAGCTTCGAAATGTCGGTGGTAGTTTGACCATGGAGTATTTCCGTCGAACTGAGGCGGTTTCAATGAGAGCTTTCCTGGTTCCGTACTGACCTTAAAATCTTTTACGTCTCTTTGAACTTCCTCCAGGTTCGTACTCGGGTCCAGCAATTGGTTTTTGTTGTAAGTTTCAGGGGTGTGCGCAGAATCCATTCGCTTTTCCAATTCACTGAATTTTTCCTTTATTCTGCCGATTACTGTCTCGATTCCGCCTTTTATTTTATCATGGAGCGTTTCCTTAATTTTTTTCATTTCTTCCTCCATGTCATCTTTAATTTTCTCTATCTCTGTTTCAACAGTTCCCATTATTTCTTCCAACCGATTCGCCACACTGCAAACTTCTTGTTTCAAGCTTCTCGAACTTTCGTGAAGCTTTTCTAGATTTTTCGAATTTTGAAGAAATTAATCTTCCAGGCTCTTCGAATTTTGTTGAAGTTCTTTCAGACTTACGAAATTTTGTTGGGGTTCTTCCTTCAAACTAGTCGAATTTTGTTGGAGTTCGTCTTTCAGAGACTTAGTAGTTTTTTTGAGTTTATTCATAATCGAACTCATTTCAATTCCTGAAACTTCGAATAAAAATGTTTCTGGGTCTTCTCCTTCTTCACTGAGTCCATCTGAAAGTCTTTTCTGGAGTACGGCCTTCTTTCCAGTTGTTTCTAACTCTCGCTCCTCTAACTCTTGCTTTAATTCACTAACTTTAAGGTCAACTAGGTGAACTCTCCTCGGAAACATTTTTTGTCTTTAATCGTTTTTAACCGGAATATCAGTCTATTTTATTTCACACAAAGAGTTTTCATTTTATTGTCCCGCGACGCGCAAAACTGTCCACTTTGCAATCACTCAAATGTTCAACGGGTCACTAACTCTCTATTAGGCGCGATAAATGTCTATCAGTTTTTCAACGCGACGAACACTTATTTATTTTGAACATCCGACTTCTGACAACAATTGTAGTAAAACTGCACTAACTAATTTTCCTAATTTATTTAAAACACTATTTAAAACAATTATTCAACTAAAACATAGACTTCAATAACTATTTCAATTTATTTCTACTGTGGCTATCTATCAGCGAACTCTGGAACTGTTACTAACTCTGAATTCTGACTATCCAGCTTATATACTCCTAAGCAGATTCCATCCATGACTCTCGATTATTCGGAAGTATAGAACATTTCATCTAGATGGCGATCGATTTTATTCCAGCTTGTTCTCGGCGATTCGTGGGCCAGCAGATATGCTGTCGTAGTTGAACGAGGGTGCATAATTAATTAGATCGGGGCCGGTCTCGGGGCCGGTCTCGAAATCGTTACAATACCTACCTATACAGTGTCCGCCAAAAACTTGGAACCATATGGGAAACTTTTTAACTAATGGTTTCTCAAAAAATTTCATTCTACATAAAAGTTGGTGCATTCAATTAGACTAAATATGCGCATAGCCGTTTTTATCAGTGGCGTGCGTTTAAGCGGGAATCGGCCGATATTCTAATTTCACTATGGAGTAAAGTGGTATTACCTACTATACAAAATATCGAAAAATGTTATTGAAAAGAGTTGTTTGTAACTGAAACATATTTTCAGTTATTCAGTTTATCTACGAATTACCAACTTCGCCTCTGTTTTTAATGGGAAATATAACGAAAATAATTTTTGCGTAGCAGGGTTTTCATCTACGAACTATCTTTCAAAAGACAATACAATAATTGCGTCTTTATTCAAGTGTGAAAAAGTGTCTCCATTTTTATCTACTGCTACTTAAGTAATTATTGAAATAATTAATTGGCAGACTAAACTGAATAACTGAAAATATCTTTCAGTTGCAAACAACTTTTTTCAATAACATTTTTTGATATGTTGTATAGTAATGCCACTTTACTCCATAGTGAAATTAGAATATCGGCCGATTCCCGCTTAACCGCACGCCACTTCGTTTAGTCTAATTGAATTTAGTTTAATTGAATGCACCAACTTTTATGCGGAATAAAATATTTTGAGAAACCATTAGTTAAAAAGTTTCCCATATGGTTCCAAGTTTTTGGCAGACACTGTATATTGAATAATTTCAAAATCATAGTTAAATCTAAATACTTAAAAACGAGTTAATAAAATTATTCATGTTTCAATAAAACCTCGACAATTAATAATGAAAATTTTCCCAATCAACTTCTTATGTGTCTTTAAAGATTCTGTTTAAAATTCTGAATGTTATTAGCAGTTCTTACAAAATTTGGTAATTTGTTGTATTCATTTGATCCTTTAGAGAATAAGCTATTCTTGCCTGTTGCTAGATTTGTTCGTACTATATGGAAGTTACAACTATTTCGGAGTATCATGGTCATGAATCTCATAATTTATTCATTGTAATAAAATCGCTGAAATATGGAGGTAACAATTCCAATTTAAAAACGAAAATCATGCTAAGACAGTAGTTTCTCCAATTTTGATATTTTGTTTTGATTGAATGAATACAGCAAGGTAGCACAGTATTCAAAATGTGGCTGAACACTACAGTTATATGTAGTAATCTTGGCATAAGTATATACTTAATTATTTGCAAATTCATGAAAAGAAAAAAAAATTTTTAGATATTTTTTTGATTATATATTCGGCATGTTTATTTAACGAAAAAGTGTTGTCAATAATAAATTCCAAATATTTGATTTCTTGTACTAATTCAATCGGTTCACCATTTATGTGAATATTAAAATTGAATCCAAGTCACTATGCAATCGTTTATTATAGCTGGATGCGATGACCATTGCTTTGGTCTTACTGACGTTCAGTTTTAATTTATTAATTTTCAAAAAGTCTTGGATATGCACCAGTGAGTTATTTATGCTGCTAATGCAGGTTTCTAAACTATCGTCGGAATAGAATAGGAGAGTTTTGTCAGCAAACAAACTGAGTGAGTGATCACCAGGAACATGATCCATGTCATTCAAGTATATAATAAATAAAACCGGTCCCAACACGCTCCTTTGAGGGATTCCTATATTATTTGACATATTTCCCGACAGAGTATAATTAATTTTAGTTTTCTGTAAACGATTACTCAAATAACTTTCGAACCAACTACATTATTATACCATAATATCTCAACTTATCTAACAATATTTTCCTATCGATAGTCTCAAAAGCTCTCTTTGAGATCAAGAAACACTGCAATAGTAAACTTGTTTTGATCCAAACCTTTTTTTCAGCTTGTATGTTGAAGTGATGTTTCACAAGAATAACTTTTACGGAATCCTGACTGAAGACCAAGAACAACATTGTTGTCATTGAAATATTCCTCAATTTGTTCATATACCTACAGCAATCTCAAGAATTTTCTCAAGTGTTGGTAGGGGTTTATTGGCCTGAAATCAATCGAGTATATTTCAACTTTGGAATTGGTATTATACAGTACTAATTTCAAGCAGTTCTGGAAAAGTGACCTTTTCAAGAGACGTATTAATAAAATTTAACAAAACATGACCGAAAACTTCTTCTTTTATAGAGTGAACATTTACTATTTCCACCTTACTGATCTTATTGTTTAACGAAAATATAATTTTACGTAATTGTACCATTGTTATTAATTTAAAATTACTCAACGAATTATTGATTACCGGATAGTTTTGGCTTGACCATGTTTGATTACAATCTATATACTATCTGCAATATATTTGACACTGTTTATAAAATAATGATTGAATCTATTTGCGATCTCTCCGCTATCTGAACATAAATGATTTGTATCATTTTCATTTGCAAAGATTATTTTATTAAAATGAAAATCAGATTTTGAGCCAATTAAAGAGTTCTGTACTATTTTTAAAACTTCTGTAGCTATATCTTTTTCTTTTGATTTGTTCAATTCTTTGTCATAGTAGGGAGGTTGATTTTGTTTTATAAATACTTTATGTTCGGGAGCATGGTGATTGACTATATCAGTAGTTTTAACAATAATATCTTCTAAAATAACATTAACATCAATTGAGTCCAAAAGCCAATTTCCTGAAAATAAATCTGAATTTGTTTCTATAAGTATTTTCAGAATAATTTCTAGTTACAATACATTTTTCGGGTGTACATATTCTCGATTTGAAACAGCTTATACCTATTACTGAGTGATCGGAAATTTTTGGAGTATCGTAGACATATGCGCCTACGTTATTGAAATCTACAAGAGTTTTGGAACGATCTGTAACCCTAGTGAACTGATTTACAATTTGTTCTAAGCCATAAAATATTTTGTTTCTGTAAAAAAATATCAAAATGAAAGCAGCATGGCTTGAGCTTGGCGAGTGGTAAACACCTCCCACTACCCATTTTTGACTTCCTATAAAGACTTCAATAAATTGTATCCAACAATTTTATTCAGAATAATCTTTGTTTTCACTTTTAGGAAATTTCATATTTAACAAATATAAGGACTCCGCCTGTGGCTCTGCTGTCACTATCGCATCGTATTAAATTATGATTGTCTATGTATAATTCAAAGTCCCAATATCTTCAGTTATCGAGTTCGAACCGAAGAATTACTGTTCTGGAACTTTAAGGAGTTTGAGTAATTGATTTGGTCGCGTTTGGGTTTAGTGAAACTGTTCTGCAGTGACATACGTTAAAGTGCTCGGATTTTTTCAGGATCGTCCTGGAGCGAACTAGAGCTAACCGAAATCAGTATTTATCCTCGAGCCTCGACCACAAACCCTTCTGGGATTGTTTTTGACGAATACGCATTCAGAAAGAGTGGGGAATACGCGGGACAGGGTAAAGATAGCAGTCGATTCTGCATGACCGGGACTGCACTAATAATAGGCAGAACCGTGAAACTAGTATGCATAAATAGTCACTTGCTTTGATTAACATTTTCTAGTTGTTATAGAAAGTATTGCAAAGTATGTTCTTGGATTGAAACTCTGTCAGGTGTTAAGCAGAGCAGAGTTCTGTTGATTCAGCAGTGGTATAGAGATGATTCATTCAAGAGTCAATTTCGTGAATAATGTAAGATTTTGTTCTTTTTTTGCAGAATACCTTCCATAACTGACTGATTCCTATTCAAATGGCTTGTAAAAACTCCAATCGAACTCTGCCAATGAATTACCTACTATCACAATGATCGTGAAAATCTGCTTACAATTGGCTTCGAAATGAGAGATTTTCGTAATTCCGCGCTTACACAGCCAGGTTAATTGACTAGGCAATATAATATGGGCTATGGATTGTTTTCCTGTAAAACTGAATAGTATAGAGGTATTTATTTGCAAGTTTGACAATTCGTTGTGAGTTTTTTTGAATAAGAGAATCCGTTATTAGCAGTTTTCTTAGAGTTATGTTTCGAAGTGAAACTTACTCGCGAAAATGAATAATAAGTTGAGCAACGAAGAAAAAATAGAGCTTGTTAATATAAAGAGGACTTCTGATAAGGATTCAAGTCATGCCACTAAGACATACAACTTTCGATTTCATAACTCTACTCTTCTTCATGTCGAGGTTCCAGGAAGCCTCAGGAACCCCGTAGCGTAGACCGGCGGGGTCGAAAGTATAACATTTTCGATTCAAACATCAATTGCTAGAGAACAGTAATATATATGTTATATCCGATTCCTGAATGAGCCCTTTGTCCCGGAATTGCGTCATACACTATAAACATTGCATCATCTACTACGCAGAAGATAGAGGATATTCCTCAGCACATTTGAAGGTCTTCGTGGAATAATAGAAACTACGCAGTATCCAGTCAGCATTCCCGAACCTATAAAAGTCGAGGAGACCGGGTTCAAGTCGTTCAAGTCTTTCCAGTCTTCAAACCAAGTAGTTTAGAAGATTTGAATCAATACGAGTTTTAAACCATTATAATTTCGCATGTAAAGTTCAATATTTCTATATTGTAATAAATGTGAATAAAGTCTGTTTTTAAAAACTCAAACCAAAGAAGACTGATTTAACAAATTGGCGCAGTCGTGCGGATCTCGAAAACGCTGTGATCCAACGAAGAAACAGCGGTAGTCTCCAGACTTCCAACGAGTCCAAGAACCGCAAAGCAGAACCCAGTGGACAAGACGGTCTCTTCAACAACAAGAAACCCGCATAAGTCGTCGAACATTGCTCACCTCGTCGTGAAGAAATCACCTCTTGGAACCCGCGTAAGTCGTCGAACGCTGCTCATCCTGTTGGAGCTAGAGCTTTATGAAGTAGGACTTCATCTTTCCACAACCCCCGGAGACAACAAGAAAAAGAAGAAAGAAACAAGAAGAAAGAAGAAGCAAGCCACCCAGAGCTTAGGAAGCTCAACCAACCAGCATTAGACGTAGGAAACTCATTGTAAGTACCACATCGAATAATTAATCATTTTGTTGTATTTTGATATTTTTCTAAATTTGATTTAACCTTGTTATCCCAAAATTTACTCAAAATGTCACATCATAGTTCAAATGAAAGCTTACATAATGAACGCGAAGTACCATTAGAACCGTATAAACTTTCCGAAATATTTTCGATAATTCCAGAATATGATGGTGATTCAATTTCGCTTGGAAATTTTCTTAACGCCTGTGACCATACGCAAGCTATGGCAGTAGACCAACAAAAATTGCTTTTAACTATTCACATTAGAAACAAACTCAGAGGAAAAGCTGCTCAATTGATAAATTCCAGAAATCCAGAAAATTATCAAGAGATCAAAATTTTATTAAATCCTCACTTTGGTGATTCCCGTGACTTAACATCTTTGATACAGGATTTACAAAGAATAAGGCAAGCAAATGGAGAAAATGCACTGACGTTTTTCTCAAGACTTCAAAGTCATAGCGCGAAAATGTATTCGTGTATACAAAGATCTATGTTAACAAACGCACAGAAAAACGCACAGTCTCAACTAATTGAAAATATGGAAATTATTCGAGCTAGCAATCCAAACAGTATGCTAGAAGCTTCAATTAGAATAAAGCGTGAGATACAGCTCTCATATTTGATAATCAAAAATCAATCAATCGTTCATCACAACCTCAAAGTTCAAGAACAAATCATAATACAAGACCACAAATAAATCGACCAAATAATTTCCAAAGGAATTATTTCCAACCCCAAATGAATCAACCCCAAATGTATCAACCTCAAACGAGTCAACCCCAAATGAGTCAACCTCAAATGAGACCAAATATGTTCCAAAATCAAAATCCAAATCGAAATTTCCGAAATCAAAATTTTCAAAGACAAGCAAATCCTCAAATGCAACAACGCGGACAATATTTTCAAAAAAATAGACCCACAGTAATCAAGAATAACCCTCAATGGAATTTAAATGCGAATAAAACCCATTTATTAGATCATGAGTACGATTCATTATGCTCAAATACAGATTTTGAGTATCAAAACGAAACTATTTATGAATATTCAGACCAAGGAAACAAGTCATTCTATGATGAGAAAGATTATTTCCCGGGACAACAAGATTTTGAACAACAGCAATATGAACAAATACCAAATGAAAGTAGAACAACTTCAAACGGATTTTCACAATTTTCTGTCACTAGACAACCCACCTATCAGTACAACTACCAATCCATGTACGACACAATTAATGAATACCAATCCCCAATCTCGACAAACCCTATATGCAGACAATCTAATTATAGAACAACAATGTCCAACTCAACAGATTCCTCCTGCAATCGAAATGAAAGCGAATCTCGCAGCGCTAATCAAAACTCGCGAATTCAAGCCAGAGAAAACAGTACCCACTATGAACGACTTCAAGACAGATCAGCAATTTCTATAACATCCAATTGTAGCGACTTGTATTATTTAATCAGCCCAGCTAATTTTAAAATATTAATTGACACAGGTGCAGGTATCTCGATTTTTAAAAGGAAAACAGCTGAAAATTATACAAAAAGATTTACAGAAAATATACCAGTTACAGGAGTTACAGATGGAAAAGTAATGGTAAAAGAGTCAGTTTTAATACCATTTGGCACAGAAGAAACACCAGTTTAGCATAAAGTTTACGAACACGATTTAGATATCGAATTTGACGGAATTTTAGGTACCGATTTTTTGAACAGATTTGATGGAGTAGTAGATATTGGTAATCAAGTTTTAATTTTGAATTATAAAACCTTCCCTTTATATTCAGCCCGGAAAACACTTGCTGTAACATCAGTAAAAATAAATAATGAACAAAAAATTCAAGGAAACTTACAGGAAAAGTTCAGTACACAAAATCTCGAAAATAAAATAACAATCGAACCAAGAGTTGAAAAAGTTTTTAAATTAAAATCCAAATTAAGAAATACAGATGCTATACTGTTAGCTACTGAAAAAGAGAAAGTTGAACTTCAAAATGCCCTAGTCAAAATTAACGAAAAAGGAGAATTTTTAGTAACCGTTGTAAATGTAAATGCAATTGAAAAATCTATTGATTTTAATGACTTACAATTTGAAGAATATTATGGAAAGGAAGTTGACATTGAAACAGAAAACATACAAACAAGTCGTCCAGAGAAAATAAAGAATGTACTCCGTCTAAAACATCTTAATGAAGAAGAGAAAGAACTAATTGAGACCTTATGTTTAGAATTCACAGACATATTTTATTTAGAAGGTGATCCTTTAACTTTCATAAGTGAAATTAAACATACAGTGAAACTGAAAGATGGTGCACAACCCGTTTCAACAAAATCTTATAGATATCCACATGTACATAAAGAAGAAGTGAAGTCACAAATTTCAAAATTATTAGAACAAAATATAATTAGACCCTCAATTTCACCATGGTCAATTTCACCATGGTCAGCCCCAGTTTGGGTCGTACCGAAAAAACTTGACGCATCAAGAAAACAAAAATGGCGTGTAGTAATTGACTATCGGAAATTAAATGAACTAACTATTGATGATAAATATCCTTTGCCCAATATATCAGATTTATTAGACCAACTCGGAAAATGTCAATATTTTACCACCCTTGATCTAGCCTCAGGTTTTCATCAAATTGAAATGCATCCTAACGACATAGAAAAATCCGCTTTTTCTGGTTGAAAATGGTTTATACGAATTACTCAGAATGCCTTTCGGAATGAAAAACTCTTCTAGTACTCTCCAAAGAATTTTAGATCATATTCTAACCGGACTTAGAAACGAGAGATGTTTGGTATATATGGATGATATAATTATTTATTCCCCGACTATAGATGAACACATATTTAACTTAAATCTTGTTTTTAAGAGATTAAGAAGTGCAAATTTGAAAATACAACCTGACAAATGTGAATTTTTGAGACAAGAAGTCGCCTATCTAGGACATGTTATTACTAAATATGGAGTGAAACCAAACCCAGCAAAAGTTGATTTTATAATTAATTTCCCAGAACCAGCCAACCCAAAAGAAATTAAACAATTTCTAGGACTTGCAGGTTATTATAGAAAATTTAGTCCAAATTTTTCAAAAATTTCCAAACCCATGACAAGATTATTACAGAAAGATGTATCTTTCCATTTTGATGAAGAATGCAAAAAATCCTTCCAAGAATTGAAAAAAGCCTTGACTTCAACCCCTATTTTGATTTATCCAAATTTTGATGAACCTTTTATCTTGACAACCGATGCAAGCTCATTTGCAATTGTATCCGTATTATCCCAAGGACCAATAGGAAAAGACTTACCTATTGCCTATGCATCTAGAACATTATGTCCCGCTGTAACAAAATATTCGACTAATGAACGAGAACTTTTATCCATGGTATGGTCAGTTAAACATTTTAGACCCTATCTTTATGGTAGAAAATTTAAATTTATAGTAGACCATCGACCACTAACATGGATATTTTCAATAAAAGACCCTGGTAGTAGACTAGCCAGATGGCGTTTGAAATTAGAGGAATATCAATTCGAAGTTATTTATCGACCCGGAAAAATTCATAGGAACGCAGACGCTTTATCTAGAATCAGAATGAATCATTTTGATGATTGTAGCAAAGTCATATCAAATATTTTAATGGCAAATGATAATCTTGAAGAACATGATATTTCAGATACAGAGACTGAAGTAGCTCAAGAAACTGTATTAGAAGAATTAACAAACTTTTCTAGACTTTTTAAAATCAAATCATTAATTGATTACTCAAAATTTAAATTCATCAATGATCAATTACTAGACAAAAGTCATAAAGACATTGTTATTTTTCCACAAAACAGAAAATTAACACCATTACATGATAAAATACTTGACGATATATTTGAAGAAGATATAGATTTTTATCCAAATAAAATAAATATTGTTTCCAGTATGACTGTAAATGATCGGAAATATTATTTGATACTAGTACCTTTTGAACGCAATCGAATACATGTTCAGTTCCTTATATCGATGCCAAGACACATTTCAACCCTCAAAAACGTATTATGTCGAAAATAATGTCGATCTACCTATTCAAGAAATGCTTTCATATATCCTAGCAGATAAAGAGAATATTAAATTCGAAATATGTCAAGACGTAGTTCGAACCCCCAACGAAAATGAAAGACCAATAATATTAGATCAATACCACAATGGTAAAAAGAATTTGCATCGTGGAATAAATGAAACTTTGAGAAGAATAATAGAAAAATATATTGAAAGATGTTGAAAATTTCAAAAAAGCTTGTGAAATTTGTCAAAAAGCAAAAATATGTCGACAAAATTTACAGAATCCTCTTGTTATAACAGAAACTCCCAAAACAGCTTTTGAAAGAGTACCACCCAAGCATACCCAATACCTGACAAAACCGCAAAATCAGTCGCTAGTACTTTACTTGTATTTTTCCAACATTATGGAACTCCACTTAGAATCCACGTAGATTCAGGTAAAGAGTTTAATAATCACATCGTAAAAGACCTTTGTACACTATACGACATAAAGATTACAATTTCTAGTGTAGACCATCCACAATCAAATGGTTCTCTAGAGAGATTTCATGCCACCCTTGTCGAAATGTTACGAGTTCATAAGATAGAAAATCCTAATGAACATCCCCTGTCAATCTTACCCCTTGCTGTTATTGCTTATAACAACATTAAAAATAAAACCCATGGATTCAGTCCTTATGAGTTGATATTTGGACACACTTCAGGTAGACCCCCTGAAACTACATATAATCAAAAAGATCTTTTAACCAAATATATAAGAGATCTTAATGATAGAATGGAATATTATTATAAAGTAGCTCGTGAAAATACTGAAAGGAGAAAACAAAATGCGAAAAAACGATTTGACGAAAATATCCATCATGAAACTCGATCATTTAAAATTGGAGATAAAGTCTTTGTTAAAGAATCTCAAATAAAGAATAAATTAGAAAATAAATTGAATGGACCTTTCGAAATTATCGAAGTGTTTCAACATTCAGCCATGCTTAAGAATCCTGAAACAAATCAAAATTCAAAAGTAAATTTTGATAGACTGAAACTATGTTTTGTTTCAGATCAGGAAAATCTAGAAAAAGAAAATTCAGATCAAGAATGATTCTTCTCCTGTTAGCAGTCATCCATATTGTTAACGCTCAGTATAAGTTAACACCTATTAATAACTCAGTGGGAGTATATTACCATGAACAAGGTGATATTAAAATTTCAAATGAAAAATGGACTTTATTAGTAGTAAAAGATATGGCACAAGTAAAAGAAGCTATTGATCATAATGCAAGAATATTAAATGACTTGATTGAACTTATAGAAACCAACAACCCGAGAATGAAATATTTTAATGGAGAAATCAGTACGCATATTAGTCTGTTGAATAAAATTGCTTATCAAGTAGAGGAAAAATATTACGAATCTCAAGTTGATTCGAATGATTATAACAAAAGATATAAAAGAGGTTTAATAAATGGCGCTGGATCAATTTGGAAAGCCCTTACCGGAAATTTAGATGCCAGTGACGGTGAATAATTTAATGATTGTATTAACAAAATATACAGGGATAAACACCAAATTGAAAATTTACTCAAAAACCAAATTTCAGTTACAACTTCTGTAATAAAAGAATTTAATAGTACCATTCAACAATTGCAAGTAGATGAAGAAACTTTTAACGAAGATATAAAACAAATTGAAACTTCAATTTATGATCTTTCAGACCATTTAGCAATGGATGATGCAAAGTTGAAAACTATCGAAATCTGTGAACAACTATTGGAAAGTTATACATTTTTGGAAAATTATTTGAATGACATTCTCAATGCAATTACGTTTGCTAGACTACATATTATCCATACTTCAATAATTAAACCCAATGACTTAGTATCATCTCTTCAAGAAATAACACAAACAATTCAAAAGAATTATTTACCTTTACCCGCGAAACTTTCATCAGTATCTAAATACTTAGATATTATTGAATTACAAGCTTTTCAAGCAGATTCAAGGATAATTTTTGTATTGAAAATTCCCTTAGTTGAACTGAAATCTATACTGTTTACCGATTGTACCCCATTCCTAACCTAGATAACAGAACAGGGTTACATCATATTTTACCAACAAATAAAAATTATATTGCAAAAGATGATGATTCTATGATGTACACTGCTTTTCAAAATTTAGATCAGTGTAAGTTACTTTTTTATAATTTTCATATATGTGAAAATGTTATTTCTTATCCAATTGATAGCAATGCAATTTGTGAAGCTCAAATTTTGAGACCATTACTAGAACTTCCTAGAATGTGTTCAACTTTCTTACTTTTTGCAAAAGATTATAATGTTTTTGAAATTCAACAGAATACTTGGTTAATAACTGTATCAGATCCTATGGCTGTTACAATTAATTGTCAAAAACAAGATATTGTCACAAAAATAATTAAAACGAATTCAATTTTGAAACTGGAACCTAATTGTAATTCATTTATTGGAAATACAAGAGTATATGCATAATACTTTGTTACTCAAGAAAAGAATATTACTTATAAAAGTTATCCAATTTTGATTCCATATCAATGTTGCAGTGATGTACCAAATAAAGAAAATCTTCCAAAATTAAAGCCTTTGAAATTGAGCAAATTAAATGTTGATAATTTAAACATTGCTCAACATAAATTAAATCAATATTCTGACCAACTTGATCAAATTCTTAATGAACCCTTTGTGAGGAAACATGATTCATGGTTTACGATTCTCACAATTGTAATAATTGTCTTTGTAATTTTACTTTACATATTTTGTAAATGCAAAAATAGACGTTCCGTGAAAATTGGAATTATGACATCAAGAAATGATCCACCTCCACCACCTCCAAGAACAGGAAGAACTTTTGCATCCCTTCGAAGATTGTTACCTTCAAAAAGAAGACCAAGTATCCACTTAGATGAAAGAGAAGAAGAAAGTATAGAATTGAACTTCAATAAATCATTAGCTTGATGTGAAAGTTGCAGCACCGCATCAACTTTCTTTTCAAGGGGGGAGTTGTTATATCCGATTCCTGAATGAGCCCTTTGTCCCGGAATTGCGTCATACACTATAAACATTGCATCATCTACTACGCAGAAGATAGAGGATATTCCTCAGCACATTTGAAGGTCTTCGTGGAATAATAGAAACTACGCAGTATCCAGTCAGCATTCCCGAACCTATAAAAGTCGAGGAGACCGGGTTCAAGTCGTTCAAGTCTTTCCAGTCTTCAGACCAAGTAGTTTAGAAGATTTGAATCAATACGAGTTTTAAACCATTATAATTTCGCATGTAAAGTTCAATATTTCCATATTGTAATAAATGTGAATAAAGTCTGTTTTTAAAAACTCAAACCAAAGAAGACTGATTTAACATATATCAAATATGTGTATTGTTCAGGTGTTATTATACAATATTAAAACCTACCATTCAGTTTTTTGTATGAATATAGTAAATAGTTATCAGTAAAAAATTTAAGTGGGGGAAAATGTTAATACCGCCCACAACCCCGAGGCGATTGTAACACTATGCGGGATCGATAGTAACATATAGTGGACAGAAGTTAAAACAAGGATTTTTTATTTAAAACAGGTACAGAAGTGATTGTACGGTCGCATCTAAACTACAGTAAAAAAAACAAAGTTACATTCTTAAAAATTGTATCGATATCATCAGGTACAACAGTGAACTTAACCTAACAAATTATTATTATTAATCTAAGTCACAATTTTGGCCAAAGTATAAATAAGTCTTGACTTGTGCATTCTTCATGTGACCAATACTTGCATTTACATTGTACCCAACCTTCCCCTGGTCAACTTGAAGTGAAGGATTTAAAGCAGTATTCTTCGTCGCTCTCTTCTGTCTTTCCTTATGTCTTTCTTCATCCTTCTTAGGGGAATTTTTTGTTATTGGTTTAGGGCCAGAAAAATTTTTCTCAACACTTCTGTTCATCTTCTCTTCATATTGTGCCCTAATTTATTTTTTTTGTGGTATCGGTTTACTATATGATCAATTTCCTTTTTTTTTTGTTTAGAAGTCCATATATACCAATTTACTTCAAAGTATAGTCATACTTTTAAGGACACTCCGCTACTCGTTGGCTTTAAGGGTTCACTTGTACATTTGTATCATAACACACTACCATAATTACAAGAAGTGCTACAAAAATTATGGGAAAACATGAACCAATATTCCTACATTTTTTTTTACTGTAACGATTTCGAGTCCGGCCCCGAGACCGGCCCTGTTCTAATTAATTATGCACCCTCGTTCAACTACAACTGCATATCTGCTGGCGTACGGATCGCCGAGAACAAGCTGGAATAAATCGATCAATCCGATACTGTTCGAAGAGCCATCTTGATGAAATGTTCTATACTCCAGAATAATCGAGAGAGGCTTGCTACTATATAACCGCTGGGGAACAGTCAGAATTCAGAGTTAGTTACAGTTCCAGAGTTCGCTGATACATAGCCACAGTAGAAATAAATTGAAATAGTAAACGTTTATTGAATAATTGTTGTAAATAGTGTTTTAAATAAATTAGGAAAATTAGTTAGTGCAGTTTTACTACATTTGTTGTCAGAAGTCGGATGTTTAAAATAAATAAGTGTTAAAGTGTTCGTCGCGTTGAAATCTGATAAAAATTTATTGCGACTAATAGACAGTTATAGTGGACCCGTTGAACATTTGAGTGCAAAGTGGACAGTTTTGCGCGTCGCGGGACAATAAACTGAAAACTGTGTGTGAAATAAATAATAGACTGATATCTCGGTAAAGACAATAAGAGACAAAATGTTTCCGAGAAGAGTTCACCTAGTTGACCTTAAAGTTAGTGAATTAAAGCAAGAGTTAGAGGAGCGTGAGTTAGAAACAACTGGAAAGAAGGCCGTACTCCAGAAAAGACTTGCAGATGGACTGATTGAAGAAGGAGAAGACCCCGAAACGTTCTAATTCGAAGTTTCTGGAATTGATTTGAGTTCCATAATGAATAAACTCGACGAGACCACGAAATCCTTGGAAGATAAATTTCTGGAAAATTCAAAGAGTCTGGAGGAGAAACTTCTAGAAAATTCTGTTAGCTTGAAAGAAGAAGTCCTCGAAAATTCGAGAAGCCTAGAAGTTAAACTTCAAGAAAATTCGGAAAATCTAGAAGTGAAGCTTCTGGAAAACTCTGAAGGCCTAAAAAGAGAACTTTGTGGTGTGGCAAATCGACTGGAAGGAAGAATAGGAGCCATTGAGACAGAGGTGGATAAAATCAAAGATGGAATCGAGACAGAAATCGGCAGGATAAAGGAAAAATTCAGTGAATTAGAAAAGCGAATACATTTTGCGCACACACCAGAAACTTACAAAAAAAATTCAAGGGTGGACCTGAGTATTAACTTGGACGAAGTTTTCAGAAGGACATAAAAAATCTCAAGGTCAGTACGGAACCACGAAAGCTCTCATTGAAACCGCCTCAGTTTGACGGAAATACTCCATGATCAAACTACCACCGACAATTCGAAGCTGCTGCCAAAGCAAATGGATGGAATGCTGGGGAAAAAGCTTTAGCATTGACACTGGCATTGCGTTGCGAAGCAACAAATATTTTACAAACGCTCACCGCCCAACAACAGGAAGACTATGAACAGCTGGTAAAACATTTGGAACTTCGCTATGGCCAAGCCCACTTTGAACACGTATATCACTCACAGCTGAAGAACCGATGCCAGAAATCAAGCGAATCGTTGCAAGAATTTGAAGCAGATATTGCACACTTATTTCGTCTTGCGTACCCAGCTACACCGGAAAATGTAATGGAGCGACTAGCGGTCCAGGCATTTTTGGATGGACTTCGTCACCAGGAAACCCGGCAAGCCCTAACACTAGCTCGCCCCGCACATCTCGTGGATGCATTGGCACGCGCTCTGGAATTCGAAGCAGCAAAGCAATCCTGCAAAAGCCAGAGTAGAGTCCGGATGATCGAGGAAGACCCACAGCCACAGGAGCCTACTAATATGGAAGCTGTGATGCGATAAGTGATGAAGGAAGTTGTGCCTGAGAGAAGACTGATTCGATGCCGAAATTGTAGAGAACTTGGGCACGTGCGTAGCAAATGTCCAACATTCAAAAAATCGACATCAACGATGAAGATCAAGAAGGAGCAATCGTCAGCCCGTATCCAACAAGCCCCAGTTAACAATGCATATGTCGCTGTACTTCAAAGACAAGACAAAGGGGTCTTCGTAGACGGTCTCATTAACAACGAGCCTCGCACCATGCTCCTTGATACGGGTGCGACTAGGACAATCCTTGGACCTACTTTTGCCAAAACACCGGCAAGAATCAAATCGTCGAATTGGAAGCTACGCACAGCAACAGGAGAGCCAGCAACTGTGTATGGTGAACTTCCAATTGAACTGACTTTGGGCAGCACTACAGTGAAACACCGGGCTCTGGTAGCGGATATCGAGGACGAGATAATAATTGGAATGGACATCATGAATTCGAGCTGAATTTTAAAGACGGCGTCCTTCGTGTGAACGGAAAAGAGCTGGTACTTCATGGGAGAAATGAAGAAATGGTTCGAGTTCTGCTGGCTGAAGCCGTAAAAGTACCGGAGAGGGCTGAAACCATTTTGGAGGCTCGCCTGGATGGAGGTGCGAGCAGTGGAAATGTGGTGATGTTCGAGCCCAAGCTACATGATGAGAAAATTGGACGAGGAATTGCACTAGGAAAAACCTTGTTGCGTGTTGATAAATTTGTGCCAGTAAGGGTAATGAATGTCAATTATTACCCGGTGACCTTGAAGAAGGGAACGATTTTGGGGCACTGCTACTGGTAGTTAGAACTGGCCCAGGAAGATCGAGAAAAGACAGCTTTTACCATCGGCTCCGGATTATGGCAGTTTACAGTTATGCCATTCGGCCTCTGCAATGCTCCAGCCACGTTCGAAAGATTGATGGAGACGGTTTTGAAAGGACTATCATGGAAGACGTGTCTGGTGTATCTCGACGACGTTATTGTGGTTGGCAGATCGTTCGAGGACCATGTAAAAAACTTGGAAGAGGTATTTCAGCGACTGAGAAGCTCTGGACTGAAACTGAGCCCTAAGAAATGTCATCTGTTTCAAAAAGAAGTACGTTATCTCGGCCATGTTGTCTCTGGGAAAGGAGTAGCAGTAGATGAGCAGAAGATCAAAGCTGTTAAGGAATGGCCCGTTCCGAAAGACATTCACCAGCTTCGAAGTTTTCTTGGCTTGTGCACTTACTATCGCCGATACGTGCTGGGATTTGCTAACATCGCAAAACCACTAACCAGGCTCACGGAAGGACAAACAAAGTTCCAGTGGTCAGATGAATGCCAAGATTTATTCAGGAAGTTGAAAGGAGCATTGATCAACGCACCAATCCTGAGCTACCCCCTTCCAGACGGGAAATTCATTTTGGACACGGACCCCAGTAACGTGGGACTTGGAGCTGTCCTGTCTCAGATCCAAGAAGGACAAGAGAAGGTCATCGGTTACTTCAGCAAGACCCTCAGTAAACCGGAGCGGAATTACTGTGTCTCCAGGCGGAAACTGTTGGCTGTTGTCAAGGGAGTTGAGCACTTCTACAAGTACGTGTATGGACGAAGATTCCTACTGAGAACTGACCATGCAGCTCTCAAATGGCTCCTACAGTTTAAGAATCCCGAGGGTCAAGTGGCACGCTGGATTGAGAGGCTCCAGGAATTCGACTTTGAGATCGAACATCGGGCGGGGACCAGCCATAAGAATGCGGATGCCCTATCGCGAAGACCATGTCCAGACGACTGTTCGCACTGCCGACGAACAGAGGAAAAGGAGTCGACACTCTGCAGAACCACGGCGGTCGATGATAACTGGAATGACCACAAGATCCAGAAAGACCAAGGGAAAGATCCAGATCTTGGTTTAGTCATCGGCTGGAAGAAGAGTGAGCGAAGACCGTCGTGGCAGGAAATAGCCAGTTGTTTTCCAGTCGTTAAAACTTACTGGGCCCAATGGAACTCTTTCACCTTAGACAATGGAGTCTTGAAGAGTGTGTTGGAGTCGGAGGATGGCGGGGAAGAAAGACGTCAGGTAGTAGTTCCCAGGGGCAGAAGATAGGAAGTGCTCCGAGAAATCCATGATGGGGTCACCGGAGAACATCTGGGAGTGACGAAGACCCTCCAGAAAGTTAGGCAACGGTTCTACTGGGCCAATTGTCAAGCTGACGTCAAGGACTGGTGCAGAAAATGTGCTGTATGCTCTGCCAGTAATGGGCCTCGAACAATACCTAAGGCCCCGATGCGCCAGTACAATGTGGGCAGCCCATTCGAATGGATCGCCATTGACATCGCTGGCCCGTTCCCACAATCTGAACACGGGAACAAGTACATCCTTGTGACGATGGACTACTTCAGCAAATGGGCCGAAGCCTATGCTTTGCCCAACCAAGAAGCCATCACCGTTGCCGACGTCATGGTGAAGGAGTGGATTTGTCGATTCGGTGTCCCGTTAGAGCTGCATTCGGATCAAGGCAGGAATTTCGAGTCAAACCTGTTCCAGGAGATGTGTCAGATGCGGAACATCCGGAAAACGAGGACCACCGATGGAATGGTGGAGCGGATGAATAAGACGATAAACCGCCACCTGTCCAAGGTAGTCTCTGACCACCAGAAGGATTAGGACCAGTACCTCCATCTGTTCCTGATGGCGTATCGTTCCGCAGTTCATGAGTCAACCGGCCAAACCCCTGCTAGTGTTATTATGGGCCGAGAGCTGCGACTTCCATGTGACCTGAAGTTTGGGACGCCACCAGGATAAGACACTGCGGGAGATGACTACGTCAGCAAACTGCGACAGAGAATGGACGACATCCATGAACGGGTCCGTTTGAACATCCAGAGTGCCAGCGACAGAATGAAGGAGACCTACGACATCAAGGCGGATGCTGGTGGATATCAGACAGGTGACCTTGTCTGGCTATACAACCCTAAACGTCGCCGTGTACTATCACCGAAACTTCGGAACTCGTGGGAAGGTCCATATAAGATCATGAAAATGATAAATGACCTCGTGTACCGCATATATAAGCCACCACGAGGAAATCGTAGGGTAGTCCACTTCAATAGGTTGTCCCCTTACGCCGGAAACCACGATCAAGTCTGCACAGTCAGATCACCGGAGGACGAAATGACGTTTCAGAGGTTCATGTCCCTGATGTACTCAAACGGACAGAGAGTTCAACATGAAGTAACCCGAGAGGAGTCACGAGATCTTTTCAAGGTGATTACGCGTTAACTCACTGTGTGGCAGAAGATCTCCAAATGTCCAGAGGCATTGCAGTAGTTTTCTCCAAGAAGTTCGGTCGAATCCAGGAACTGAGATAACAGAACCCGGAAGTTGGAGATGTGTTACAGCTGAGGAAAGGCCAGAGAAACATCTACTATCTGGTTACCAAGAAGCGTTCTCGAGATAAGCCGTCTTATGAAGATGTTTGGAAGAGCCTTACGAGATTGAGAGACACGATGCTGTACCAGAATATTGTAGACCTGGCAATCCCAAAATTGGCCTGTGGGCTTGATGGGCTGGACTGGAGAGTTATAAGAAGCATGTTGGAGACAATATTCAGATCCAGCGCCATCAACATTCTGGTGTGCTGCAACCATCTTCCTCGACCCAAATTGAAGACTGTGGAGTGCTACTTCCATCGAACGTCCAGGTGCAGATATGGAGAATCTTGCAGATATCTTCACACTCCAAGAATGACGTTTCGGGGCGAAACGTCTTTAAGAAGGGGGCAATGTAACGATTTCGAGTCCGGCCCCGAGACCGGCCCTGATCTAATTAATTATGCACCCTCGTTCAACTACAACAGCATATCTGCTGGCGTACGGATCGCCGAGAACAAGCTGGAATAAATCGATCAATCCGATACTGTTCGAAGAGCCATCTAGATGAAATGTTGTTTACTCCAGAATAATCGAGAGAGGCTTGCGACTATATAACCGCTGGGGAACAGTCAGAATTCAGAGTTAGTTACAGTTCCAGAGTTCGCTGATAGATAGTTACAGTAGAAATAAATTGAAATAGTTATTGAAGTAAATGTTTTAGTGAATAATTGTTGTAAATAGTGTTTTAAAAAAATTAGGAAAATTAGTTAGTGCAGTTTTACTACAATACGTTTTGTTATATTTATATACGTACGTTCTGTTCAGTTGATTTGATATGAACTATGTTTCGCTTAGTAAATAAGTCAATATTTCTGTCTACCTATCCTACTTATTGTTGTATACCTGAAAAAAGGTATCATTTCTTTTGACAAAAATAAGTAGATACTATCATGCAAAACTTCAATACGTAGTTCGCACAATTCTCTCGACTGAGGGTTGCTCGTAAGGGTGCATTGGTTGACGGAACAAACAAAAACAAAAATATCATTCAAAAAAATTGTTTTTTTTGCAGAACTTCGTCACTATCCATCTTTTAATTTCAAAATAAACGTAGAATTTTAAGCAATTACAACAATGAAATAAATAATGACGGATAGTATTAACACAGCTACTTGATTTAAGGATAAATGATTGAGCGGGTAAGTATAAATATGTTTGGTTGCATACGCCACAGGTCACTATATAAATATAATATGTATTGGAGCAATGTACGTTGGGTTGCATATAGGTAAGTAAATCGTTGATTGATAAAAAATCATTCATTAACAGGGGTTATTTAATCATCGATTTTGAGTGCGTTAAAATACATTAAATAAACGGTCGACGTAAAAATCCAATTAGGACAACTTTCACACAATAATACCAGTATAACTACATACCTACAAAATCAATTTAAAATTTCAGCGTAAGCCTATGGTGGTGTAATCCGAAACGAAACGTTGCACAAAAGAAATTTGGCATTTTCGTATTTAATTTTATATTATACAATTCATGTAGTTGCTATAGGTACAATACAAAATTTCAAACACTTTCATATATTTCAACTGATTTCGTGACTGAAATAATTTTGGGACGCCTATGGTAAAATCCTTCAGATATTTGCTGGTTACTGACGATAGTTTAGCATTAGGTCACGACCCCTATCGGGAAATATTCGAAACTTTGTATCAAAGCTTGTTTGTTTTGATTTGTTGTCTTGGTTATGTGAAGTATACCGGAAAAATGGTAAATGTTATGGACGTTATGGTTATTATTCGAAAACCCCAATACCCAAAATTTTCTGACTAAAATTTTTTTAATTTGATATTATTGATTGTGAAAGTGAATCACATAAGCGATTGTGAAAATGCCGAGAGCAAGTGTAAATACACGAGGTGTTGTGTTCCTGGATGTTATGGTAGAAACAACCCTACATTCTTTCCACATATTTTCACTAAATAAAAATAAATTAGGAGTGACAGGAAAAGTTGATAGAAACGATTGACACAAAGCATGGCTAAGAAAATTCAATATTTGGGCTCTACAGAGAGCTGTTTTTTGCATTTATATCTCTTGCCTGGTAAGTAAAATTGCTGTGAGTGCATTCAAAAGCCATTGGCAAGCATTATAACTACTTAGTAGATAGAAAGCTAATTTAATAATTTTCCACCACTGATAAAAAAGTTGTTGAATTGAGCACACCCTTAAAACACAATGAGAACTGTTATTGATAGAGTCAAATATATATTTTTAGATTGTCCCACCCAGAGAAGGCTCAAATTAGCAGCAGTACCTAGCTTAAATTTGTCAAAGACAAATCATGAAGCACCGTCTACCAAGAAATACAGTTATTTACATGATAAAGATAATAGACCTGAAGAAAGTAAGGTTGAAGATGTTTTGAATCAATTCAAAGTACATGAAATCGAACCTTCGTGTACAGAAAGAAAGCTGTCCAAGTAAGTATTTACATTTAACTTTCAATTATTAATATGCTTCCCAAGAATTGAAACACATGATAACTCAGTTATTGTTAGTATGAATTCTGTACCACTTCATAATTTGATTCTTAAAATTGACTATTTTACACCTAGGTGGCCCTTTCCATGGAATACTGCAATATTCTGCAATTAACAGTGGAAATTTGCCAAAAACAAAATTTAATGGTATCCAGAGAAGGCTCTTCGGATCATATAGAAGTATGCAATATATCAAACAAGATTGATTGTTTGGTCATTGAAAAGTGTAAGTAAGTATCTTATCCTGTTCATAATTCAGTTTTGAATTCAAATATTTTTTTTGCTTGCTTCAACTCATTAAATTGACTAACTTCATTGACAGCTTATTTATTTTGTGGAAATGTTCTATAAAATTAGAATGAAAATGTATGTCTATTGTCCACTGATAATCTAAAAATTTGCACCAATTTCGGATATTATATAATTGCAGAGTTTCAGTTTTTACACAATTTTCATAACGTTTTAACATGAAATAATATTCTATTTATACTAATGTAAAATTGTCCATACCCACCTTTAGACGAGGAGAAAAAGTGAGCTCCACTTTTAGTTTTATTATTACATATCAAGCTGTGTTTCTCATTCGAAATATGATGATTGATATTAAAACGAACATATTGCACCCCATTTATACTGTTTGAGGTCTTCAGAGGGGTGGAGGAAAGTTGATTATCAATAACATACCCAATAATTTCCCCAAAAGAAAGAATACCCTGTTGAGTGATCGTAATGTGTTATTTGTTAATTAAATGTGTTAGATGATACCCCACCCATAGTATTCCGAGTCATCAGAGGGTTGGGAGGGGGATGAATTTGAATAAAGCACCCAATTTCTTCCCCAAATGAAACTCATTTTGAATTTTTCAGGTTCTGAAGAGGATGCAATAGAAGCTTTGTTGAAATTGGGGCATACTCTCCAACCAAGTCGAGGCCTTGACAAAGGAATTCAAGTCAAAAGTGGAGATCTAGTAACATCCATAATAGACAGAATAACTTCTAGGTCACAACTAGTGAGAATGACTGGCATTCCTTCTTTTGAGTTTCTCAATACCCTTGTGGACCTATGTACAGGAATGCTTGATAGGTCAAAAAAATACGAACTTTCCATGAAGGAATATATTGTTATACATTTATCAAGCTGAAAACAGGAATTACTCAAGCTGTTTTATATAGGTACTTTTCTCTATTACAAAAGCATCTTGTAATAATTGTGTTTTATCATACATTGTCAATGTTAGCAAAGGTATTGAAACCAGTTATTTACTGTTCATGTGGTAGTAGATTTTGCACCGAAATTCTAATAGAAAAAATCAAATGCCTGTGCTTCAGGCTGAGAACATACTCCCAATATAAAAACACCATTCTGTAGAGTTTATGACAGGAGTTTCTCCATCAGGTCTCATAACATTCATCAGTAAAGCATATGGAGGATGAGCATCTGATACTAAATCTTTGCAAAACAAATGTATTAAATGTATTTTTGAATTACCATTCCTTGAATCAACATCCCATTTATATGTTCCAAACAATCTTTCAGACATCAATTCTTTGTACAAAAAAATATGTATCATACATTCTGTTATAAATAATAGGAAACATTCATCTCTGCAGTTTCATTCAATCAATACCTACCATTCATAATCACCAAACTAGACAATCCAATAGTCTCATCACACACAGAATAAATACAACCTTTAAAAAAAAATCAATTTTATATAATAGAATTTTGATATTCAATGAAATACCCAATTTGAAAAATATCATAGAAAAAAATCTTCAAAAAACATTTATTACAATGATGCTTTTGACAACCCTTCTTTTTTTGGTTGCAATCATTTCTTTGAATATTGTTATTTATTGTTTTAATTATAGAAATATAGAATTATAGAATTAGAACCCTATTACAAACATTTATGTTTCTTGGGTCAATAAAGATTTCCTTAAATTATTGAACGCCAAAAGTGTCCAAGCTCGTGTTCATATCGAGAGGAATAATCAGAGGTTAAAAATATTTGCCATACTTGGAAGAAGTTTACCATACAATGGACTTCCTCAGGTTGATAATATCATGACAATTATATGCGCAATGTTAATTTATCTGCTCCAAATTCCTTTGTATCACTCCATCAGTACCTGTTGTTGATACCACTTGTTTTTTCAATAATGCTGGAATTTACTTTTCTCAAGTCCTTTCAATCATTTTTGTTATTTAAGATGTGTTCATTTTGTTCACTCACCTTATCAATTAATTATTTACACATTCCCCAAATTATTTTTGAATTTATTTGACCCCAGGAATTTTAATTATCCATTTAAGTATTTCTCATATTCTTTTCACCTTTTAATTTGTTTATTATTATTGTTTTGCTCCTGGTATGTTATTTGTATCAAATGTACTGTTTCAGGGTTGTATACTTCACCAAGTGGTGAACCATCACTCCCAAGTTGGTGCGGTAGATTTTCATGGGTTTTCCTTCTGCTGTTTTACCAAATTTACCATCAATTATCTATCAATGTCAAATTATGTGAGAAGGCTGGTTTCATTCATGCAATGAAAATACAGTTGATACATTTTTGTCTTTATTCACCAAGTAGTTTTTTTTTACAAAATGATTCCATAACAAATAAACGAGGTATTTAACATATCACAGGTACAAGGAGTCTCTGAGTAAATGGTATTGTATCAATTGGACTAATTTATGTTATATTTGTTCTATTTGTAATATTATTTTATATATGTACATTTGTATAATTTAGTTTTCAATGTATAAATCTGTTGAAAATTTCATATAAATAAATATATTTGGTATGAAAAGGCACTTGATTTCAAGAAGTTTCTGTGGTCCGTTGGGTCCCATAATTATTCCATCTCGAGAATATGCCAACCATGGATGATTTGATATTATGAGACCCACCTCTATCACATCATATGTAATATTCCTGGTGGCATATGCAGTTCTAGCTTCAGGTTCCGTTTCAATGCCATGTCTAACAAATCTGAAAATATATATGTATATAGGGTAAGGCTGTTTCAATATAATCTTTAAAACTAGATTTGTGTTTCATATTTTTCTGCCATTTATAAAAACCTTTAGAATATTCTAAAATTATGATTTTGTAGTGTGAAGAAGTATGTTACTTGTCAGTGGTTCAAAATATAAATCATTTGTAACGTTCATCTGAGCTTGTAGTTACTTAGATGCATGAAAAAAAAAGTTATACACACTTATTACTGAATCGTTTTGGCCAAAAATATTTCTGAGACTTTGTCTCCCAATCACCTCTACTGTAAGTGAAAAACTCATGACATTGAGAACCAGTAATTCTCAACTTCCTCTCACTAACCCACAAAGGCCTGTTATTGAGGAAAATTTGAGCTTCTTGATCATAGTTACTGCTCTCAATGTAATGATACTGTTTCTGACAGCATTCCCTAGATGGGATTTTTTTTGGTATTCCTTCCATATCATCCATATTTTTTAATAAGAGTTCCATGGTACTTGTATTTGGCTTATATACTTTTTCAGCTTCCATTTTCCTCTTTCTCTTTCTGAAATTTACGAAAGTATTTTCAGTTGACTTTTGTCATTTGTGCAGATACATTACTAATATAGGTAAATCAAATTTCATTTGGATATTATATGTTAGATAAATATATAATCTTGTAAGTATTAAACTATTGAATAATAAAATTAAAATAATCGGAATATACAGATCTCCTAGTTATATACTCAATGATTTTTTGCCAGAACTAGATAATATCCTGAATAGATGTAAAACAAAAACTATATTAATAGGAGATATAAATGTTGACCTGCTCAAAAGTAGTTCTCCTGAGTTCGATTCTTATGTAAATATAGTAACACTTAATGGATTTAAGATTTGTAATGTGATTGAAGAAAATTATGCAACTAGATCAACAGCAAACTCCAAATCAATCCTAGATCACGTGTTGACAAATGAATATATAGAATGCTACATAACTATCCTTAACCACATAACTGATCATAAAATCCTGAATATACAACCTAACATTAATACTAAATCTCCACAGACTAACAAAAAGGTATCTCACAAACAAACCATACTAAATCAAAACGAATTCAAACAAAAATTTCAAAAGCTGATCAACAGCCACGAAATAAATAGCTTTGAAAAACTATCATCAGCCATACAAGACTGTAAAAAAGGTTCAACAACTCAGTATGAGATGAAATACAAAGAAGGTAAGGATTGGATTACAAGGGAATTTTTAGAATTGATAAAAAAACGCGATAAATTATACATGGAAAAAATAAAACATCCATTTAATCAGGATACAGCTGGAGAGTTTAAAAAACAGAAGAATATTGTAGAGAACAAACGCAAGAAAGTGAAACAGGAATATTTTGAAAAAAATGGAACAATACAGGTAATAACCAGAAAAAGCAATGGCAACTCATCAATAGTCTTATTAAAGGCAATAACCAAAGAAGTCAGATCACTAATCTAGAAATTGAGGGACAAATCCTTGATGACCCAAAAAATATAGCTGAAAAAATGAACCAGTATTTTGTTAATATAGGTAAATATATAATAAATAATGTAAACTTACAATCAGCATCATCTGCTGATTTTGAGGAAATCAGCAGTGATTGTTCAATGCACCTATACAAAACAAATACCCAAGAAGTTCAAGAAGCATTATATGAATTGAATAAAAATGCAGCACCTGGTTATGATAACATAAATACGAAAGATCTTTTAACACTCAAGGAATACATTGTACCTATTTTAGTAAAATTATTAAATGAATTATTCAAACAAGGTATATTCCCAGATATTCTCAAAGTCAGCAAAGTAACACCCATACACAAATCTGGCCCAAATAACATCATAGATAACTATAGACCTATTTCAGTAGTTCCTACTCTATCAAAGTTCATAGAAGTCATTTTAAAAAAACGTATTATCAATTACATAAAAAAATATGTTGACTTTGACCAATATCAATACGGATTTCAAGAAAATAGTAGCACCTTGAGTGCAAGCATAGACTTTGTCAACCACATTGCTTCTTCACTAGATGATAAATACCACGCTCTTGCAGTGTTTGTGGATCTACGAAAAGCATTTGATGTGGTTGATTTCTCAATACTTCTCACAAAAATTGAAGAATTGAAAATAAGAGGAAATGCTCTCTCATTAATAAAAACATATCTTCTAGATCGCGAGCAATTTACAGTAGTTGATGGCTCTTCGAGCCAAACTGAAAACACCAAAGCAGGTGTGCCCCAAGGATCAGTCCTTGGACCCCTACTTTATACAATACATGTTCTGTCTTTGAAAACTGCTAACTATAGGTAGATATTTTAAATTTGCAGATGATACCGTACTTGTGTATAAGGGTAAAAGTCTGAAACAACTCGAAACAATAGTAAATGCTGACCTTGAAAGATACCACAGTTGGCTTGCAAAAAATAAACTTCAGCTCAATGTGAAAAAGACCACTTATATAATTTTCTCACAGAAAAACATGAAACTACAGGATGTCATATTGGAAATAGGAGGCAAAGAAATAATGAGAGTCCATAATACTAAATATCTGGGACTAATAGTCGATGAAAACCTAAGCTGGAATAATCATGTCACCCATATAGAAAAAAAAGTAGTTCCAATGGTTGGTGCCCTATATCGTTGTAGAAACTACCTATGCCCATCTTCACTCCACCAAATATACAATGCATATTTCTTATCAATATTTAGCTACTTAATTCCTGTATGGGGATCCTGTGGGCAGACATTATTCAAAAAAATAAAAACACTTCAAAACAAAGTCGTGAAAACTTTATTCAGCCTTGATTACAGAACCTCAACTGATACCATATACAGAACAACCAAGATATTGCCTATTCAGGATATTCTAGAAATTGAACAAAGTAAATTTGCATACAAGGTAATAAACGAACAAGTTAAATGTAATACCAATTTTACATTTGTTAATCAGCTCCATGAATATAATACTCGAACACATAATAATGTCTTTTTAGAACCTGTACGTACTAATATTGGCCTAAATCATCCCATTACACTATGTATGAAAACTTATAATACTCTCCCCAAGGAAATAATAGACAGCTCTAATATCAGTATATTTAAGAATAAAATCAAGAGTTATCATACCTGCATACTCAACGAATGATTGACATAATTTTCTTTTATTTTTTATTTTCTTTCTTCTGTATCACAAAACTGAATAAGACTGAATAAGACTGGTATAACTGTGTTATTTTACTGAGACCAGCACATGCTGTGCTGCTTTGGAATAACCTTTTTTTGGATAGTGCTGCTATCACGAATTCTAGTCAATATTTTGATATACATGTAACTGTTGTAGCATTATTTGAAGAAAGTTCTTTAAAAAAAAAAAAAAAATATTTTGTTTGGGAGACCAAACTACGTCGGTTGCAAAAAACAAATTTTGAAATTTGGATGCTCAGTCTAATCGAAGAAATGTAATTTTTCATACAAGGTCAGATCTTGTAAACTAATAATAATAAAATTTTGTGAAAACTAACCCATGTTTACTCAATTCTGAATTGGGTGTAGCAGCACACAATTTCTGAAGAATGTATGCGGATTTATTAGGAATGCACTGTTTTTCCACTGCTGCACAACTTTTCCCGGGTTTCTTTTTCTTCATACATTCTGTATCCAGAAAAGGTACAGGCTTGTAATTTTCCAATGCCTGGGTTTTCCCTCTCTTCCAGTAACAATCTACATCGGTTGTCAAGATCCAAGCTGTTCTGTCTGGCTCTATATGCATCTTCCACTAATGGAATCAATACAACCTTGTACAAAGCAAAAGTAAAGCTGCTATATGCTTGCATCAAGATGACTTTCCAGCTTTGCATGAACACGACATTTCTTTTATGGACACTTTTCATTCCTCAATCGACATAATACCGCGCAACTGATGAGGTGTGTCAGACAAGTTGCTGGTTTTTAAACACAGCATTTAATACCAGCTTATTCAGATCTCTGTTCTTTATACCACACAATATTTTATGCCCTGTATTCAACACAGCCTGCCCCTTACTAATACATCTCAACGATGACAAAGCTTCCAGATACCCGAATATATCAGCTATATTAATAAATCAGTCCATGATCTCCTGAAAAGCATACATTAGCTCAGAGCAAGCAATCCCCAAATTATTGCACTTCTCTTCCACAATTTTTTGATAACAGTTGAAACTAACACTTTTACTTGAAGGATATAAAAAGAAACACTTGAAGGTATGTTAAATCAGTCTTCTTTGGTTTGAGTTTTTAAAAACAGACTTTATTCACATTTATTGCAATATGGAAATATTGAATTTTACAAGTGAAATTATAATGGTTTAAAAACTCGTACTGATTCAAATCTACTAAACTACTTGGTTTGAAGACTGGAAAGACTTGAACGACTTGAATCCGGTCTCCTCGACTTTTATAGGTTCGGGAATGCTGACTGGATACTGCGTAGTTTCTATTGTTCCACGAAGACCTTCAAATGTGCTGAGGAATATCCTCTATCTTCTGCGTAGTAGATGATGCAATGTTTATAGTGTATGACGCAATTCCGGGACAAAGGGCTCATTCAGGAATCGGATATAACAACTCCCCCCTTGAAAAGAAAGTTGATGCGGTGCTGCAACTTTCACATCAAGCTAATGATTTATTGGAGTTCAATTCTATATTTTCTTCTTCTCTTTCATCTAAGTGGATACTTGGTCTTCTTTTTGAAGGTAACAATCTTCGAAGGGATGCAAAAGTTCTTCCTGTTCTTGGAGGTGGTGGAGGTGGATTATTTCTTGATGTCATAATTCCAATTTTCACTGAACGTCTATTTTTGCATTTACAAAATATGTAAAGTAAAATTACAAAGACAATTATTACAATTGTGAGAATCGTAAACCATGAAACATGTTTCCTCACAAAGGGTTCATTAATAATTTGATCAAGTTGGTCAGAATATTGATTTAATTTATGTTGAGCAATGTTTAAGTTATCAACATTTAATTTGCTCAATTTCAAAGGCTTTAATTTTGGAAGATTTTCTTTATTTAGTACATCATTGCAACATTGATATGGAATCAAAATTGGATAACTTTTATAAGTAATATTCCTTTCTTGAGTAACAAAGTATTTTTAGTAAGTAGTTTTTGACAATTAATTGTAACAGCCAAAGGATCTGATACAGTTATTAACCAAGTATTCTGTTGAATTTCAAAAACATTATAATCTTTTGCAAAAAGTAAGAAAGTTGAACACATTCTAGGAAGTTCTAGTAATGGTCTCAAAATTTGAGCTTCACAAATTGCATTGCTATCAATTGGATAAGAAATAACCTTTTTACATATATGAAAATTATAAAAAAGTAACTTACACTGATCTAAATTTTGAAAAGCAGTGTACATCATAGAATCATCATCCTTTGCAATATAATTTTTATTTGTTGGTAAAATATGATGTAACCCTGTTCTGTTATCTAGGATAGGAATGTGGTACAATCGGTAAACAGTTTAGATTTCAGGTTCAACTAAGGGAATTTTCAATACAAAAATTATCCTTGAATCTGCTTGAAAAGCTTGTAATTCAATAATATCTAAGTATTTAGATACTGATGAAAGTTTCGCGGGTAAAGGTAAATAATTCTTTTGAATTGTTTGTGTTATTTCTTGAAGAGATGATACTAAGTCATTGGGTTTAATTATTGAAGTATGGATAATATGTAGTCTAGCAAACGTAATTGCATTGAGAATGTCATTCAAATAATTTTCCAAAAATGTATAACTTTCCAATAGTTGTTCACAGATTTCGATGGTTTTCAACTTTGCATCAACCATTGCTAAATGGTCTGAAAGATCATAAATTGAAGTTTCAATTTGTTTTATATCTTCATTAAATGTTTCTTCATCTACTTGCAATTGTTGAATGGTACTATTAAATTCTTTTATTACAGAAGTTGTAACTGAAATTTGGTTTTTGAGTAAATTTTCAATTTGGTGTTTATCCCTGTATATTTTGTTAATACAATCATTAAATTATTCACCGTCACTGGCATCTAAATTTCCGGTAAGGGCTTTCCAAATTGATCCAGCGCCATTTATTAAACCTCTTTTATATCTTTTGTTATAATCATTCGAATCAACTTGAGATTCGTAATATTTTTCCTCTACTTGATAAGCAATTTTATTCAACAGACTAATATGCGTACTGATTTCTCCATTAAAATATTTCATTCTCGGGTTGTTGGTTTCTATAAGTTCAATCAAGTCATTTAATATTCTTGCATTATGATCAATAGCTTCTTTTACTTGTGCCATATCTTTTACTACTAATAAAGTCCATTTTTCATTTGAAATTTTAATATCACCTTGTTCATGGTAATATACTCCTACTGAGTTATTAATAGGTGTTAACTTATACTGAGCGTTAACAATGTGGATGACTGCTAACAGGAGAAGAATCATTCTTGATCTGAATTTTCTTTTTCTAGATTTTCCTGATCTGAAACAAAACATGGTTTCAGTCTATCAAAATTTACTTTTGAATTTTGATTTGTTTCAGGATTCTTAAGCATGGCTGAATTTTGAAACACTTCGATAATTTCGAAAGGTCCATTAAATTTATTTTCTAATTTATTCTTTATTTGAGATTCTTTAACGAAGACTTTATCTCCAATTTTAAAAGATCGAGTTTCATGATGGATATTTTCGTCAAATCGTTTTTTCGCATTTTGTTTTCTCCTTTCAGTATTTTCACGAGCTACTTTATAATAATATTCCATTCTATTATTAAGATCTCTTATATATTTGGTTAAAAGATCTTTTGGATTATATGTAGTTTCAGGGGGTCTACCTGAAGTGTGTCCAAATATCAACTCATAAGGACTGAATCCATGAGTTTTATTTTTACTGTTGTTATAAGCAATAACAGCAAGGGGTAAGATTGACAGGGGATGTTCATTAGGATTTTCTATCTTATGAACTCGTAACATTTCGACAAGGGTGGCATGAAATCTCTCTAGTGAACCATTTGATTGTGGATGGTCTACACTAGAAATTGTAATCTTTATGTCGTATAGTGTACAAAGGTCTTTTACGATGTGATTATTAAACTCTTTACCTGAATCTACGTGGATTCTAAGTGGAGTTCCATAATGTTGGAAAAATACAAGAAAAGTACTAGCGACTGATTTTGCGGTTTTGTCAGGTATTGGATATGCTTGGGTGAATTTAGTTAATTCGCATCTCAGTGTGAGAATATAATTTTGTACTGGAATTTCTAAAATATCAACATTTACTCTTTCAAAAGCTGTTTTGGGAGTTTCTGTTATAACAAGAGGATTCTGTAAATTTTGTCGACATATTTTCGCTTTTTGACAAATTTCACAAGCTTTTATGAAATTTTCAACATCTTTTGTGATGCCTGTCCAATTATATTTTTCTCTTATTCTTCTCAAAGTTTCATTTATTCCACGATGCAAATTCTTTTTACCATTGTGGTATTGATCTAATATTATTGGTATTTCATTTTCGTTGGGGGTTCGAACTACGTCTTGACATATTTCGAATTTAATATTCTCTTTATCTGCTAGGATATATGAAAGCATTTCTTGAATAGGTAGATCGACATTATTTTCGACATAATACGTTTTTGAGGGTTGAAATGTGTCTTGGCATCGATATAAGGAACTGAACATGTATTCAATTGCATCTTCCGGTTCAAAAGGTACTAATATCAAATAATATTTCCGATCTTTTACAGTTCTACTGGAAACAATATTTATTTTATTTGGATAAAAATCTATATCTTCTTCAAATATATCGTCAAGTATTTTATCATGTAATGGCGTTAATTTTTGGTGTTGTGGAAAAATAACAATGTCTTTATGACTTTTGTCTAGTAATTGATCATTGATGAATTTAAATTTTGAGTAATCAATTAATGATTTGATTTTAAAAAGTCTAGAAAAGTTTGTTAATTCTTCTAATACGGTTTCTTGAGCTACTTCAGTCTCTGTATCTGAAATATCATGTTCTTCAAGATTATCATTTGCCATTAAAATATTTGATAAGACTTTGCTACAATCATCAAAATGATTCATTCTGATTCTAGATAAAGCGTCTGCGTTCTTATGAATTTTTCCGGGTCGATAAATAACTTCGAATTGGTATTCCTCTAATTTCAAACGCCATCTGGCCAATCTACTGCCAGGGTCTTTTATTGAAAATAACCATGTTAGTGGTCGATGGTCTACTATAAATTTAAATTTTCTACCATAAAGATAGGGTCTAAAATGTTTAACTGACCATACCATGGATAAAAGTTCACGTTCAATAGTTGAATATTTTGTTTCAGCGGGACATAATGTTCTAGATGCATAGGCAATAGGTAAGTCTTTTCCTATTGGTCCTTGGGATAATACGGATCCAATTGCAAATGAGCTTGCATCGGTTGTCAAGATAAAAGGTTCATCAAAATTTGGATAAATCAAAATAGGGGTTGAAGTCAAGGCTTTTTTCAATTCTTGGAAGGATTTTTTACATTCTTCATCAAAATGGAAGGATACATCTTTCTGTAATAATGTTGTCATGGGTTTAGAAATTTTTGAAAAATTTGGAATAAATTTTCTATAATAACCTGCAAGTCCTAGAAATTGTTTAATTTCTTTTGGGTTGGCTGGTTCTGGGAAATTAATTATACAATCAACTTTTGCTGGGTTTGGTTTCACTCCATCTTTAGTAATAACATGTCCTAGATAGGCGACTTCTTGTCTCAAAAATTCACATTTGTCCGGTTGTATTTTCAAATTTGCATTTCTTAATCGTTTGAAAACTAGTTTTAAGTCAGATATGTGTTCGTCTATAGTCGGGGAATAAATAATTATATCATCCATATATACCAAACATCTCTCGTTTCTAAGTCCGGTTAGAATATGATCTAAAATTCTTTGGAGAGTACTAGGAGAGTTTTTCATTCCGAAAGGCATTCTGAGAAATTCGTATAAACCATTTTCAACAGAAAAAGCGGTTTTTTCTATGTCGTTAGGATGCATTTCAATTTGATGAAAACCTGAGGCTAGATCAAGGGTGGTAAAATATTGACATTTTCCGAGTTGGTCTAATAAATCTGATATATTGGGCAAAGGATATTTATCATCAATAGTTAGTTCATTTAATTTCTGATAGTCAATTACTACACGCCATTTTTGTTTTCCTGATGCGTCAAGTTTTTTCGGTACGACCCAAACTGGGGCTGACCATGGTGAAATTGAGGGTCTAATTATATTTTGTTCTAATAATTTTGAAATTTGTGACTTCACTTCTTCTTTATGTACGTGTGGATATCTATAAGATTTTGTTGAAACGGGTTGTGCACCATCTTTCAGTTTCACTGTATGTTTAATTTCACTTGTGAAAGTTAAAGGATCACCTTCTAAATAAAATATGTCTGTGAATTCTAAACATAAGGTCTCAATTAGTTCTTTCTCTTCTTCATTAAGATGTTTTAGACGAAGTAAATTCTTTATTTTCTCTGGACGACTTGTTTGTATGTTTTCTGTTTCAATGTCATTTTCATTTCCATAATATTCTTCAAATTGTAAGTCATTAAAATCAATAGATTTTTCAATTGCATTTACATTTACAACGGTTACTAAAAATTCTCCTTTTTCGTTAATTTTGACTAGGGCATTTGGAAGTTTAACTTTCTCTTTTTCAGTAGCTAACAGTATAGCTTCTGTATTTCTTAATTTGGATTTTAATTTAAAAACTTTTTCAACTCTTGGTTCGATTGTTATTTTATTTTCGAGATTTTGTGTACTGAACTTTTCCTGTAAGTTTCCTTGAATTTTTTGTTCATTATTAATTTTAACTGATGTTCCAGCAAGTGTTTTCCGGGCTGAATATAAAGGGAAGGTTTTATAATTCAAAATTAAAACTTGATTACCAATATCTACTACTCCATCAAATCTTTTCAAAAAATCGGTACCTAAAATTCCGTCAAATTCGATATCTAAATCGTGTACATAAACTTTATGCCAAACTGGTTTTTCTTCTGTGCCAAATGGTATTAAAACTGACTCTTTTACCATTACTTTTCCATCTGTAACTCCTGTAACTGGTATATTTTCTGAAAATCTTTTTGTATAATTTTCAGCTGTTTTCCTTTTAAAAATCGAGATACCTGCACCTGTGTCAATTAATATTTTAAAATTAGCTGGACTGATTAAATAGTACAAATCGCTACAATTGGATGTTATAGAAATTGCTGATCTGTCTTGAGGTCGTTCATAGTGGGTATTGTTTTCTCTGGCTTGAATTCGCGAGTTTTGATAAGCGCTGCGAGATTCGCTTTCATTTCGATTGCAGGAGGAATCTGTTGAGTTGGACATTGTTGTTCTATAATTAGATTGTCTGCATATAGGGTTTGTCGAGATTGGGGATTGGTATTGATTAATTGTGTCGTACATGGATTGGTAGTTGTACTGATAGGTGGGTTGTCTAGTGACAGAAAATTGTGAAAATCCGTTTGAAGTTGTTCTACTTCATAGTCAAAATTTTCATTTGGTATTTGTTCATATTGCTGTTGTTCAAAATCTTGTTGTTCCGGGAAATAATCTTCCTCATCATAGAATGACTCGTTTCCTTGGTCTGAATATTCATAAATATTTTCGTTTTGATACTCAAAATCTGTATTTGAGCATAATGAATCGTACTCATGATCTAATAAATGGGTTTTATTCGCATCTAAATTCCATTGAGGGTTATTCTTGATTACTGTGGGTCTATTTGTTTGAAAATATTGTCCGCGTTGTTGCATTTGAGGATTTGCTTGTCTTTGAAAGTTTTTATTTCGGAAATTTCGATTTGGATTTTGATTTTGGAACATATTTGGTCTCATTTGAGGTTGATTCATTTGGGGTTGACTCGTTTGAGGTTGATACATTTGGGGTTGATTCATTTGGGGTTGGAAATAATTCCTTTGGAAATTATTTGGTCGATTTATTTGTGGTCTTGTATTATGATTTGTTCTTGAACTTTGAGGTTGTGATGAACGATTGATTGATTTTTGATTTTCAAAGTATGAGAGCTGTATCTCACGCTTTATTCTAACTGAAGCTTCTAGCATACTGTTTGGATTGCTAGCTCGAATAATTTGACCGATTTTGGGTTCGAGGCCTGTTAATAAGGTATTTAAAACCATATTTTCAATTAGTTGAGACTGTGCGTTTTTCTGTGCGTTTGTTAACATAGATCTTTGTATACACGAATACATTTTCGCGCTATGACTTTGAAGTCTTGAGAAAAACGTCAGTGCATTTTCTCCATTTGCTTGCCTTATTCTTTGTAAATCCTGTATCAAAGATGTTAAGTCACGGGAATCACCAAAGTGAGAATTTAATAAAATTTTGATCTCTTGATAATTTTCTGGATTTCTGGAATTTATTAATTGAGCAGCTTTTCCTCTGAGTTTGTTTCTAATGTGAATAGTTAAAAGCAATTTTTGTTGGTCTACTGCCATAGCTTGCGCATGGTCACAGGCATTAAGAAAATTTCCAAGCGAAATTGAATCACCATCATATTCTGGAATTATTGAGAATATTTCGGAAAGTTTATACGGTTCTAATGGTACTTCGCGTTCATTATGTAAACTTTCATTTGAACTATGATGTGACATTTTGGGTAAATTTTGGGATAACAAGGTTAAATCAAATTTAGAAAAATATCAAAATACAACAAAATGATTAATGATTCGATGTGGTACTTACAATGAGTTTCCTACGTCTAATGCTGGTTGGTTGAGCTTCCTAAGCTCTGGGTGGCTTGCTTCTTCTTTCTTCTTGTTTCTTTCTTCTTTTTCTTGTTGTCTCCGGGGTTTGTGGAAAGATGAAGTCCTACTTCATAAAGCTCTAGCTTCAACAGGATGAGCAGCGTTCGACGACTTACGCGGGTTCCAAGAGGTGATTTCTTCACGACGAGGTGAGCAACGTTCGACGACTTATGCGGGTTTCTTGTTGTTGAAGAGACCGTCTTGTCCACTGGGTTCTGCTTTGCGGTTCTTGGACTCGTTGGAAGTCTGGAGACTACCGCTGTTTCTTCGTTGGATCACAGCGTTTTCGAGATCCGCACGACTGCGCCAATTTGTTAAATCAGTCTTCTTTGGTTTGAGTTTTTAAAAACAGACTTTATTCACATTTATTGCAATATGGAAATATTGAATTTTACAAGTGAAATTATAATGGTTTAAAAACTCGTACTGATTCAAATCTACTAAACTACTTGGTTTGAAGACTGGAAAGACTTGAACGACTTGAATCCGGTCTCCTCGACTTTTATAGGTTCGGGAATGCTGACTGGATACTGCGTAGTTTCTATTGTTCCACGAAGACCTTCAAATGTGCTGAGGAATATCCTCTATCTTCTGCGTAGTAGATGATGCAATGTTTATAGTGTATGACGCAATTCCGGGACAAAGGGCTCATTCAGGAATCGGATATAACAGGTATAACACCAATAACAAACATAATAAACAAACAAAAGTACAAAAAATGACGATGATTATCCTTTGTCGCATCGCATATCATATGATCATATGATCAAATGTAAACAAATGCCCAGTATAAATCCGCCATTTTCCTGGCGATAGCAGCGGCACCATCGGTCGATTTACTCGCCAATCACAGTAAATATTTATTGCGCGTTGACCAATCACGAAGTTTGCCGGTAAAAAGACCTGCGTTCCTTCAATGCGTTATGCGATTCATGCGACGCAATTTCATTATTTTCGTAATTCCGACTTCCGAGAAGACAAGAAGTCGTTTTGCACTATGTGGAATTAATGGTTTAGTTACCTACATCAGTGAATACATATATGAGATTCAAAGGAACTTATACATTAAGGTTAGTTGTTTATGAAGATATCACATGATAATAATTTGCGATAAACTCTAATACGTTTCAGTAATGCAAAGGATTGCATCGTATTTTCATTCTAGTCAAAATGGCGGTTGCTTGCGATCTTGCGATTTTTTTATGTTTTGTTTATTTGGGAATAAAAAAAGGATAATAGTTTAGTTCAAATGTAATATTTGTAAAACAGTGTTTTCTATGAATTTATTGTAAACTGTCAGATTTGCATTACTTTTCCAAAGTTTAAAAACTGTTTTAAATTGTTTTTCTTTTAACCAGCTGTCGTCTCCCTACGAACGACAGCCCTCAGAAGTCGAAACTTGTGCGAGCCCAGGATTAACGAGGTCTTACCTTTTAATGTGCGATTCCTAGCAATTTCTCAGGCCATCAGAAAATTAAATTGAATTCGCTGGGATCGAACCAGCCTCCGGTAAAAAGTAAAATATGAAATCGTGTAGTTTGTTATCCTACTTACCTATAGTATGCCATGATACGTTTTAAATGATTATTTTTAAGGTTAGAAGAATCGCTGAATCGGTTAGTTTGGATGTGTTCCGTTAATAAACATGTTACCAAAAGTGGTTAGCTGAAAATTATTCTGGTGTGACAGCTACATTCTGGTTGGTGCGTAATACGGGACACTTCCATTTGGGTATTTACTGCATTTGTCATTATTATTTGTTATTATTGTGTTATTTTCTCTGCAAATTTTGTTGTTTGAGAATCTTCAGTCTTTTGTGTTTTACAATTATATTCTTCAATACTTATAATAATGCATGAAGCAGCTGCTCATTTTTTCTTGATGATATTATTTCTGAAAGTTCCAGCAGTGATGATAATTTTGTTGTTCGGGGTTCTTTAGGTATATAAGGCATCTCATGATTTGTACGTAGTAAATTTTCATTCAAATACCTCCACAAGTTCATCCAATACTAAATTTGAAATATATTCTAATGAAATACGACAGATCGCATTAACTGCTCACCTACGTGCAAACCCCGATCGTTTTGGTACTAATAAAAGACACCAGAATTTCAGGAATCATGTCCCGTAACTCGCCAATCTTTCAGGAATATTTTATACGGTACACAAAATGTGCAACCATAGCGACCAAGTTTATTAACGGAACATGGGGTCTATTCTGTAACACTTCCGTTAATATTTGAACTCCTCTTAAATTTTGTGGCTATCTATATATCATAGCCACAAAATTTTAGAAACGTCCAAATATTAACGAAAGTGTTATAGAATAGACCCCCATATCCTTAATAAAGCACAATATTTCAATCTTCAAGCTTTATTTTCGGTCGCGCCACTGTTGAGCTCTATCGTCGTAAACAAGATTACTTTTGCCCGCCGGCGTCGACCAATAGGAAGCGAGAATATTCACACTGCATGCTACCTGATGTGGTTTCGTGATGGACGGACGTGCGATCTCGATGTGATTGTGAAGCGCGCGTGAGATAACAATACACCATTTTAGTGCTGACGTCAGAGCTGTCAATTTTGTTGAGATATTTCATATGAAATATCCAAACAAACTTGTCTTGTGTATGATTCCTACATAAGCTGTTGGATTTTTGTGGATATTTGATTTATTAAAGGGTTTCAAAGAGAATAACAGTAAGTATCTTATGTGTAAATAATGCTGTAACAAAGTAACTATGGTAAAATTTAAACATAATATATTTATATATAACTTTCATCTGTAGGTTGAAAATGGCAGAGAATGCAAAGTTTTTAATTATTTCACTCATTTCTCTGCCAAAAAGTCAAAAAATATACCACATACACATTCTTTCAATGGTGAAAACGGTTTGTTTGGATAATGGCCCGTGACACTCAAGCGGCGTGACGTCACACTAAACTGGTCTATAGCCGCTTTTTTTTGAGAGTTTCATCCACCGGGGCTTCTTATAATCACTGTTGGTGGATTTTGACAGATATCATCTTCTAGCCAATGATAGAACTAGAATAGTAGCTCTGGCGAACGTCGCAATTTTTCTGCGAATAAAATGGCTGCCGACATGGTTCTGCATCAACGATTGGTCCGGCACGACTGGTAGCCATTTTATTCGCAAAAAAATTGCGAAATTCGCGAGGGTATGAACTAGACTTTAATCTTGAGGCCTAGTTCATGTAAACGTAAGTTAAGGTAACGCAAGAACAGGAAAAATTTAAACTAGTGGAATCGTGTAGACACGTTCATGAAATGTAAAGCCCGATTCAGATACATACGTGCCCATGTTGGGTTTTTGAAGCACGGGCGGTTTAAACGTTCATATCACAAGAACATGTTTTATTAGGTTCTGTAATAATTCTGTCAATGCTGGAGTAATAATATTAGAGTTTTTCAACTGATTTCGATGTATTTTTCATTGCCTTTAAGGCTGATTTAGATAAATGGGTGTCCATTCTGCATGAGATAAAAGATACAGTGAAAAAAAAATACATCGGGATTATTTGAAAAACTCAAATAGCATACTCTAGCATTGACAAAATGATTACAAAACTAAATAAGACATGTTCTTGTCACACAAACGGAAGTGGGTAAAAGGCGTTTAAACCACCCTTGCTTCAAAAACCCTGCATGGGCATGCATGTTATCTGAATCGGCCTTAAGATAACGCAAAAGTTGATCAACTTTTAATTTCCTGCGGTCAGTTACCTTCAGGCCGATTCAGATACATGCGTGCCCATGCAGGGTTTTGGAAGTACGGCCGTTTCAAATGCCTTTTACTCACGGTTTTATCACTAGAACATATTTTATTTGGTTCTGTAATAATTCTGTCAATGCTGGAGTAATGCTCTATTTGAGTTTTTCCAATAATCCGGAGGTATTTTTCACTATATCTTTTATTTCAAGCAGAATGGCACACATGTATCTGAATCAGATTAAAGACAGTGAAAAATACATTGGGACCATTTGAAAAACTCAAATAGCATTACTCTAGTAACATCGACAGAAATTAAAATGTTCACCCGTGCTTCAGAAACTCTGCATGGGCACGCATGTATCTGAATCGGCCTTACAGCTATGACTCTTACAGCCGCAGATAAAGGCTGATTCAGATATATGCGTGCCCATGCAGGGTTTTTGAAGCACGGATAGTTTAAATGCCTTTTACTCACGTTTCTATCATAACATATTTTATTTGGTTCCGTAATAGTTTTTTCCTTCGAGCGTGCGCAAAGTAGTACTTTCCTGCATCCATTTGCGTGCGCAAAGTTACACTTTTCCGCACGCCGTGCGGATAAGATTCTTTCCCGCACGCCGTGCGGAGAAGTCTCACTGGTACGGAAAATTAATATTTATTTTATTTGCTGTAGACTTTTTTATGCAATATAAGTTAAGTCCACCTGCATCGACCCATTAGAACAACTGTCCTGAGGTAAATCGACCTTCATCAAGCCATATTATTAACTCCCCTTCTGCGCTAAGTCAGTGTTCATCAAGCCGTTCCATAAGCCACCCATTAAATGAACTGACCGGATCTGCAATCAATTTGCAGTATGTTAATAATTGTTCTTTCATTATAAATATTACGAACAAATAATTTGTTTTTCTATTATTATTTTTTATTGTTTTGTAATTGTTTGTTGTGTAGTTCTTTTTATCAAGTTTAATTAAAAATTATTCAATAAGTTAAAAAAAAATTATTTCCGTTATCTAATATGAAGCTCTTTGTAAAAATTTTGTTCCTAACATGTGCGCAAAGTGCCTTTTCCGCACGCAAAAACTTATACGAACTCCGCTTTGCGTCGTTCGCCTAACTTTATTTGCGTACGGAAAAGTAACTCTTTGCGCACTTGTAAGGAAAATAACTATTTCAATGCTGAAGTAATGCTATTTGAGTTTTTCAAATATTCCTGACGTATTTTTCACTGTCTTTAAGGACGATTCAGATACATGTGTGCCCATTTTGCATGAGATGGAAGATACAGTGAAAAAATACTTCAGGATTATTTGAAAAACTCAAATAGCATGACTTCAGCATTGATAAAAATTATTACAGAATCAAATAAAATATGTTCTTGAGATAGAAACGCTAGTAAAAGGTGTTTACCGACCGTGCTTCAAAAACCCTTCATGGGCATGCATATATCTGAATCGACCTTAATAAAGTTACGTTTTGGCTGTCGTAATAGGTATGGACGCATTCCACGTCGATCTTTACCATACGTTCGTAGGACTCGAATATGTCGTTTTGTATACGACAGCTAAAACGTAACTTTGTAATCTGTATCAGCATGAGTCGTCGTCTCAGACCAAGGATATTGAACACTATTTGTACAGTGTTCAATGTCCTTGATCTCAGACTAAAGGCATCTTATCTCAGACCTCAACTATGGTCGTCATAAGCCGAGGCTTCTTTTTCCATACTTGCTCTTGGTGGATTTTAACAGATGTCATTTTCTACCAATAAGGGCCGATTGCACCACTTCCGCTTTTAATGTTTTTTTGAGCGAAGTTTAAATTCATAAATCAGATAGAATGTGAATGTATTGATATATTTGATATTTGACATACTTCGGATATCGGATTCTTAACTGCAAGTTGCACTTGAAGCGTAAAGTGTAACCTGTGGAACTAGCCCTAATTGAGCTATAATAGGTTTGTTTTGGTTCTGAAAATTATCAGTCCTGGGACGTCAGGATCATGCGCAGTTGACGAGAAGTGTGCTCTTTAGGTTCATATTCGCTCACTATTTCTCAACTGCGTACAATCCTGAGTCCCAGGACTAATAATTTTCAGAACCAGAACAAAGCTAATAAGAAGCCCCGGTCCCGGTGCTTTCTAATACTCAAATGGAAAGCAGCTGTCTGTAGGCGCGAGAATTCCTATCCACAACACTTCCCGATAAACAATCCGAATGGACCAATCAAAACTCTATTTTATTTGCGCCTGCGTGGTGTGCAATGTAATTTTAGGTTAAGTTGAGGAAGGAAAAATTGCTACATTTTTATACATAGTGTGAAGTTTATATCATATAGCTCTTAAGTACTGGTTACTAAGTGCAAATATGCAGTCAATAGTAGATAAGTCGAAATATTGGAAATTATTTTGGAAAATGTAGCAATTGTTCATTCCTCAATTTAAAATTACATTGCACACCACGCAGGTGCAACTAAAATAGAGTTTTGATTGGTCCATTCGGATTGCCTATCGGGAAGTGTTGTGGATAGGAATTCTTGCTCTGTAGGCTGTAGCCGTTGAGAAAATCCACGAGTTCTATGGAGTGTCTTGAAAAAATTTGAAGCTTTGAAGGTACAAATGACAGGGGATTGCTGGACACATGGTCCATATTAAAGAATTGAAAAATTAAAAAATTTGTGATGAAATAAACACAAATTTTCTAAATTATAAGGCGATAGTGGTTGTTCAATAATAATGAAATTCGTATTACTCTGAAATCGTATAAAAGGTGTGTTGGAAGCATAATCATTTCTTATTAACGATTTTGATTTGAATACGTTTAGATCTTTGTTATCGATCGTCATCAAGAACGGTTATAAGTTTTTTTTTTATTAATTGTTCTTTGGTATATTAACTAATTTCAATTTACAGGTACCTTGATGGATTCTTGATTAATTAGTCCTGGATATGGTATGTCAGTGGTCCTACATTTTGAATATTTTATTTTGTGCTATAGTATTGCAGCACAGACGGATTTTTTTAAATAGAGGTAAGGTTGACATTTTTTTATTTTCATTGAAAAGAAATTGGGGTATAAGTATATTAACTAATAGCCGCAAGCTATCAAAAAATTTTTTTGATATGAACTAAAGATCCTTTTGAAATGTTTGTCGATCTCAAGTAATTTCGAAGGTATGGGCCTATTTTTGAATGATGACTGGCATTATGTAGGGCACATTTCTACTGAGAAAAATGCACTCAAAACTTCCTTCTGTAGGCTAGCACAATGTACACACCCCAATTCACCCGTTTCACATTGTTTTCATTAAAAAATTTAACCATATTTTGAGAACATCAAAAATAGCAAAAACAGAACATTGCATAAAATATATGCACGGCCTACGTATTGAGCCACTCAACAACATGATCAAAAACTTATTCATTCACTTGACATAATTAAAATTCACCAACCATTTTGCCTACATTTGTTGTATATATGGTCATCCAAGGTAGAGTTTTTTCATTAAAAGTTCCTTTGTACTAGTGATAAGAAAGAAGAATTTTTGAGTGTTTTTACTGTTTTTTCTCACGTTGGGAATGTGTGCTAGAAAATGTCCATTCACTACTCACTCAAAAATAGGCCAAAATCTGCGAAAATGTTCTATGCGAGTCATTTTTCCATTGCATTTATATCAGTTATATCATACAAAGGAATTACATTGTAAGAATCTTTGCCTTACAATATTCTTTGGTATCTTTTTTTCTTGTTCTGTTTCTCTTTGTTTTACTGTTTTTCCTATTCTGTTTCTCTTTATTTTACTATTTTTCCTATATCTCTTTTTGTCTCTCCCGTATCATTTCTTTCCTTTATTTTTATCTCTCCCGTATTATTTTTTTCCTTTCTTTTTGTCTTTCTTTCTCTCTCTCTCTTTCTGTTCTTCATTTCCTCTCTTTGTCTCTCTGACAGTTGTTTGTTTTCGAATGGGTTTCAAAACGTTTTGAAGTTGTAGTGTTAACGCATTATGTTCCCTCCAAAAAAAACCTTGGTCTCTTTGCATTCAAATTTATTTAAAATAACCATCTTGCAAACATGCAAAAAAAAACATTCATTTGAAAATATAATTTCTGAGGATGAAAGATGAAAATAACATTAGCCATTGATAAGTGTCGGATTAATAACATTTAACTTTAATTGATAGTACAAAAAATTGAAGCATTTTAATTTTCAGGTTATTCGATAGATTGCTGATTGTTTCAGTGTTTCTGATCACCCAGGTGTTGTTTTAAATGAACAGTAATACCATGATAGTGTTATAGCTTGGGAGGGAGGAAAACAGCTGTGTCGTTTTCTTAAGAGAGGCAAGGTAAGTTATTTGAAATTCCATAACTTTTGTAATATTATATGACATTTTATTTGTGTTAGTAAATTATTTTATGACGTCATTAGTTGATTATTTTTGATAAAAGATATTTTTATGTTGCACATTGTAGTGATTAAATTAATGAAGTACTTTGTCAGAATGCATGCCATACAATATTTTTTAGTGCCTTGCAAAGTTATCAATTTCTCTCATTCACTTTTTTGTTTTCCTCTCTTTATATTTTTTGCCTTGGTATAATTAAATTTGTTTGAAATATTTTTGTCTTTTTTTCTGTCTTGTTTTTCAATAGTTGTAACAGTTTTCATTAATATCTATACAGGGTGTCAATTTGAAAACTTCACACTCTTATCTTCTTCTCAGTGAACTATATGAAAAATCTGAAATAAAAGCCAGTTTTGTTTTCAAGGGGGACACTTAATGAGTAAGGGAAGGGTGTTTAATTCTCTTTCCAATGGTAACCTGACTTATTATTTTTTGATGAGCAGTTTTTGAAAAAATAGCATTCTAGACTCACAGAAGTAATTAGAACTTGCCTGCACTAAGATGCATTATTGTATGACTATCCTTTTGATAGAAATAGAAGAGCAGGTGGTACCATTCCAATCCTTCAATAACAGGAATAAATTCATTCTACACTTGTGATTTTTTATTTGTTTTTTTCCTTTAACAAAAAAAACTTTCAATTTTCAAGAAAGAAATTACAAATATAGGATCTCTACTTACACCTATCTTATAAACATTAATAAAGTCTGTTTTGAACTCCTCTCTAACATTTAGGAAAAGTTCATTGGAAATTGACTGGCATGCTGCTGTAATTCGACTAAGTTAAGTTCATCAATATCAGGAGGTTGTGTTTTATTATCAATGGAACAGATCCTCCTGCAAAAGTACATTACCTTCTGCATCAGTTTGAGTTTCTAGCTTGTGAGTTATGAGAGTCAATAGTCTCTTTGAGCATATCAAAGTTACAAATTGCCAATCAAGTTTTCTTCTAGAAATGATGGGCCAATTATGTAATTTTCAAGAATACCAGCCCAAACATTAACTTTTTGTGGGCGTTGTGAATGTCCTCGAAAGATATGAGGGTTTTCGTTACTTAATAGCGACAATTTTATTAACATTGCAATACAGAAAAACATAATATTCATTGCTGAAATAGATGTTGAACAATGTTGATATTTTGTCCTTTATAATTGATAATGTGATATTGCTTTTTCTCAATCCAGCTTTAATTCTTCAACCATTTTATTTCAACTGCTACAATGAATCGGATGAACATGAACTGATGAACTTGACTAATGACATTCATGACAGAACTTAAAACTAAGAACAACAGTGTTGCCACTCATGAAGAGTAGTGAAAGAAAGGTGTGCTTTGTACTTTAACACTCTCCCTCAATGCACATCTTTCAAACCTAACTCTAATATATAAAGTAAAAATTGATTTTTCGATAAATGTTTTGTAAACAAATCAGCTAACTGAAATTTAGTATTAATATACTCTACATCAATTGAACCTTCTTCTACCTTTTGTTTTACAAAATTATACTTGATATCCATGTGTTTCAGTCTCTTGATCTGAAGTTCTGAACAGTTTTCATAATACTTTGGTTATCTTCATAAACAGTTACATTTTGAACATTTACATTCAAATCTAACAATAATTTGATTAACCAACATGCTTCTACAACAGATTCACACAAATATATCAATTCAGCCTAAGCTGTACTAAGTGCTACTGTTGTTTGTTTCTTCGAATTCCAAGCTATAGTATTATTATACAATTTAAATACATATTCACTAGTAGACTTCCTATCATTATCTCTAGCCCAGTCGGCATCAGCATATCCTATTAATGGTGATACTGTATCATCATAACCTTTGGAATAAATCAGCGTATAATTAATGGTTTGTTTCACATATCTAAGTATTCACTTTAACGCTTTCCACAAATTGTCACTTGGGTTTGACTGAAATCTGCTTAAATAACATACAGAAGTGGCTAAATCTGGCCTTGAACCTACTGTGGCATACATTAGAGACCCTATCAGTGATCTACATTGCAATTCATATTTCATATCAATGACTGAGTGTTCATCTAATTTAAAATTTACATCCATAGGTGTATTACTACCATTGCAATTTTCCATACTATATTTTTTCAAAATGCTTTGCAGATATTTTGTTTGATTTATGAGAATTTTTTCTGACTCTTGAATAATTGAAATTCCTAAATAAGTTAAATTTTCACAACCCATATCCTTCATTCTAAATTTTTTTTTATAAAAATATTTTTACTTTTTCTATTTTCTTCAAGTCACTTCCTAGTATTAAGAGGTCATCAACATATAGTGATAAGTATAAATTCCCTAGACTATATAGACAATAATCATTTTCTGATCTTTTGAATCCATATTCGGTTATAGTGGTGTTAAATTTTTCATACCAATATTTGGTATGAGATTTTTTTAATCCATATAATGATTTGGTTAATTTTAAAACTTGCTCTTTTGGTATTACTAATCCTTCTGGTGGCTTTAGATAAACATGTTCATTTATTTCACCTTATAAGAATGCCCCCTTTACGTCCATTTTCTAATTCTAATTTCAAAACAGGTGAATAAATATTTCCCAAATGTTCTTTCTGCTGATATCCTCGTACTACCAGTCTTGCTTTACATATTTCTTCCTCTCCTATATTTTTTTTTGTGAAAACCCATTTGCTATCCAAAAATTTTTCCTTGTCGGGTTTCGGTACAATTTTCCAAGTGTGACTTTCTTCATTTACATCTTCTTGATTACTATACATTGCAAATAAAGCTTCATCGCTTTCCTCACTGAAATTTATTTCGTAATCTTCATGCCATTTTGGTTTTGATGCTATTCTTTTAACTCTCCCTTTAGCCCGTTCTTCTAATGCTGTTCTCTTAAAATATTTTCATTTACTTCATCTTCTATTCTTTCAATCTCCTATTCTTCCACTATCTGTTTGGTCGTCTTGTTCAGTTCTTACTTCTTGTGTAGGAGTTTCTTCTCTACCCGAAAAATATTTAATTTGTTCTTTTAATCTTTCATCGAATACCACATTTCTTGCATTTACTGCTCTGTTGGTGTCTGTATCGAAAAGTCTGTATCCTGAAGAACTATACCCTATCATAATCATTTTTTTTCCTTGATTGTCCAATTTTTGTCTTTGTTCTTTGGGTACATGATTATATGCAATACAACCAAAAACCCTCATATTTGAAACATCTGGTTTTCTTCCAGCCCATAATTCACTAGCTGTTAACTCTCTTCCAACATATTTGTGTTAAAATGTTTGGTTGCATAATAATAGTATTCTTTAAATTTTTCAAAAACTTCTGATTTTTGTGATAAGAAATATACAATAACAAAATAATAATAATAAATGATAATAAATGATCTTTATTTTTTTTGGCGGAGTTTAGCTTTCTCTATTCTTCCACTCCACCAAAATACAATTGTATATAGAAAATCAGCACATTACTAAATGGTATACCTTTTCCTTAAAACTAACTTAAATCTATAAAAAATAGGTTTCTCATATGAAAATATGTACTGTAACGATTTCGAGACCGGCCCTGATCTTATTAATTATGCACCCTCGTTCAACTACAGCTGCATATCTGCTGGCGTACGCATCGCCGAGAACAAGCTGGAATAATCGATTGTTCGATACTATTCGAAGAGCCATCTAGACGAAATGTTCTATACTCCTGAATATTCGAGAGCCGTCAATGGAAACTGCTTGGGAGTATATAAGCGGGACAGGCAGAATGGAGAGTTAAAAAGTTCCAGAGTTCGCAGATAGAGACTGACACCGTAGAAATAAAATAGTGTAGTAATGTTTTAGTGAATAATTGTTGTAAATAGTGTTTTAAATAAATTACGAAAATTAGTTAGTGCAGTTTTACTACATTTGGTGTCAGAAGTGGGATGTTTAAAATAAACAAGTGTTAAAGTGTTCGTCGCGTTGAAAAAGTGATAGACATTTATCGCGCCTAATAGACAGTTAGTGAACCCGTTGAACATTTGAGTGCAAAGTGGACAGTTTTGCGCGTCGCGGGATAATAAACTGAAAACTTTTTGTGTGAAATAAATAATAGACTGATATTTCGGCAAAGACAATAAGAGACAAAATGTTTCCGAGAAGAGTTCACCAAGTTGACCTTAAAGTTAGTGAATTAAAGCAAGAGTTAGAGGAGCGTGAATTAGAAACAACTGGAAAAAAGGCCGTACTACAGAAGAGACTTTCAGATGGACTGATTGAAGAAGGAGAAGACCCCGAAACATTTTTGTTCGAAGTTTCTGGAGTCGATTTGAGTGCTATAATGAACAAACTCGAGGAAACCACGAATAGTTTGAAGGAGGAAATTCAACAAAATTCGGTGAGTCTGGAAGAGAAACTTCTAGAAAATTCTGTTAACTTGAAAGAAGAACTTCTAGAAAATTCGAATTGTCTAAAAGAGGAACTTCAAGAAAATGTGAAGAGCCTGGAAGAAAAACTTCACGAAAATTCGAAAAATCTAGAAGAATAGCTTGAAGAAAATTCGAAAAATTTAGAAGTGAAGCTTCTAGAAAACTCGGAGAATTTGAGAGAAGAGCTTCTAGAAAATTCGAGAAGCTTGAAAGAAGAAGTTTGCAGTGTGGCGAATCGGTTGGAAGAAAGAATGGGAACTGTCAAGACAGAAATGGAAAAATTGAAAGAAACAATAAGTGACCAAGTCAAAGACGACATGGTGGAAGAAATCAAAAAAATCAAGGAAACGCTCCACGATGAAATAAAAGACGGAATCGAGACAGAAATCGGCAGAATAAAAGAAAAATTCAGTGAATTGGAAAAGCGAATGGATTCTGCGCACACCCCAGAAATTTTCAACAGAAATTCAATGCCGGATCTGAGTACTAACGTGGAGGAAGTTCAAAAAGACATAAAAGATTTCAAGGTCAGTACGGAACCAGGAAAGGTCTCATTGAAACCGCCTCAGTTCGACGGAAATACTCCATGGGCAAACTACCGCCGACAATTCGAAGCTGCTGCCAAAGCAAATGGATGGAATGCTGGGGAAAAAGCTTTAGCATTGACACTGGCATTGCGTGGCGAAGCAACAAATATTTTACAAACGCTCACCGCCCAACAACAGGAAGACTATGAACAGCTGGTAAAACACTTGGAACTTCGCTATGGCCAAGCCCACCTTGAACACGTATATCACTCACAGCTGAAGAACCGATGCCAGAAATCAAGCGAATCGTTGCAAGAATTTGAAGCAGATATTGCACGCTTGGTTCGTCTTGCGTACCCAGCTACACCGGAAAATGTAATGGAGCGACTAGCGGTTCAAGCATTTTTGGATGGACTTCGTGACCAGGAAACCCGGCAAGCCCTAACACTAGCTCGCCCCGCACATCTCGTGGATGCATTGGCACGCGCTCTGGAATTCGAAGCAGCAAAGCAATACTGCAAAAGCCAGAACAATATCCGAATGGCTGAGGAAGACCGACAGGAGCCTACTAATATGGAAGCTGTGATGCGAAAAGTGCTGAAGGAAGTTGTGCCTGAGAGAAGACTGATACGATGCCGAAATTGTAGAGAACTTGGGCACGTACGTAGCAAATGTCCAACATTGAAAAAATCGACATCAACGATGAAGGTCAAGAAGGAGCAATCGTCAGCCCGTATCCAACTACTGGGACAGTGAGTATTTTAGAGATAAACTTTCCGGCACAAATATTTATTTATATAAAAGATTCTGTTGCTTATTTGTTGTTATTTTCAGCCTCATAGTTACAAACAACTAAAGAATAAATACGAAGCCATAAAAAAAGAGTTGAGAAAGAGGTATTCAAGTTCTAGGAATTATATCATTGGTACCGGAGGTGGACCTTATATTCCACCACCACGCTCTCCTAAAAATGAAGATGAGAAGATACTTGCGCAGACTATTGCTCTATCCATTGGAGGGATTTCGACCAAATGTGACTCAGATGGTCTTGCAGGTAGATTATTTCTGTATATGATGAATAACATGAAAATTAGTATAGTACAATATCTATAACTATCAATAATTTGCAGGTATATCTGGAGTTACAATAACTTCTGCGAAAGAGTTACTCAATGGTGATGAGGACGTAACAGAATATACTGAGGTCGATTGGGCAAGAGGAGATGCAAAATTATTGCAGACAGAAATCCACCCTGCCTTGAAAACACACCCAGCAGAAGTCATCACACAGGGCAACACAGTTGAAAGGTTAGATACAGATCTAAAATATATTACTAAAGATAATGACCATTCGTACACACAAACGGGGTCACTAAAAGGTAGCCAAGTAAAGTCTAGTGAGTAGTTATTCTTTTGTCCAAGATCATATGACATACTCCTGATGACACAAGAGTCATGTAGCATCCCGTTGTTTTAATACTAATACCAGTTTGTGATACATACTTGAACAGAGGATTTACAGATTGACATTTATAAAAAAGAGTTGGGGTTACTTCCGTATAAAAATAACGGATTAGTATTAAAAAAAGTGCTAACATTGGTTGTGTACCTCCGGTAAATTTTCAGTTTTTCTCTTCAAATGAAGAATTTACTGGCTGCTACATATCTTCCTTGTCACCGGTATATGAAGAAAGATATTCTTATCCGGAATCGAAAAGTATAAAATATAAGTTTTGTAATTGTCAAAGCCTGCTAAAGCTTACTGTTAACCTTGAGCTATACTGAAGAAAATGTCCACTCTCATTATGTTCTAAGTAAGTAACTTGATATTTAGTGATTTAAAGTTTGGTAAAAACGAAAAAGATGAAAAGGTGGGTTGATATGATTCTGAATTACTTTTACAGATACATGGCAAAGCAGACGACAACCTGTCTTACAAAAAAAGAGAAGCATGACTTCTGCAAGTGCAAAATTTGAAATTGTTGCCCAAAAAAAATGCGAGCTGATAAATATTGAGATGGCCTGTGCGGAACAGAAAAGAATACAAATGGACGAAGAACACCATGCCAAGATGAAACTTTTGGAACTGCAGATAGAGGAACAAATCAATCAATCAATCAAAAATATGCTTTATTGTCTAAGAAAAAGTACTTATTGAAAAAGCGTTAAACTATACTAATACATATAAAAGAGTTACAAGATCAGTAAGTAGAAGTTAAATACTAGAATATAAATATTGGTTTAAAATAGAAGGCAATAAATATAAAAGAATTTATAAATTCACAATATATAATATTAACACATTAAAATAATAAAAACTTGGTTACGATATATATCACCATTTGTCACTGTAATATTCTTGTTGGCAATAGTAGGCTTTCGTACACAATATATCTTTAACTGCCTTCCGGAATTTAGAAAAGTCAGACATTTGCTTAAATTAATTGGCAAATGATTGAACATTTTTTTACTTTCAAACATCAATGAATTTTTTGTGTAAGAAGATTTTGGAATTGGCAAAGGTATGTTATTATTTTGTCGTGTCTCGTATGTTCTAAAATTTGTCATATTTAGATGTTTCTTTTTCATCAAACATACAGATTCAAGTATGAAGATGCTGCATAAAGTTAATATTTTGTGAAGCTGAAATAGAGGTTTGCAGTGATCGGAGTTTTTAACTCCGCACATATAGCTTATTGCTCTTTTTTGCATTACAAAAACGGAATTAAACAGTTGTTGGCTACAAAAGCCCCAGAAAGGAATGCCATATCGCAAATAAGACTCAATTAATGCAAATTAAGATGCTTTAGCAATCGAAAACCCAAGTTCCTTCCTAATTATTCGGACTGCGAAACAACCGCTAGCTAGTTTTTTGTTCAAGGATGTTATATGATTATTAAATTTCAATTTATCATCTAGAGTTATACCCAAGAACTTGGTATTTGACTTATTAACAATTGTTCTGTTCGCTAAATACAAACTATCATAGTTGAATTTCAAAGTCAGAATATTAGTTTTATTTGCATTAAAACATAGAAAATTGGCATCACACCAATTTTTTACTTTTTCTAAATCGGTCGATATAATGTTTTTCAGTGCATCTATGTCATTTCCGTGCCACATTATAGTTGTATCATCAGCAAACATTGTGAACTTCCCTGAGATATCGATACTTGCTAAGTCATTCAAATACAATAGAAAGAGAACAGGGCCGAGTACAGATCCTTGAGGAACACCACAATGGATCTTTGATTCCTCCGATTTTATATTTTGTATTCTGACCATTTGCATTCTGTCAGAGAGATATGATTCTATCCAATTGTGGACAGTACCTCTGATCCCATAACGGTACAATTTTTGAAGCAGTATTTCGTGATTTACACAATCGAAAGCCTTTGAGAAATCACAAAATACTGCTCCAACAGCATCACCTTCATTCAATTTCAGGTAGACAGAGTCCAGAAGATTGAAAACTGCATCGTTTGTGTTGGTTGATGACTGAAATCCAAAGTGTATGCTAGATAGTATATTATTATTTTCTAGAAATTGTAATAGCCTTTTTTTGAATAATTTTTCAATTATCTTTGATATGGTAGACAAAAGGGAAATCGGTCGATAACTTGAAGGATCATCCACATTACGAGTCTTAAATAAAGGTATTACAATTGCAGTTTTCAAACAGGAGGGATATATGCCTGTCCTGAAAGAAATGTTTATTGATTCCGCTAAGACACAGAGTGCAGGATATGGTAGATTTTCAGATATTTCATCGACTCCCATAGATTTTTTGTTTTTGATTTCTTTAAATATCTGTCTCAGCTCTTGAACGTTTGTTTCTTCTAAATGAAATTGCTCTGTAATGTGTATGTGTTCAAGGTAAGCTACTGGATTTGAGTGTGGAACTATGTGAGATGTTAATTTTTCAGCTATTGTACAGTAGAATTCATTGAGAATGCTTGGACTAATATTCGTTTGAACTGGTAGGGTATTAGTTTTTCCTCGTAGGCTGTTTACTATAGACCAGTTTTCTTTCAATTTATTGTTGGCGTTGTTTATTTTATTTTTATAATATTTTTCCTTTGCACTTTTTATCACAAGATTATAAGTGAATTTGTATTTGATGCAATATTCCAAAAAGAACTTGCTGTCTGTGTGCTTCCTAATTGAGTTCAATGACCTAAATAAAATGAAAAATATATTATTGAGACAAAGTGTAGATAACATCAATACAAATTGACTGTATATACCGTTCAGATAAGTATATATTTATTTGGATGAAGAAATCATTTTTTTTTTCATTTTAATTTTTAAAGTGATGTTATATCATTTACAAATATAGATATTTTCTGATATTATATTGAATCAGTGTTATTTTTAGAATTCCCTAATTGAGATTTTTCTACTAATGAATAAATTTATGTGGAAAAAATAATGTATTGTGTATTCTGAAGCTTCGATGTAATACTTTCAGGTAACTATTTACACATATTTCATTTCCTGTTATGTATAGGAGGATATTTCACAATGAAATTAAATATTTCAGGTCAGTTTCAAATTATTTTATTGCAATATTATGAATTAAATATATGACAATGAAAAAAATTCCTGAAGCTAAAATATAATAGTTTCATATACCTATTTATTCAGATCTAACTTTTCCTGTTGAGTATTGTAAGACATTTCAAGTATATAATGAAATCAATATTCCAGTTCATTTTCAAATTTTATTATTGTAATAATACTGGAAAATATTCATTGACCAATACATGTCTTGCATTATTCAGTACTTGATTTTCAGGAGGGTCCATTTCAAAATCTTCATCAAAATTTATATGATTTATCATCACATCAGGATCATCTGGGGGTAATGGAGCATTGAAATCAATACTAATATTGTGCAGGACTCCACAAGCAACAATAACAATGAGTGTGTTTTCCAGTTTCAGTCGAAGTCCTAAACTCAAAACTGGAAATCTTCTCTTCCAGATACCATATTGTCTTTCAACGGGATTCCTTGTACGTCGAACTGATTTTTTTTTTGTTATCATCTAACTATTTAAATATCTTCATAACAACATTCAAATTACCTGCTTCATTATAAATCTGTTCAACATTGGTAATTGCTCTCAACAAAGGAGTGATTACATGTGTGGTATTTGCATAACCACTATCTCCAACTATTATACTATTTCCAAATTCGAAGTCTCCGGTTAATACTTGAGTTATCGAATATTATTTGGTCATGAGTTGAACCTGGCCAGCGAGCAACAATATCCATTATTTTTAAATCCACTCCAGAAATAGTTTGAACATTAATTGACATGTAGCCTTTTCGATTCCTAAATGATTCTGCGAAATCTCCACCTGAAATGACATGATTAAAGAAGTCATATTTCATTAATAGCTCATAAACTTACCAGGTGACTGGATTTTAACATGTGTGCAATCAATGGATCCAATAACCCTCGGAAGTCTTGCTTTACTGTAAAAATGCAGATGATGTTGGGCAATTTCTTCAGCAGTTGATGGCATTCTAATGTATTGTGGTGCCAGAGGAGCCATCGCTAGGCTAACATTCTTCACAATTCTACATGCTGTAGTTTTGCTAACATTTATAACATCTCCCACTGTTATTAGAGAATTGCCGCTGGCATAGAATCTCAGTACAAGCAATAACTGATTTATAGGTGAAACAGAGTGATTCCTGCGGTATGAATTGTTGAGTAGATAAAAAAATTGCCTCTTAATAGAGTATTATAAACAGACAAGTACAAACCTGTTTGAAAATGTTTCAATTTGGTGTTCTATTTGCTCCAATACTTCTAAAACTGCTTCCTTCGAAAGTCGAAACCTTATAAGAAAATCCAAGTCGTCATAGTCCTCAAAAGGATTCAGTCTTTCCCTAACCACATAGGGCCTTCTTTCATATTTGATGAATTCAAGTATTTCCTCATCCTCATCACTCATAAAATCAAATGCCTCCATTTTAACAATCTCAACTATTTCACTGTACTCTGTTCTACCCCTCATATTCTGCTCAACAGTAAAAAACTCGTTTCTCTATGTCTATGGTCAACTCCAACGTCTCCAATTATTCACTTTTCATTCATTCACATTTGCAGATCGCACTGATCACAAATAAGATAATGAATTTAAATTTTAAATACAATCCATACCTAACCTAATAAAATAAACACCTGACAGCCGTGACTCTTGAGCTTATGCGCATGCGTCACTCATGTAGCCAACAGCTAAATGCTTGACTGGCACTTTCAAGTTGCTGCTAATTTAGCCGACAGAATAGCTTGCAGTTTGGCTTAACTTTGAATGAAGAAACAGTTTGGCTGGAGGTTAGAGTTAGCTGACAGCTAAAGTTGCTTAACTGTCGATTGAAAAACCGGCCCTGAGACACACTGTGTTCGATTTCTTAAGAATGACTAAAAAAAAGATGAAGCAATCTGATCAAATCCATAGTATTGCAGTTTAGAAAGAAGCAGGGTGTGGTTCATGGTGTCGAAAGCCTTACTGTAATCAAGCGATAGCAGAATGGGTACTTCATTCTTATCATTTGAGAGCATTATGTCGTCGGTGATTTTCAGTAGGGCACTTGCGGTGCTATAGTTCTGTCTGAAACCAGACTGAGAATCAGGTAAATTTTTGCTATTATTAATAAATGCATAAGTTTGCTCAAATATTGCTTTTTCAAGTAATTTTGAGATCGTTGGTAGAATATTTATAGGTCTCAGATCACTGTAGCTTTCTGGCTTACTTATTTTATTGATGGGTATCACCATTGACTTTTTCCAGTTATTAGGATATGTTCCGGTTTCTATACATTTGTTCAGAATGAAAGTTAAAATGGGTGTCAAATGAGGTGTACACAACATAAACATTTTCAGAGATATGCCGTCCCTCCCTAATGCATTCGATTTCATGTTATGTAAAATGGTCTCTACCTGATTCATGCTAACATGTTCTAAATGAAATGAGAGATTGTCATCGAACCTGTTTAAATTATAAAAACTGACAACATGGTCAGGGGGTTGACTGAGTCGATAAAGTAATTATTAATGTTGTCGGGAGAATTCAAGTTGTCTGGAATTTCACTCTTATTTTTTGTAACTACAATATCCATTTGACGTAACGTATTCCATAATTTCTTGGTATCACGTTTTTGTTGAATGAAAACAAGATATCCTCTTTTTTCTCTTCTAATTGCAGAAGTAACCATATTTCGAAGTTCTTTATAATGATTCTAGTCATCAGCATTTCTTGACCTTTTGAATTTGATAAGTGCAAGATTTCTGGTTTTGATCATCATTTTCATAGCGTCAGTCAACCAAGGGACCTTGGGTTTACTTAACCTAACATTTTTCATGGGTGCTTGGGATTCAAATAGATTTATCAAATACTCATTAAATGTTTCAACAATTGTGTCAGTATTTTCTTCTAAAAGAATATTGTATCATGGTACAGAATACAAATCGTTTATGAAATCATTATAATTGAAAAATTTAAAGTCTCGATACGTCCTAAATGATTGTTTCTGTTTTATGGAATCATATGTGAGTTCACAGCTGACTAAACAGTGATCAGATATTTCTACTGCATCTATAGTATGGCTATCAACCACTAATTCCATATTGGTAATTGCAATGATATCAATCAAGGTACTGCTATAATTACTGATCCTTGTTGGTTGGTCATTCGTTATTGAGAATCCATATGCATCAAGAAAATACAATAATTTTGAGGTATTTGAGTGCGTCGTATTAAATATATTAACATTTAAATCATCTGCCAGAATAATTTCATCTGTCATTGGAATTATACTGGATATAGTATTTTCAAGTGAGTATATGCATTCTGAAACATTTGTATTAGGAGGTCGATAAACAGCACCCACACCTACAGTTGAGCCACTAATTCTAAAACTTACCCACAGTTGTTCCAGTGACGATCAGTAGTCTGAAACTCATTTATTTTAATATTATCCTTATAATAAATAGCCACACCTCCGCCTCTGCTTATACGATCCCTTCTTATAATGCTATAGCCTTGAATGCCTATAATTTCATTTGATATTGTTGGAGAAATGAGTATAGTCATCAATGAAAGTTAAGAAATATTTATGAAATTCTCTACTGATTGGAGTGATTGGCCCACATACATCTGTATGCACCAAGTCTAGGGGTTTACTTGCCCTATATCCAGGTCTATTAAAAGGTTGTCTGGTCATTTTTCCTAATAAAAATGGTTCACATAAAATATTATCTGTTCCGTTAATTCGAAAATCATATATGCCATTCATTAGGTTCTTTTGACCTAAAATATTAATATTTTTCATTCCCAAGTGACCAAAGCGTCTGTGCCATGACTGTGATATTGTGTTACATTTTTTTGTTACCTGATAACCGCAACTTCGTTCACCTACTTCCAAGAACAATTTAGAACGTACTCCCTTCTTTTTGAAGTTTTCCTCCAGAGTCTTAAACATCTCGAATGCAGAGTTCTTTTTCAAATATTCAATATGGCTATCTGCCACACCAGCTATCAATATCTTGCTTCGATTTTTGAGTTCTGATCATTCTCGCTATACTTTTCATCTTCAATTGCTTTTAACGCGTCATTTTCCTTTAGTATACTTTTTATTCTAAATGACCACGTGCTGAAGTCCACGCCGGCGAATGGTACAATTGGAAATCTTTCTCTTAAATTCGTCATTCTTGTATATGCATATTGAAACCACGCTCTGCTACCACTGTTGATATTTTGTCCTTTATAATTGATTATGTGATATTGCTTTTATAATAAAACTCTTTTCTCAAACAAAAGCATATGGATGACATTGTGTCGATGAGACCTGATGAATGTCTGTCATAATCATTCTCATAGAGGTCTTGAATAATCTGCATTTAATATTGAAGAAATGTATGCACTTTCAGTGCTTTTCTTATAGTCTCGCGTGACATTCCCTTCTGTTCTGCTACTGATCTTAAGGGGCTCGTGGGCTCTGCAGCCGATGTTCCCAAAACTTAAATTTGAGGTTCTTCATTTAGCACTCTGGGGTAGATTCTTTTTTTATTTTTCACCGAACCAGTTTCGTAAAACTTTGACACAAAATCAAGCACATACCGATGACTTACATTACAATTTATATTTCTTTCATTAAAAAAATATAATAATTTTAGTTTAAATAACCTGAAAACCATGCATCACAGTGCAGGCGAGTTCTAATTACTTCTGAAAGTTTAGAACGCTATTTTTCGGAAACTGCTCATCAAAAATAATGAGTTGGGATACCATTGGAAAGAGAATTAAACGCCCATCCAAATGATGTGTTAATTGACCCACCTTTCCATTTGAGATTCTTGGGGTAACATCTACCCCTCCTAGTGGCTTGAACCACGAGGGCTACAAATATTCATTCAAAGTATCCACATTGAAAATAGAATTTACCTGTTTTTTATTTTTTGGAAGGAAGATATTGAAAATGGGAAGTTTTCAGCTTGACACCCTGTATGTATTTATCATTGTTTTAAAAAGATATTTCTAGGAATATAATGATAATAATAATATAGCTTTTATTGGTTACAGGTTATGGATAGTCTACAAAACTGTATAAAATTAATAGAAAGAGCTCGACCGACTAACCTGTAGATCCAAAGGAACATTTCTCTCTTTCTGACAAAACATTGAAGTAATATGAGAATCCATATAGGTATACATTTTTTTTATACATACATACAGACGTACACACAGTCGTTCAAATGTTATATTTTGAAATCAGAATACAATTTTATAACATGTTGAAAAAAATCAATCGACTAATAATGATCCATTCAAAATTTCAAGCTCATTTGGACTGCGTTATGCATTAATTGACCAATCACCATTACCAAATATCAAAGTACTGGTGTCATGAAAAAATGTAATCAAACGCAATCACTTAAATCTAGGAGTTATAAGGTGTTGAGCCAAACGCTTTTTTTTCACTCTCCTGAAAAAAAGCATATTGACCTTGGTCGTGCCATGCATAATGCGGTCCAATTGTTTCTTTGAAGAGACTTACGGAATTGGAATTTCGAATATTTAGAAGAAAGTTATGAGTTTTAGAGATGTTATATGAGTACGAGGATTTGTAGAGAGTACTATGATGTTTTGGAATTGCGAAGTTATGTTTTATTCTCAAATTAACCTGGCGGTGTGCTTGACATCAATGCTGAATTTTCTTATATAAGTAGACGGGAGTTTTTCTGGAGATTATTTTGTGATTAACCAAATATCTGTGGGAAAAACGTCTCTCTTTTATGCTAGCCAAACAATGTTTTCCAAATAATCCGAATAGACCACAGATAAGATGATCACATGATTTTTTAATGAGTTTGTAGTATATCTACAAACTAAGATTCGTAATTAAACCTTATTTGTTACTTATTGTTGACAGACCTTGATTTCTATCTGTCATCCTAGACAAGTCCTCTCAAAATCTAATATTGAGTGTTGGAAATATATAACTCTTCACAATACAATACAATACAATATGGTTCACCACACTACTCCACTCCTTAAAAAAAACTCATTATTTCAAACGAAATTTGACTTGTCGTCCATAATGCGTCCTATATGTGGGTAGTGGTGTATTACTGGTATCAGGCATATTTGCAGATTTTTCAAAAATTTCTTCAGACTCTACAGAGGAATTGTTATTGTACCCTGCAAATTCTAAGCAGGCTTCAATCTTTCGAAAGATATATTCTTTCTTCGTCCATTCACCATCAATGTAAAATTGTGGTTGCTCCGTTTTTATACTTTGTTCGGTCCGGAATACGACCTTTGAAGTGGTTTTCAAACCGAGTCGTCTCTCATGAATACAAAATCAGCATCCGGAAGTTCTTTATGAATGAAAATGTTCCTAGAACTGTGATCAAACGTCTGTTTTGGTTGTATATCCTCCATATTTTTTCTCAAACTATTCAAAAATTCCGTATGGTTTGGATTGCATTCTGAATTACTCAGAATCAGTTCTCCAGGTACTTTCAGTACAGTGCCATATACCAGTTCACTACTTGACACCTGCAAATCTTCCTTTGGAGAAATATGTACCAAATAATATTGTAGGTAGAATCTCAGTCCATTTCTCAGATGCGTGGCATTTCAAAGCAGCTTTCATAGTTCTGTGAAATCGTTCGATCATGCCATTTGAACTTGGGTGGTAAGCTGTTGTTCGATTATGCTTGAAACCCATTATTTTGGAAAATTCATTGAATAATGAAGATTCGAATTGTCTGCCTTGGCCTGTTGTTACTTTCGACGAAATTCCAAATCTTGTTATCCATCCATTGTAATATTCTCTTGCAACAGTTTCGGCAGTCATATCCCTCAACAGAAATGCTTCCGTCCATCTGGAAAACCTGTCGATACATGTGAGACAATAAATAAATCCGTTTGATGGTGGCAGAGGCCCAACAATATCAATATTTATATGGTCAAATCTGGCATCTGGAACTTTGAAATCACCTACTGGGGCAATTACATGCCTACTGATTTTTTATTTCTAACACGGTAAACAACATTGAGTCCATTTTCTAATATCTCTTTCCATTTTAGGCCATACATATTTGCTTTTAATCAGCTTCACTGTCGCTTTCAATCCAGAATGAGACAAATCATGAATTTTATGGTACACATCTTTTCTAAAAATTTCGGGAACACAAGGTCTGATAGTATCAGTGGAAACGTCGTAAAAAATTTTTAGGTCGCTATGTGGTATTTCAATTTTTTTCATTACTATGGAAGTTTTTCCTTTTAGAGTTTGTTGAAATGAAGGGTCTTTCATTTGTTCTTCTTCCCATTTGTGATAATTCGTAATATTCTGAAAACTTAGCACAGATATCCTTGAAATTGCGTGTGCAACCATATTGTTTTTTCCTGGTATATGTCTGATATCTGTGAAAACTGACACAAAATCTTGTTTGTCTAGGGGTGGTTGTTTCAGGACTATTATTGAAAGCATAGACAAGTGGTTTATGATCTGTATAGATTATGAAATCTCTGCATATGACGGAAGTATTTTTGACAGCCCCATATATGGCTAAAAGCTCTCTGTCGTAAGTACTATATTTTTTTTGAGCTGGACATTTTCTTAGAGAAAAAACCAATTGGCTTCCATACATCATTCTTTGGTTGTTGAATAGCTGCACCCACTGTTGTGTCGGATGCATCAACTCCCAAAGACATAGGGGAATGTGTAGAAGGATGGGATAGAAGAGCTGCATTAGCAATAGCATTCTTCAAATCAATGAAATAATTTTCTTGTTCAACATTCCAGTCTAGCTTACGATTCTGTTTCGAATCACCCTTCAGAAAATAATTGAGTGGTGCCTTAGTTGCAGCAGCTTTAGGAATAGAGAATCAATAAAAGTTAACCATTCCGAGAAATCTTTGAGTATAAGGTTTGAGCCGGTACTCCTTCCCGCACCCCTCTGGCCTACAAGTGGCTTGCGGGTACTTGCGGGTACTTGCAAGGGGGGTATGTGCGAGCATATGGTGCAATTACATTGGGCAGACATTGAGGTTTTGTCATTGTTCGAATTTGGAAAAAATGGCGAATGATCGTTTGACTTGTAGCTGTAACGATACTTACATACGCGGTAATGACACATTGCAATTGGATTCATGATTGTCTGTGCCATGTACAAAGTTAATGAGAGAGTACCTACTCCTCAACAAACTTATTGTAATGGATTATTTGTAAAGAGTACATCCAAACATTTCAGAGATCTATCGAGTTATGAGAACACGCATCTCCGTACAATGCATGTATAATATATAGTGGGAGGGGGACTTCCTCCACTCTCCAATCAACATATAAAAGACTATCGAGAATCTCACCCCTTCAGTTTCTCATCTATAACGAACCACAACCTACAAGTTTTAATTAATTCACACACAAAGAAGTTCGAAAAAGTGATATTGGTGATTTTCAAAATAAGTCAGTGTTTTTTTTTTGTTTTCTAATCAATATTTTCTCAAGTGTCTTACTATGTCTCAAGTAGATTTGGAAAAAATCAACGCCGTGATCAATAAACCAATTGAAGTGTTTGAGCAGAGGGTCATATCAACACTCCCAATTGCCAAATCTTTTCCAATAAGTAATATGTTGGTTCGCACAACTCGATTTGGCAGATCTATATTGCTAACATTATATAATGAAAGTGAAAATGAATTTTTCAAATCATGGCTACCAAAATACATTGCCGATCAATTTAGTAACAATGATGTTAACTCTATTAATCATTCGAGTGGTAAATACACTCTTACCTATATAGGACAGGGTGGACCAGTTTCAGCGGGTACAAGAACGCGAACTCCTGTAAAATTCGACTTTATCGAATAAAATTCAATTGAAATGTTCAGTAATTTTTATTCACTTTAGTTTATAGACATATTGAAGTAATCTTAATGTTAAATATTAGATTTGAAAACAAAAAATTCACTCAAAATTTAAGACATCACCGAATTGAAATCTCGTGTTTATGTATTTATCCTCCAGCTAATATACACATGGAATAGGTATGTTAATATTTTTTATCTTTTGTTTCAGATTAACAATGTGGATGTTGTATTCGGCTGAAAATAGGACCGAAGCCACAAACCTCAAGACAGCAGTCGAAAGATTTCAGTCATATTTGAGTGCTTTGAGTTGGGACATCCTTCATGCAATGAACTATGATCTCAGCATTTGCTATGACAAAAATGAACTCGAAAGGTGTATACAAGAGCAGAAGAGGTACAACGCTGGTGATGAACTCTGTGAAAAATTCATGGAAGGGGCCTTGGAGATATCCGATTTCTGCGAAGAGATGTTGAAATGTGATTTGAAGAGATTTCTATGCAACCTAACCCCATTCCTACCAAATGACATCATTGACAAATACCAAATCTATGATGATGAGAGTGACGAGGAAAATATTGTTGATACCCCAAATTGAATAATAGAAATAAAATAAAATTAAGAATATGTTTTATATATTAATTGGACTATGTAATTAGTACGTAAGCAAATAGCTGAAGCCATAGTATTACTTGACACAAAAATGTATACGGATTGAATTTATTGAAAATATATTCATTAATTATAAAAGTTTTTTCTTTCACGATCCCATAATAATACATATGTAGGTTGGGTAGATAATACCCCGAAACCAAAAGAAATACAACAACAATTTTCCACCCCTCCAATTATTTCTAAAGTAAACACACTCCAAAAATATGAATTATTTGATTGAAATTATTATAGTAAATTCCTTTCGAAATAGAAGAGTAATTGGAAACAATAATTGATAAATTTATATTTGATTCTCCAATAATAATATAACATGCAACTCGGCTATTTTTTAATTAGTTCATGTTTGGTAGTCTTATTGTAATGATGAGCAGTGTACTGGATAAATTTGGGCGTAAGCGAAAGTGTGGGAATGGTTCAATTCTACAACCCTGACTAGTATATGTTAGTTTCAAGAAAACCAAAGATGACCATATACGATATTGAACAAAGACAATTGAAAAATGTCGGACAGCCAGTTGATTCAGCTGATTGTGTTACAAAAGACTTTCTTTAAGATACAATTAATGAAACTAAAAAATTAGTCCTATCAGCTGTTCATGCTTCAGTGCAATTAGCGATGGAAGAATTATCTCGTGAAGTGGAAAGGAGAAACGTATCTATGAACGCTCGCATAGATTCGATAGTTGGCGATGTGTCTCGTCAAGCTAGAACAGCATTCAATGAGAAGATATCTGAAGCTAGGGTATTACTTCATAAAAAATATGAAAAATTGGATCATAGACTTATGGATTTAGAACAAGAGAAAATTCGTTTATCTGAATAAGCATTATTATTATAATATTAAACGAAAATGTACACTTGCTGAATTTATTGAAAATATATTAATTATTTATAAAAGTTTTTATTATTTTCACGAAACTACTATAATAATACCCAAAACCCAATGCACAAACGAATTCCTAATCTCCTCTCACCACACCACATGAATAATTATCGAATAGCCCGAGGCCAATGCATGATGCACCCTAACGAAAATCGCCCCTTCCCAGGCAGGTAGGTAGGAAGGTGGTAGGTATTACGTAACGCCGGGGAGAGTGTATTTAAGAAAGTGGTTCACACTGTTGCTTTCATTCTCTAACGGAATCAACTGAGAGAATGACGTTGTGTCATTGTACCTAGACACAAGTATACTATGATGCTCCGGTAATCTACCTGACTTTATGGGGCATCATACCCTTCCGAGCAAATAAATATCATTTTTGATATGGAAACTTTTTATCGATGATAGGTACATATTAATTATTTAATTGAAATTTCAAAATTTAAATATGTTTTTCGAAAGAAAACAAGAAAAATTATATTATAAAAATATAATTTTTTCGATATGGCAACTTTTTGTTGATGATACATATTAATTATTTGATTGAAATTTCCAAATTTAAATATTTTTTTTTGCGAAAGGAAACAAGAAAAATTATATTATAAAAGTTTATTTTGAAAATAATTAATAAATAAAATTGAACTATGGTGCTGGAGATTCAGTGATTGTTGTATTTGTCGTTGGTTTTCGCCCCGGATACATGTCACATCTCCGCTTTTGTTCTTCATGGGAAAGGCACCAACATTCCCTGAAATGGATTTCTTCATTAGGCCATAAATATCCTACTCGATCACACAACATGACATCGCTGCGACATCTTGCACACCAGTAGTTCCAGCAGGTCTCGGAGAATATATCACATCTAATGCTGCGAGGAATTATCTCCGAAGTTGTTTGTTTTCTTGCACACACGAAACATAGACTGGTACCTGCCATCATATGACTTCTGTCCCAACCACCTTGGCAATTATAACATATCAATGTGTCCCGTATTCTGTATGGATACACATAAATCTTAGCTTTTGAATCCCATGCTGCTGTTAACACCATAGCTGCAATGTCCATATACACGACTCTATGGGAGTGAACTCTTAAGTAGGAACTGATTTCACTGTTGAATTTTCAGCAAATATATAGTTTTTCAAGTCTTGTGGTAGAGGGGTATTAATCCCATTTTTGGAAAACATGTAAAGTTCTAGTCTTGGAGTAGGAAATGACATCACTCCTCCCGAAAAAAACATTTAAAAAGACATCATTGACTCAATAGAATTCAGTATTCATCTTTATTTCAACTGAAATAGTAGTTGTGTGTAATAGAGTACAGTAGTTGTGTAATAGAATAATGGAAGCCAAAATGGAGATAATCGACGAACTCATTGCAGTTGATGTCAATCAATTTGATGATGAGCAGGAAGCAGATAGCGGATCTGACAGCGGTATTGAAGAAGAATTCGAAGCTTCAGATGAGATCGAGCAAGTCAGCAGAAGATTCGCCGATATGACGATAAACGAAACAATAAGAGAGGATTGTGTTTATTGTCTGTCACCTTACATTATTTATCGCCATACAGACAGTTGATGGTGAATTGGCGAAGTTGTGTGGGCCTTGTTATAGGCTATATAGTATTAGATATGGTAACCAGGTCGCCAGATATAGGCATATAGACACACGTGTCTAGCTTATATGGCCAAATAGGGAGGCATTATTGTACAGTGTGTACAGACTCCCTAATGCTAATAACATGTCAGAGGGCATGTAGGGAGTGTAATGTTTAGTTGTAGTTTATGTAATTTAGTGTAAATATAGTGTAATATATAGATTAAGTTGTTTGCTTATTGTACATATTTATATAATTTAATAAAACATGTTATAAAACAATATTTTTTTCAGAGTCGAAAAAATTATTTCGAATTTGTATCCACAACAAATCCCTCTCCTAAAAAGTCCCCAGACATCTTCATTCATTAACAAAATGTATATAAATTGAATGGATCAGTATATTGCTATCATTCCATTCGAAATGTCTCAAGCTGACTCTACAAGTGAATCAGGCCGTTGTAGTCCATCAGAAACATCTTCTTCTAACTTACCAATTCAAGTAAATGAAATATCGTCTAGTACAGATAGAAGTTTCGATGATGAATTTTACGAATCGTTTATTGACTTCGTTCAAAATCCGGAACAATTGTGGGAATATGAGCCTAGCGATAACGATAATTCGGATGATGAAGAATTAATTGAGTCTGAAAATGAAGAAGAAGCAATTGAAATATCAGATGACGAGAGTGACAATGAGTCAATGATATTTGAAATTCTGTGATTGGTAGTAGTAACAGATCTTTTGGGAATGCACAGTATATGAAAATGGAGATGTATACTGGAGGGGGCGTGTGTTGGGGCCCCCTCTGTTCTGTTATTAACATAAGATTTTGAAAATTTTAAATTAAGATTTGTAATTTTTCTTAGATGAAACTCTCTTAGGAAAAATCAAGAATAGATTTTCAGACTCAAAAGAAATAACAAAAAAAAAACAAAATAAAACGAATAATAAAAAAAAACCTTTCCTGCATACATTTATAATTGTTCTGAGAAAAAAAAAACATTCTTTGTGACGAAAATACAGAGTCTCAAAATTTATTTCTTTTGGAAGGGTCTCTTCTCAAAATAAAATCAAATAATCCCGCTGGGATAGATTTCGATATTCCGACTTCTTTCCGTCAAAATGTATTTGTTAAATCATACTTTATAAAAAAGGGTCTCCTATCGCAATAAAAACAGGTATCCGCTGAGGTACATTTCGATATTCCGAAGGTTTGGAGAACACACACATTTCATTTGTAAACCAGAGCTCCTCGAGTTTGGTTGTGTTCAAATTAAATTTTTTCATAATTCATTTTGTGATTTTATGGATATATCAAGACGCGAAGTAACATCAACGGAATTAGAACGTGCTATAAAATACATTTCGATGGAGAACAATACCAGGGAATTAGGAACAATCGCCGAATTACCGAGCGTTATATATACATTTCACATAAAGAATAATGTTAGTTGATAAAATTCAATTATTCATTCAAGCAATAATATATAACAGTTCAACTCAGTAATTATCAGTAATGATTTTCTCGGGGCATATGAATTTTGATTTATGAATTTTGAAACACGGGCTCCAAAATTCAGTAGCGTACTCAGATTATTTAATTTTTTTTGTTGGTTCTGAAAAGAACCTTTTGGTTTTGTTGCGTGGATTTAATCGGCTCATGAATACTTTATAGATTCAAATCTACAGTAGCGTCAGAATCATAATCTATTTCCTCCGGCGCATGTTCTTGAGTAACTGGATTCCATTCTCTGATTGTTGGATTCCATATAAAATGCGAGTGAATTACTATATTACTTGTTGATGTAATTATGTCAACTTGTAAAGGTAAGTTTACATCGATCGGTGTATCAGACAGATTTGTGTCCGAAGGATCATTAGAGGTTGAATCAGCATTATACCTAGATGTTGTTGCCATTGTATGAGATATGAAGAATTCTATAAGGTTTTTCAGCTTTAAATGATTTGTCACAATGGTGGGAGATACATTTCCCACTCCATGTTTCATATGTGGTGGGGTTGTGGTAGTTCGTCTATAAATATGATATTTCAAAATGGGAGAAGCTATAACAGTTTTTGACTTGAAATAATTCTCGTAAGACTCGTATTACCGAACAGTGAAAATGTGGAAAATTTATTGAGCAGTGGAAATCCCGCTGATTTAATTGATGCATCAATTGTCGAAGAACTATCGAATTTCGATGCTGATGATTTGTTGAAGATGTGCGTGGAATCCCAATTTATTATAGTGCAGGAACAGACGGAAGAACCGCCGGTGCTACATATTTCTGATAACGAGCTATCACAGTGCAACACTATCCTGGATCAAGCTCAGGTGCAAGAACCTCAGACACAGGCTCTGCATATGCCTGATATTTCATATAAGCAGCCAAGTAAACGCGCTCCGAAACGTTGTGTCACAATCGAAGTTCCCAACACTACTGCATCAACCTCAACAGGGCCAAGGTCTTCAAAGAACAAGAAAGGACGTAGTGTTTCGAAGAAAGGTATGTGTTCCTCATCTTCAGTGAAAAAAACAGCAAATAAAATTGAATGCATTCCACTAGCATCTCTGTTGCCATTACAGATGTATACGGAAATGCTAAACGAGACTAGGCGAGCGAGCACAAACGCTAAAAGCACATTCCTAAAATGCGATGAGGTTGATCGACAATTAGATGAACAAATGACAAAAGATCATGAAATTGAAGAACAAAGTGCAGTGAAGGAAGCCGAAATTGTAAAACTGCGAAAGCAAAAAGAGGGGGTGATGGCAGAAGTTAGTAGGGAGAGGCTCAATAACCAAGATCTTCGGAAACAGGCAGAAATAGATTTGCAAAAATCCAAACAGTTACATGAAACGGTCTCTGCTGTTTACGAAAGATGGCGTCAGGAGCTAGATGCGGCTTTTCAAATAAATATTGATTGATTAGTTATATATGTTTTTAAATATATGTTTTTTTTAAATATATGTAAAAGAATCAAACAATAAAGTTGTAATGAAAAAGTATATTTTTGATTTTTTTTATAATTTTTTCAATGAGATATATCAAACTATTGCATTTTTGTCAATCCAGGAATTATGCTTATTGGAGAATCCTAACCATTTCACACGAACTCTGCTACCACTCTTTTTCAATATCTTCTCGACATGGTATACGTCTGGGTTTTTAGTTTTCTGTATCTCTGCTTCATAAAAACATCCTTTAATTGGATTTTTATATTTTTTTTAATCTTTTTCTTCTCTCTTTTTGGAATGTTCAATTTTGTAGTAGACTTCACATCTTTCGATTTCATTCCAATAGTTTGGTGCACTCTATGATTATATCTCTTTGTTATAATTGGGAGAATGTCTAACCATTTATAATTCCCATTTATCGAAAACTCTTTGTGTAACCATGATTTGATGGTACGTATAACTCGTTCACACATAGCGGCCTTCATAACACTAAAAGTAGAGTAATATTTTATTCCATACTGCTCCATCAACGAAAAAAAGTGTGAGTTATGGAATTCTTTCCCGAAATCGGATTGTATGTGTTGGGGAGTAATTGGCCTGTTGTAGAATTGTTCTCATAGCTCCAGCTATGACTAATCCAGTCTTGTTCCGAACAGCCTTTGTCCATAGAAATTTTGAATAACAGTCAATGACTACCAGAACGTATCGATAATTTTTGTTAAATCTGGAATACGCCTGAAAATCAGCAAGATCAATTTGCCATAGATCGCCGACGCCTTTCAGTACTGTAGATCTCCTCTGGAAGTTGCGTCTAGCCGGCTTATGTAATTCATCAACCACCTGTCTCTTGATATCACTAGCCATAGCGGTATTTGCAATGTGTGCTATTCGGCTGATGGTATGGTTCTGAACTGTAATATCTGATTGTATCTAATATATTATTCCTTCTTCGCGTAGTTCCTCTAACAAAGATACAATTTCGTTTTGATGCATAGTGTTCCCGCTTAATTTAGAACCAATTAACAATCTTAAGCGACTCACCAATTCTTTAGGCTTATTCCAATATACATAGTTCTTCGACTTCGTTGTGAACACTTTCTTTAATTTTCTTATATTGAGTCCTTTGCCAGTCAGATTCAAAGTTCTAGTAGGGTTTTTAAGTGATTTCATTAGAGGCCTGATGATGTTCTGATATTTATGGGACTTTTTGAACTTTATACCATTTTTTACTTGATTTTTTTTATATATGACCCTTGTCAAAGTCAATATCTCAATATAAGTACGATGAATTCTCGAGTCTGCAACTACCGGAGGTTCCTTGAGGAATATTAGATTATATAGATCCCTGCTACCGACAGCTTGATATTTTTGTACAATGCCATCATGAAATGTTATACTTCCATTGTTGAAACGTACTTGCAAATTTCCCATTTTCAACAAATATGTTAAAGGATCTATGCGAATACCATATTTTAAATCATATGCGCTGTCGCCATTCTTGAGATTTTCTAAATGATTTTTCAATTCCATTTCTATATTTTGTTTGGTGACATTGCTCGTTTCCAACTCTGAAGTATTCGATAGCGATGAAGGTGTTTCAAATAGAGTGGACGGCCCCATTTCATCATTATCCATATCTGTTATTGTTTCATTTGCAATATTAGAAAATGAAGAATCACTCGAATTGAAGGAATTATTTTTCTTCATAGGCGTACTTGTTGATATAACTCTCGTCATTGTGGGAGTTGTAGACGGCATCGCATTAGTTCCAGAAAAAAGGGCATTTAGTGGTTTTGTAATATGATCATATAGATTCTCGAGCATAATTTTTTCTTCCACATTCCCACTCTTTATATTGTTCAATTTTTTTCGTACAGCTTCTGTCGCTTCAACTAGTTGTCGTTTCATATCGATTTCGGCTCTTGCACATTCATTTCTCATTGTATTCATCATTATAGGAAGTACTGATGTATATGTGATCTCGCTAAAGTTCACCGAACGAATAATTATTTTTTGAGTTGTCATGGATATATGAAAGTATCGAATCCCATGCGATATCGTCCATCGTGTACCATTCTATCTTTGTCTATAACAAGAAAACCAAATTGTTTATTCCAACATTTCAGACACATAATCTGAATGTAACATCAGGTGATACATGATCTGAGAATATATGATGTAGGTTCGTTTCGTCCTGCTTAAACATTATTATGAAGTTGGCCTTGATAACGCCATCAATTGTTTGGGTACTCGAGAATACGTCTTTGCAAGATAAAAACTGTCCACTGAAGAGTGTCTCCCTCTGGAAAAGTACGATCGAACGATGCTCTGATTTTCACAAATTATATCATCGAATATAAATACAGAATTTGGTTTGGCATGGGCGGGTTCTACTATACTTTCATTATCACTGAAAGTGTAAAAACCCAAGCCTTTAATTGGTTTCAGCACATTGCGTAAATATTCATATTTCGGTTGATTCAGTGACTTTGAATACAGATACACATTTTCGAAACGTAATCCTTGCGCATGCGTTAGAAGGGCAATCATTGCATTTGTTTTTCCACAATTTGATGGTCCAATTAATAATGCTCTAAGGGATGAAGGCAATAGTGGACCATTTCGATTCGACTTATTTCCGTCCAATCCACTTCCCGCGATTCTTTCGTCTAAATTATCAACTCTGAATTTTACCTGCTGTTGAACAACACGCATCGTGAACGACCAAACTCGTAATAAAGATAAATATATGGAATATATCCCATTTAAATGTCTACCGTCGTACGGAACAGACGTAAGAACTACGTTTCGATTAGAAAAGGTCGAGGAATTGTGAATTCGTTAATAAATAAATTACCGTTTGAAGTTCATATACCCGGGTATCAATTTTGCGGACCTGCGGACCTGGCACTAAATTGGAAAAAAGATTAGCTGCCAATCAGAGAGGAATCAATCCATTGGATTCTGCGTGTCTTTCACACGATTTGCAATATTCAAAAAATCCAGACAATCTCGCAGCAAGGCATATAGTCGATAAACAACTCGAATACGCAGCTTGGGAAATATTTAAATCGAATAAATCATCAGTAGCTGAGAAGGCTGCAGCTCTTCTAATTACCAATATTATGAAAACCAAGAGACGTTTCGGAATGGGATGCGATGCGAACATTACCTCAAAAAAAAAAAAGAAAAAGCGAACAATAAAAAGAAAACAGAAGTCGAATAATAACGGAAAGATTGCATTTGGGGCGGGTGTTGTTAGAAAAGTGCGGGATGTACTGCGAAAGGCTGGCGGTGACCGATTTATAGCAAAAGACGTTAAGAAAAGAAAGAAAGAAGAATGTGCTAGCATTGCATGCAGCACGTAAGTATTTGAAAGCAGCAGGTGGAAAAAAACAAATACGTACACCACGTCTAATACCCATACCGAAAGTGGGGGGAATATTGCATGTGCACAAGTTGTGGGAAAAAGGTCCTTAGCGCGGATTTTTACCCGCCCATTGAATTGGATAGGAATGCTCGTTATGGTTTGGGGCTATTAGGATTCTATGGATGCCATACTATTCACAATATCACTGACAAAAACAATACAGTCGGTTTTGAGATCCCCGCAGATGACTCATATGATGTTCCAAGATATTTTACTATGAAAATACCATCTGGAGCATATGAGATTGAGGAAATAAATGATTATCTACAAAAGAAACTTGCATCTCGCTTATTTCCGAATGAAATACTCGATAGCATGTCAATGGATGAAATGTTCAGTCTTCAAGCGAACAATAATATATTCAAATGTATATTGCAATCAAAATATAATGTGGATTTCCGATACGAGAACTCAATAGGTCCAATGCTGGGATTCAAGAAACAGATGCTCAACAGTAATATACCACATCAATCTACATTTCCTGTTAATATTGTACCTGTGAGACTCATTCGTTTGGAATGTAATATAATTTCCGGATCCTATATAAATAATGAAGAGAATCATATTCTATTTTCATTTGATTTAGACGTCGAACGCGGTTATAATCTCACAAAGGAACCTCGGAACATCATTCATATGCCCATTAATCCAGAAGGACGTCAGTTCATTGAAAACATCACTGTGCGCATATTGGATCAAAAAAATAATCTAATCGATTTTGGAAGTGAGGAATCCATAGTTGTTATTCTGGAACTGAAAAAGTTATATGAGCGAGTGTTATGTTTATGTGTTTTTGCTACAACAATGAACGTGTGCGCGAGAGCGGTGGAAGAAGTGCGAAACAGCAAAGACGTAAATTGTCCACGAGAGATTTAAATTTTCTGAAATCAATTGGGCTTAGAATACGAGAATAAAAATGGTGTTGGAAGCTAACAATGAGAAGTTGGATATTTTCAACGAGCCAGTTGTTGATCACAGCCTTATAAGTTTTCATGAGCATACACACAAACCCTATGGATCACCATTGTTCAAGAACTCTGATGAAATCCGCATCATGATCAGTATCCAAGATGCAATTCTTGACATTGCCGATAGTTTCATTTACATAGAAGGACAATTCACACCAAAAGAAGTAAATAAAGTCTGTTATATGTCCAATAATGCTTTGGCATTTCTCTTCGATGAAATTCGTTATGAAATGGGTGGTGAACATGTTGCGGTAGTTCGAAAGCCAGGTATAACTTCCACAGTGAAGAATATGATTTCATTTGGTCAGACACATTCTCACTCACTTCTCACTAGTGGATGGGGTGAATGTATTCTCGATGAAACTAGTCATGTATTCAGCGGAAAACTCCCACTTAAATATCTGATGGGTTTTGCTGATTATTATAAAAAATGCATTCTCAATGCTAAACAAGAACTCATTTTGATAATAGCCCGCTCATTCAAGAATTCATACATTGGGGAGATAGAAGCTACATTGGAAATCTCAAAGATTGAGTGGAAGATAAGACACGTTGTGGCTGAGGACAAACAAAAACTCAAATTATTCAATAGAATTAATAAGAGTGGGCTGAATGCAAAAGTAAAATTAGCTTATCGTATGTGGGATCTTTATGAATTACCATCATTACATGCAACATCTTCCGACGTTTGGGCGATAAAAACTACAAATATTTTGGAAACGCCCCGATTCATCATAATATGATTTCAAAACACCAACGCATGGATGTGGATGTCACAAAATTTCTGAGTGCTGATGTGAATAACATTCGAGTTTACTTGAATTCTGAAGTGTATCCATATGAGCGTTGGAATCTAGACTTTGATAGAAAATTGTACTCGCTTGCATACTATGCATATGAAAACTTCCAGCGTAGTTACTATGACAGAGATCTGAGTGAGCCACTCATGGATATTGCACAATTCAAAGACAATCCATTATTCATCATTGATTGTTCACATCAACCGAATGCTACAAAATCGTCTACTGTGGATATCAAATTGGAGATTGAAACACGAAAAGCGAAATTCCCAAACAACACCAAAGTATACGCACTGATTCTACATGATGCAATTTTGACATATAATGCACTGGATGGATCTGTTCGTAATTCATTTTGACGAAAATGTATTATGTGATTTTTTTGTTTGTATCCATTTATATTTAGTAGCTTATTCTCAAGTGAAGTAGTGCTAGTACTAGATAGTTCAATAAATAAAACATATTCTTGAAAGTTTTTTTTTTATTTTCTATAAATCAATTCCTTCCATCCACTCACAGAAATCAGATATATGCAATAAATAATAATAATCTTCAGTTTGTTTAAAAAAAAAAACAGCATACACTATCAAAAATGAATTGCATTATATTGGAACAGAATCAAATAAGAATTTTCCAGTTATTGCTTCAATTACGGAATATAATAAAGAATTATAGTTTGAATGATATTCATGTTTATCTATATTTCAGCGTTTAGTAATGTAATAAGATGATTCAATCTATCCTCTTCATTCATATTATATTCTTGGGTTAAAGATTCAACCAACCTATCACATATACGAACATTTTCCATAGGATCATTTTGATAGAATTCAATGTCACTATGCCCCCAAGGGAGCGTTTGAGTTGTATTAGGAATAATGAAACGTTTATCATCGTTGAAAGATAGAGCTACCTTATTTCTTAATCATGTGAAATGCTCCTAAACGAATTCATTTTACGTAATATGAATCCCCCATTCTCAATAATTTTTTTATAATCATCGGATGCCAGCTGAGTTTTTATTACAGATTTTTTCACTCCCTTGGCTCTTTTTATTTCAGTTTCCAACGATTGTACATAATAAGCTTTTGCACCCGTTCCATAAAAACTAATTATTGGATCGTTGGGGAATTCATCTTTGAAATTACCCAAGACTGAAGGTGTAACTGGTAAATTGAATTTATTTTGTTCTATGTAATTTGATGTATCAAATTTGTCTATATTATTTCTGATGTAATCATAGAAATTTTCTGTCTGCACTTTCAGGATAAGAGAGTCTGTATCGGTATATAGAAGTGATGCATTGCGCCCAAATTCTCTCTTTATACATCCATAGTAAAAATCATACATGACAACCTTGGATAATTCCAAAACGTAGAATCCCAAGTATAGCGGCTTATCATAATGTATCTTTACCTTAGCCATCTGAATCGCAACGAAGTTCTCAGAGAAAATTGTACAATTTTTGAAATTCGGACGAGCAATTAAGATTCCGGCTCCCAATTTTCGCTGAATATTCTGCCAATGTGTTATCAGTTTCACATCCACTCTATTATCCACGTTTTCCATTGTCTTTCCATAGCAACTGTTGTTCATTAGCTTGTAGAAATCTTTCTCAGACTTATTACGCGATCTATTACGCATTCGAGTATTGAGATCGATATATGGCTTCATCCAACAAGACTGCAATTCACGTCTTGCGAGCGCTTACGTGTAGACGTGTTTTGGAGAGCTCTTTCGGTAATAGTAAATAGTTAATCTTGTTTGATTTGTATTATTGACGAATCTGTTCATGATGTCGGTTGCGGAGGGTGCACTTGTTAAGAAAGATGAGGTTGAGAGCTTTCTTGAGAAAGCTTCGAAAGATGATCTCACTAGGATGTTGAGAATCCTTTTACAGAAATACGGTGTTAAGAAAGTGGAGGTAGAATGTAGCGAGAGTATGGTGGATGCTGAGAGCATTGATGTACAGGATGAGGCTTTCCCCGCCCTGGGGAGCAGCCGCCCAAAAAAAAAGTGCAAGAGGAGACTGGGCTCTAGAGCATCGGTCTCCTCTGGCACTACTTCCAATGCTGAAGCTGAAGGGAAAAAGCCCAATGCTGATATTGATATGATGGAGTTAGACTCCGCCCCTCAAACCGGGGCATGTGAAGGAGCTCCTCCCCTTTTCACAGGGAGTGAGAACGGTTTTGGAGACGTGCCGGACTCAGGCACTGTGGTAGGCAGAGGAGATAGGCCAAAAAAGGCCAGTGATCCCCTCTACCTCGAAAGATCAGGATGAGGCCGCGCCTCGACCGAAAAAACAGTCAACCCCACCGATTACTATTCGTCGCAAGGAAGTGTGGACTATGGTCAATAGAAAATGCACGGAGAGAAAAATTCGTTTTTACCACCGCGAAGAATATCCAAGACGGGATAAGGGTGCAGCCAGAGACATTAGATGATTACCGCAGACTATCGCATTTGCTGGTGGAGGAAAAAATCCCCCACCACACGTACTCTTTTCCGGAGGATAAGCCCCTCAGGGTTATCTTCCGGGGAGTACCTGAAGATGTTCACTGCGGTGACATTGCTGATGAGCTGCAGGACAGAGGCTTCCATCCGGTGAACGTTTCGCGCCTGGCGAAACGGGATGGAAAGCCAATGCCCCTCGTCCTCGTACTTGTCCCAAAAAACGAGCGTACGATATATCAGTTTACGGTTGTCCTCAAGATCCGCATAACCACTGAACCACAGAGGACGAGAGGCATTGTGGGCCAGTGCCACAAGTGTCAGACGTTCGGCCATGCCCAACGAAATTGCATGGCAGTCCCGGCGTGTGTGAAGTGTGCAGGCAATCATATGTCTAGCGAATGCACAATCCCACGCGCCGAGAAGGCCAAGTGCTTTAACTGCGGTGGGCCTCATACGGCCAACTATAGGGGGTGCCCCAGCTTCCCCAAACCCAAGAGTTCTAGCGCTCGAGGGACGGGAAGGGGGGCTCCTGCTAAATCCGGAGGAGCCAAGCAAGTTGCGCCTAAAGCGCAGACCGCGATCGCTGGCAAATCCGGAGTTGTCCGTGAGGGGCTCTCCTTCGCGAAAGCGTTGGGTATGCCATCCTCTGGCACTTCTGGCCCTTCAGGCCCTCTTCCTGCGGCTCCAGCAGGGTCCGCTAATGACTTCTTGGCTGCTTTTGACCAGATGAGGCAGCTTTTCATCCAATTCCCGGTTTTACAAACTATGTTTGTACCTAACCCCGCTGTGATTCCGCCCACTCATTAATGGCTGACAACCTCACAAGGCCCAGCTCCTTGAAGATTGTTTTCTGGAACTGTAATGGTTTCAGAGAGAGAAAGTTGGACTTGGAGGAGTTCATCACGAGACCTGATGCTTCTTCAGGAGACCCACCTCAACAATGAAAGCATTGCAATTCCAAACTACAGAGTCTTCAGAAAGGACCGTATTGGGAGACGGGGAGGGGGAGTCGCCATTCTGGCTAAACGATCCCTTCAAGTATCTCAATACGGCATTGATGATGTGCGTAGTCATGGGACGGAGATGGTAGGCATCGAGATCGAGACGAGTAGAGGTACTCTTAGGGTGGTCTCAGCTTACAACTCCCCTGTTAATGCGATCTTGCCAGATACCCTGGATGCAGTGCTCATGGAGAGCAATGTGCCGATAATAGTCGCCGGGGATTTTAACGCGAAACACGCCCAATGGAGCCGAGTTGCAAACCGCAACGGTAGGGTACTCTGGGCACATATGGAACAGAGTGATTATCATGTGATTGCTCCCACAGAGCCCACACACTTTGGCAATTTTAGGCCTGATGTGCTTGACATAGCGGTGGCTAGGAACATCCCCTGGACCTGGGAGATCTACCCTGTGTCCGAGTTAGATTCCGATCATAATCCGGTCATTTTATGGCTGGGTGATGATCCGATCCCCAGGGAAGTTGTCTGCGTCGTACGACGAACTGGGAGAGTTTCACGGAGATTCTTGAAGGGGCATATGTCGTGCCCGAGGAACTCCAGACCCCAGCCGAGTTGGAGAAAGCGGTGGACACGTTCGAGAGGACTTTGAAGAACGCTACAGCCAGTGAGCAGGGTCCTCTGAAATCCTATAATGAGTTTCCTCCGAGAATAAAAACCCTTATCAGGGAGCGAAACCGTCTTCGGAGGATCTATCAGAGGACACTGTTCCCTGGTGACAAGGTAGGAGCCAGCCACAAGGCTACTGAAGTTAAATTCGCGATTCGTGACTACAGAAACGAAAGGTGGAAGGATACTCTTTCTGCTCTTGAACCTGGAGATGGTGAGCTCTGGCGAATCATCAAAAGGAAAAGGGGTAGTGAGGGGATTCTCCCACCGCTTCATGGTCCTAACGGCATGTGCTACGCTTCAGCTGACAAGGCGACGGCCTTTGCAGACACGATGGAGCGTCAGTTTGTCCTCAACATCGATGAGGAGGATGACGATCAAAAGGATGAGTTTGTGGAGGCTAGGGTTAGGCGTCTGCTTCGAGAGGAAGATAATGACGAGATCCGTCCAGCTACTGGGGAAGAAATTAAGGCGCATATCCGCGCGCTAAAGCGAAAAAAGGCTCCGGGAGTGGATTCTATCAGCAATGTCATGCTGAAGAAACTCCCGGAGATTCAGGTCAGTTCGATCCTTCACCTTGTGAATTCATGCCTGCGCCTTAAGTACTTCCCTAGTAGGTGGAAGCATGCTACTATTGTGATGATCCCGAAGCAGGGGCAGGACCCCCAGTTTCCACAAAACCATCGACCTATCAGTCTCCTCAGCTCGGTGGGGAAGCTTACTGAACGCGTCGTTCTGGAAAGGCTTTCAGATGAGGTCATTGACAGGAACATCCTGCCTAACGAACAATTTGGTTTCCGCGCGAGTCATTCGACAGAGCTACAAGCCTTGCAGATGGTCGAGGAAGCTATCTGCGAGCTGAACAAGAAACTTGACGTCTTTCTTCTTCTGCTCGACTTGGCGAAGGCCTTCGACCGTGTTTGGCACGAAGGCCTTCTCTACAAGATGAGTCTTCTCGGTTTTCCCCGAAGCTTGGTGCGATTTATCAGCTCCTTTTTGAAAGGCAGGACGTTCCAGGTCAAAGCTGAAAATGTCCTTTCTGACGTCAGGCATATAGAAGCTGGTGTTCCTCAGGGTGCAGTCTTATCCCCTTTGTTGTACTCGGTATATACCAGCGATATACCGAGGACAAATCACGTGAAGATCTCCTTCTACGCCGACGATACCGCGTTGCTCGCCAGTTCAGCGGACCCTGAGCAAGGGATGTCGTACCTGCAAATCGCAGTCGATAACCTTGAGCAGTGGTTCCTGGACTGGAAAATCCGGGTTAACCCAGCGAAAACGCAGTTGATTTCTTTGGGGAGGAGAAGGAGTCTACCTCGAACAGTGTTGTCGATCTCGGGAAGGGGGATTGAATGGACACCGCAGGTCAAGTACCTCGGACTTACAATTGACAGAGGCCTCACGTGGAGGCATCACATCGAAGCGTTGAGAGCCAAGTTGCACTCCAGAATTTGCGCTTTGTACCCGTTCCTCAACAGGAGGAGCGAACTTAATCTGGAGAACAAATTGCTTCTCTATAACGCGATGATCAAGTCTGTTCTACTATATGCGTCAGCCGCCTGGGGCCATGCCGCCCCCACCCACATTTTATCTCTGGAACGGGTCCAGAGGAAATGTCTGCGGATGTTAACAGACGCACCTTGGTACGTGCGTAACGCAAGAATCCTCGAGGACTTAAGGCTGCCTTCCATTCAGCAGTGTATCCAGGAGCGAAACCAAAGGGTACATGAAAACCCACTCATCAGGGAAGCTGTAGACTACACTATAGACGACCCTACCCGTTTCAAAAGGTCAAGGCTCTCCTTGGCCTAGATCATGCCTAGCATGTCAGTCGAGGCTGGATGACGAGTTGTCACATCCTGGTCGTCCGTGATTTAGGACAAGTTTATTTAAATGCGAAAGGCGGAAACAGTGCCATCGGTACCTGTCCCGTCTTAACTTTGCTTTGCGTTGCCAAAACGAAGTTTTTTATTTTCACTAATAAAAACGAGCGCGATTAAAGGGAAAGAAGGCTCGGCCTCATCCTGAAAGAATCGAAGATGATCCAAAGGCCAACAAGACTGCCTGAATCTCAATATTCTATGGGTATGCATTACGATTAGTCCATTATTCATGGCCTGTTTCAGGTTTTTGACGTGTACTATATACCTACGTTTACCATTCAAATTTGGTATCAATTTAGGGACTTCAGATTTTGAATTTAGGGGATAATTTTTTCCACCAGAAAAGGTAGATCGCTGTGAACGTCGTGCAATTCTTGAGGATAGTGTATATCGACTTCAAGAACATATCCGAATGAATCATTATCTGTCACACTCATTATATCTAAATTTGAAATTTCCTCACGGGTTAACCATTTGAAATCACCAGTAGGCAATGCTTGCGACATACTATGACCATATAAATTTGTTGCATCTAAATATGAGATGAAAGACGTGGATTCATTGGGATTGTAATCGGGAAGAAATTTATTATCCGCCACGTGTTTTCTCTCACTCCACGAATTCCTTTTTTGAAAAAATTTATCATATCGATATCGGTAAGAAGCTCTAACTCGATATCTATGTATTTCAACATTGCATCCCAACTGAGAGCGGGTGCAGTATAATAGTGTAAGGGGTCTTATACTTATACTTATACGCATTTAAACATATTCGTCTGAAATTTTTGAATACATCGCATAGCAGTAATACATCAGATTTCAGATATAAATCCGAATATTCCCCCAAACTTTTACATTCAAATAGATTGTGCATCTCATTTAAGTTATCATAAAACTGATTTTTTGTTGGTATAGTAGGAACATTCAACTTATTGATGTCATCCACAAAGCTATATGGAAAAACACCCTTCTGCCTCATTAAATTGAATTTATTCGAATCAGTAAAATGTTTCAACATCTGTACACACTGCTCGTCACACAAATTGGCAGCTAATTTCTCCAGAGAACTGGACATGAATTTGAAACTATCTATGAATCTCATTTTGAGATAATTTTTCTTTGTTTTACCCTTTTTATCGAGATAGCTATGTGTATAGAGGTGTTTCGTAAAAGAAATGTATTTTTCCTTTGTTTGAGGGATAACATCAACCCTGTCTTTTTCTGCATATAGTTCTTTAATGAACATATGACAATCATACCCACTCATGTTGACATACAATCGGAATGAACTTTGGAATTTTAATGTTGAGATTGCAGACAGAATCAGTTGCTGGAAATATTTTTTTTCCAGTGGCATGACAATGGTCCCTGGCCTTAACATCACCATCCGTGAATGGTTTTTCACATATACCACATGTGGTTGCATTATTAAAGTCTTGTTCCTCTTCCACAGTTTGCTTATCCATTGGCTTTATATATTTCAAATGTGTGTTGTATATATTTTTCAAATCTTCTTCTATTCGCATTACAAATACTTTAGAAGCGTCAACGCCTCTGTATGTAACGAATTTTGATAACTTATCATCAAAAGAACATTTGATCATGTATGCGAAAGAGTATGCCTCATGCTTGAATGTTCTATTCATGTATGAGAATTCTGGGTTTGGTTCATTACCTTGAATCGGTTTCAATACAGATTCAAAATCTACATAGACTACAAATGGCAACTCCAACTGCCTTTCAAAATTTTCAAATTTTAATTTATTTCCAGCCACCATCTCCCCATATTTATTTACTTTCAAATCATTACGAGGTACTGTAGTACAAATATGATTACAATCATGCGTCTGATGACGTAATAATTGTCGCTCATTTGAAAAATACAATAAACACCCATCACAAAAAAACTTTTTATGTTCGTGGGCTGAAATTTGACTCGATACCAATCTTGAAAGATCCCGAATCCAACAGTAATGAGTATTTCCCGCATTATCTGCAAGAAGCAGTAAATTGATGTCTTGTGAGTTTTTTCTGAGAATATCGCAATGGCCCTACAACATCATATTTCATTTGTTTGTTTTCTATTTTCGATTCTAAACCATAAACATTGACTGAAATATCATTCAAACGCTCAAACAATTTTATATCCCGTAATTTCATTGGAAAATTCATACCTGTCACATTCAAAACATCTGCATAGTGGGGGTATGATGACGGCATTGATACATTATTATTCGTTGGAAATAATGCTGATGTAATAGCCCACGCGAAACAGTGTTGATCTTCATTCTTCACGTTGACTATTGCCGTCTTGCGCTCGATGAATGCTGGAAGTGCGAAGTGCGGACTATATTTGTTTAAATTCACTTCGAGGAATAGGACTTTCTCACAACTCCAACCTGAAAAACAAAATACATATCTATGTATATTACTTGATTATCAACATTTGAAAATTGCTTCTTACTACTAACCTGAATCACGCTCCTCAGATTCAGTTGTCTGGGCAATGATGTTGTCTCGGAATGTGTTGAATAATGCATTCAAATCAGTGGATCGATCGGCAATTCGATTTATTGAATTAAATGATTTTATGTCTGTCAATTCCTGTGTTTGGATAATATAACTTCCAAATACTTCCATATTGACTTTGGTGGAATTGTGTAGTTCTATAGCTTTTTCCAGTAGTTCAACTACTTTTTGCTTGATCTCATTGAAGAATGGTGCATATTCAGAATAATTATTCGTGCTACTCACTCTGTATGCGACACTTGAATGCAGATTTCATCGTCTGTACACCGGATCCATAATGAACACATGATTTTGTTCTATGTGCAAGCGTTCTAATATGCGAATTGTACTGGGATTGAGGAATTGTTAAGCCGGGAATACACATGCATGTACCTTGCACGCTTGCATACCAGCTCCTTGCATGTGCAAGCTACTTTCATGTGTATACGTTAAAAGGCATGCCAGTACTTGGCAAACAAGTAGATTGCACAACATTTGATTTACTGGCATGCAATATGATTGAGGGGACGCGGGGGGCTGCAAAACTTGCACATGTGAACTTACGCGACAGCTACGGGCATGCCAGTAGCTGACGAGTCGCCTTCGGTGCACGTGCGTTTGATGATTGCTTTTTGTGTTTGTAGTTTCAAGTTGTTATCAATATGTCACGATGGGGAGATGAAAAGACTATACAGTTTATTCTTGTGTACAGAGAATACGAATGTCTGTGGAATCCGAGTTGCTCTTTATATAAAAATAAAATAGCCCGAGACAATGCCTACACCAAAATCCAAGAGGAATTCAATTTGACTGTTAAAGAGATTAAAAATAAAATAAAAAGTCTAAGAAGTACTTACCATCAAGAATTGATTAAAGTGGAAAAATCAAAACGATCCGGAGCCGGATTGAGTGACGTTTATAAACCCAGTTTGACTTGGTTTAAGGAAATGGATTTTTTAAAGGATACATTTGAGTATAGAAAGTCAATTCATACTGAAACAGAAGTAAGTACCTATATCTACCTACGTTATCTTTATTTTCTGTTATCATTATAAAAAAAAGAACGAACGAATAGGCATGGACAAAAGTTTTATTAAAAATTATATAAAGTAGTTATATTCATTAACCTGAAATATTGATCATACGATCCTGCCAAGCCAACGCTCCTGTTGTAATGAAATGATCAGCATAATTATTTCGAATAAGTATTGCTTCTCTAGATGAATGATTACTGCGTGTTGCTGGTAAATCCTGTAATGAACGTTGTAATTGATGACGCCAAGAGCCGTAAATCGTATTACCGACTTGAATATCTTCATAATCTATACATCGTTGAGTGATATAAGTATGAGTAGTTTTTCGCAACCAATTGTGTAAAGAACATGCCGCTAATACTATGATATCAACTTTTTCCGGTTTTAGGGCTATTGTCGATTGAAAAACTCGAAATCTTGATACAAGGATACCAAACGCATTTTCGACGATTCGCCTAGCCCTTGATAACCTATAGTTAAAAACTTTTTCTCTTTGAGTTGTCATGGTAGGAAACGGTTTCATAAGATATTTTTTTAATGGAAAAGCTGCATCTCCAACTATAATGGAATTTTCAGGAATATCCAAAGAATTATTCGCTAGTGCTTGTCCCAAGTTTGATCTTTCAAATACTCCTCCATCTGAAGCTCTACCGTTGCATCCTACATCAATATAAGAAAAGCAGTAATCATCATCCACCAATGCTAATAGTACTATGCTGTTGTTTCCTTTATAATTAAAATAATCTGAACTATCATCAGGAGCAATTATATTTATGTGTTTGCCATCGATAGCTCCAATACAGCCAGGAAAATTCCATTTAGTTCGAAAGCCATGTTCTATCACCTTCCATTCCTGCCTCGTTGGAATCTGAAAAACGAAATTTATGTTATGTACCTATAGACATACACCTGCCACTCTCGATAACCAATTACTTTTTGTAGGTACAACCGTCCTCGCAAACAAGCACTGCAACAGTCGGGCAATCACAGTCATCCTCTCAAGCAAGCACTGCATCAGTCGAGCAATCACAGTCATCGCCTGAAACAAGCACTGCAACAGTCGAGCAACCACAGTCATCCACTCAAACAAGCACTGCAACAGTCGAGCAACCACAGTCATCCACTCAAACAAGCACTGCAGCAGTCGAGCAACCACAGTCATCCTCTCAAACAAGCACTGCAACAGTCGAGCAACCACAGTCATCCTCTCAAACAGTTATGAAAAAAACTGTGCAGAATAAGAGAAACCGTGTAGAACAAACTGAAACCTTAACTACTGCACTTCAACGCCTGGAAAATATTTCTAGTGTAGTTAATAATCCAAGATCCAATGAAGATGAGTTTTATTATTTTGGACAAAGTGTTGCTGCCCAGTTAAGATCATTACCATTAAACAACGCACTGGATATCCAATCCAAAATTCAAAGTTTGTTATCCACAGAGAGGTCTCGGTTGTCCGCTTCATATTCGCAGCCTTCTACTCCGTTTTCTAACATATCTATACAGTCTGACGATGCAACAGCATCATCTTCTGCCAGTTATCAAGTGATACACACAATACCATACGTAGACTCTGACAAAGTAGAAGGTAACACGGTTACAATATACCAAGCTAATTCAGAACAAGGACAGAACATTTTTAGTGAAGCTTGGAATGATGCACAAGTTTTTCAATAGCTGACACAAAAGTTAAGACGTATCGCCGAAAACGATGACAGTGCGGTCAATTTTAGATCTTGTGTGCGTGAAGTGTATTTGAGTACCTAAATAAAGAATAAATATTATATAACAATTTGCTTTACTCACTTTCATAAAATCCTTTAGTGCAGTAGCTATTTCACCACAAACAACTGGAACAAATTGTGAAATCGTCGATTTTCCTACTCTATACAGTGCTTCTAGAGATGCAAATGAATCACCAGTAGCTACAAATCTTAAAGTTATTTCCAATTTAGTCCTGGCCGGGATTGCATTTCGCATATGAGTATCATTTTTTTAAATTTTATCCCCAATTTTTGCTAACAATTCATCCGATTTTTCTGGAAGCATTCTTAAATGGTTTCTGTAACCAGCTACATCTTCTTGTCGCATTTCTGTAAGCAGACAACTACTTGCTCCAAAATTTTCCCTTCTGCTAATCCAATCTTTCACCCAAATCCGTCTTCTTCTTCTTCTCTTTTTTTCTCTCATTAATTTAGCCACACATTCTATTGCTAAAAGCAATACAATACGATTTAGTTCACTTCGAATGTTTTCCATTGCGAAAAAATGTGGGACTGGCACGTACTGTCTCGTGAACACACTGGCTTGTGTGTACAGTCTTGCAATTACAGGCATGCAAGGACGCAAATTGCATGCAAGTTTACTTGCAAATGTAACCGCAGTATGCCAGTTACTTCTACATGCCGTTAACTAGCATGTACGCTACTGTCCCGTTTTACAGGCATGTGTATCCCAGGCTTTACTTCACAACATTCACACGTATACATTGATACAGGGAGTGCATCATTACCAACACCATTATCCAATTTCATTCGTTTAGTTGAGGAAGGACCTCCCATCTGACAACTCTCACGTTGATGACGCTGTAAATTGGCACGTCGAGTGAACAATTTTCCACATTCACATAAATTCATCTTTTCAGAATTTTTATAGCTAACTCAAAAGACAAACTGAGGAGAATAGCACAGCTTAATAAACACACAGCTAGGAAACTCAGCCAGTATTAGGCAGTGGTCGGGAATGACCTTGAAGGTGCGATTCTGGCGTAAAAGTCAGGGTAGAATTAGAAATATTTGCTGGGAAACAGACAGGACCGTACTTTAGAATTTTAAAATTCTTAGAATAATACAGTTGAACGAAAATCATGCAATAGATTCACCGTTGCCAACAATAACTATCAAACAGTGGTTTTTAAGTTGAAATAATTATACAGGCATTGGTTATATATTAAGTATGGATAGGGATATATAAAAAAACGATATACTTTCAAGAATCTTCATTATAATAAAATACATGTACCTGTAATAGGTTAATTACTACAGGTTGCGTAATATAATCAACTTGTTTTTAATATATTTTTGGTCCCTGAAGTTCCTATTGTTTTTTAAGGTGTAATACAGCCGAACCCTCAAGTATAATTTTACAGCATATTCCTTGGAAAAACTGTCACATGGGTGTGAAAAAGGAAGTTCATTGGCCATTTCGAAAAGATTTTGACATACTAGTGGTTTCAAAATGAAAGTTTCAATTTTCTGTTGAAAAATGGTTTCGACGTCATTCATGAAATTGACAAAACCGTCGCTTGGATTATTCAAACGGCCAAATAAACTTCCTTCAGCATTTTCAAAAGCCTTAAAATAAATAAATAGTGAGGTATCATCCAAATGTTTTTGTTGATTTGCATAATTGATTCAAATACCACAACTGTGTATTTTGAGAACTTTGTTCAACACTTAGCCACAAACATATCTTTCAAAATTTTTCTGTAACAAATCATGCTGCTGATAATCGGTGTCTATAAGTTGATTTGTGAATGGTGGCGGAGATGGGAAAGATATTGTGTCCGAAGAAATGTCCTTTAATTGTAATAAAACAGAATCAGTATCAGCCTTACATACAGTTTTCAGTACCAGAATGATATAGTTTCAGATACATTAATTTTCTAAAGGATCCCTGGATTTGAACCGGAGTGGGATTCATACAATTCCCATTCTGTTGTCTCACAGACCCAAAAAAGTTTTCCAAACAGTCCTGATTTAAACGGCGAGTTAGAAGGTATTTAACTTGTAGTTCTTTTAGGTCATCCCACAACAAGAGTATGCTATTGATGGATATTTTTATACATTTGAAACTTTTGATTACATTTTTTATATTTTTACGTTTGTTGTCTTTCACTTCAATTTGATCGATTAAGGCAAGAATTTCTTTAAGAAGTTGCGTTTGATGAGGTAGACCTTTGAATGCTCTATTATATAACTTTGAGGATTTGGTACAGGACGAATTGAGAACATCAAAAACTTTATCAATATTTGACACAAACTCAGATGTTTTATATGCTTGAGACGGCAGCTGTCCAAACCGAATATAAACATTCATGCCACATGCCACTGTCTCACTGAATACTTGGGTGGCATATTTCGTTTTAATTTTTTCAAATGAATTGGGATATATGTGTGACTTTGTCAATTTTGGTGCTGCCCTTATCGGGTAATTTTTGTCATGTTCATAAAATATTTTAATGAAGGACCACGAAATCGTATCATTACCAATCAAAAAATCATATTTCATCAACATATTAAGAATAGCTTTAATGACGTGAGGTACATCGAAAATTAAGTAGACCTTCGCAAAAAAATATGGTTTGGTCGCTGTAATACCTAATAATTTTGATAACGGTATATAATTGGACACCATATCTGTCGTTACAGCACATCTTTTGAGTCCAATGTGCTTGAGAATTTTGATTAAATAAAAAATTTGCTGTATTAATGATTCAGCTGGGTAGGCTGAATGACAAAAATGAAATGCCACTGGTTGTTTCCATCTGCTAAATATTCCACGTACCATAATGACAGATGCAATCAATGCAGGCTTAAAAACATTACCACCATCTCCACCTTCAGGCAACCCAATCACGCAATCAGTTCCCCGATTGTAAAACAAATGGGCTTTAATCGACATTTCATCTATACATATTATACAGTATTTCTTATTTTCACCAAAATAGTTTACTTTTCTTCTCAATATTTCGAATAATTGTGGATTGTCCAACCCTGGACTTACCTTGACTCCTTTTAGCAGTTTCAGAAGAGTTCTAGGGGTAGGTAAACAATATTTCTTCACTAAAACTTGCTTGTACAATTTAGGCCCTGTACAATACAAGGATAAACATTTTAAGTTGAATTCGTACGAATAACGCCTTCTTCTTGGTTTTTTCTTGATTGACTAATTTGGATATTTACAAAACGTGCTAGGTCGTCGTTTCCACAAAATTTATGAGTTAGTTTTCAAGAAATTGTCAATGTTGTCAAATCTATGTTCCATCTGCTGCAGTTGTCTTTTCAAAGAAGCATTCTCAGTCTTCAATATTCGTATGGCTTCCTTATATTTTTGTTTTCGGGGAGTATGAAGTGAAAGGTCACTTGTAGTCTGATTGAGAAGAGCTTGGACTCAGTAACTCAGGTAAAATGTCATCTTCCAAAGTGTTCTCAGTAGTGATATATACTGGAGCAGAAGAATCTACGAAACAAATAACACAAGAGTCAGTCATGGTTTGAATGAAACCAAATTTCAAATTTGATATTCAACTTTTTCGTGCATTGAGGACACCAACAACTTAATTTTTTAAATATGGACTTACATTTTACATTATTCTCTGTATTCACCTTTATGAAACAAGTGGTTGGACAAATGAAATGAAACCACCACCATAATTCTAATAAAAATAGGATTCAGTTCCCAATTCTAACAAGAATAAGGCATTATTTTATTAGTTCAATCTTATCTTATATGTACAGAACAAACCAAAAAGTCAGTAAATGCAGATATAAGGCAACTGAAAAATCAATATGTTCAAATACTTTCTAATATTTATTTAAGGAAATCTAAGGATTTCAGGCAGGTAATTATAGAACATCTACTTAATTTTTAAAAATAAATTTTCTGGAAGCTACAATGTACATCTTACTTATCCTACACTACTAATTATTAATGTAATGAAACCCATAGCAGGTACACCAACCTTGTAAATTCCAAAGTTGATACCTAGCACTCAATTATCTGATGTTTTTGTAATAATTAAAACTAATTTCAGGTAGAACATTAGAAATAGATAAGTTTAAATATTACAGGGATCAAAAAGTTTTAAACCTTTTCCGAATTATTGTGAGAAATTTGAATAAGAATGAATATTTAAAAAAACTACACACCGGGAGGAATTGTTATGTCTTGTAAAATATCAATTTGAGGAACAGTTGTTTTTTTCCCTGGTCCAAACATGGTAACTCATACAAAGGTATGTATGAGTGGTCTAAATGAGATCCTCTGGAAGATCCCTCAAGAACGGGAAATAATGTAGGAATCGCATTGGAAGTCAGTCGTTCACGGTTTTGGTTCATGAACATTTTATCCTCAAAATGATCCTGGCAAAGTCTGTGACTACTATGCAATTTACCCAAATTTTCGAAGAGATCTTCTCTGCCACAACTGACAACCCAAATTCTGTCTCTGAAAATAATCAAGAATGTATTCAATATCATTCTGATACATCTGTTTCCTGTCACTTTCATTGATATGCTTATTTCAGAATTACTCCTTTCTTTCACATCCATATTTTAGTCTATATAGAAAATGACCCAAAAGAATGACCGAATGCCGTGTTTGAATTATCATAGAAAAAATATATGTAACTTCGAAAATTATTCTAATTCACCTTCCAGAAATGTGGGTATTCATGCTAGTTTCTGAAAAGAAAGACTTCAAATCGCTGATAACAGTCAACTCAAAAAAGGCAGTAGAACACCAAAGATGAAGACCCAAAACACCAACACTTTTGAAAATACGCCTTTTGAGCAGACTTCATATTCATTATTATCATTCAAATAATAGTTGATGCAATGATACTGATTTCAACTTCATCTGTTTTTACTACTATTCATTACAACATTCAGACTTTATGAGTATCACAACAAAGGACGAAAAATTTACTCACCTTGCAACATCACTGGGAAATCTGAAGAAACTTTTGTTACAGTTATAACTTTTGTTCTTACACAATCTGGCAGCACATGTCATTCCCATGTTTCAATAATTATAAAAAAATATCCATGCACCCACAACTTCAAAAACAAACAGAAAACACGATTTAACTCAACACAGCAACACACAATATAAAAACACGAGCTATCCGTGACTACGCCTATGGAGCTTATAAATTCGGATGAATCGTATTCCCGATACCTGCCACTGCTTTGATAGGTTTTACTCCAAAAGTGGGGGGTGCGCAAATATCTGCGTTGACTACCCCCTCCACGGTGAGTTTCCTAGCTGTGTGTTTATTAAGCTGTGAGAATAGGTTCTCGCTATTTCTTTTATATGTTGATTTTCGGAGAGTGGAGGAAATCCCCCTCCCACTATATATTATACATGCATTGTACGGAGATGCTTGTTCTCATAACTCGATGGATCTATGAAATGTTTGGATGTACTCTTTACAAATAATCCATTACAATAAGTTTGTTGAGGAGTAGGTAGTCTCTCATTAACTTTGTACATGGCACAGACAATCATGAATCCAATTGCAATGTGTCATTACCGCATATAAATAATCCATTACAATAAGTTTGTTGAGGAGTAGGTACTCTCTCATTAACTTTATACATAGCACAGACAATCATGAATCCAATTGCAATGTGTCATTACCGCGTATGTAAGTCTCGTTACAGCTACAAGTCAAACGATCATTTTCTCAATGTCTGCCCAATGTAATTGCACCATAAGCTCGCACATACCCCCCTTGCAAGTACCCGCAAGCCACTTGTTGGCCAGGGGGGTGCGGGAAGGTGAATGAAGGAGCAGAGTACCGGCTCAAACCTGATACTTCTTTGTAAGCCATTCAAATCTTGAGGCTTATTATAGTCTAGAATTGCTTGGACTTTTCTGTTTGTAGTTTTGATTCCTTCCTTCGTGACAAAATATCCTAGGAATTCAATAGAAGATTTTTCAAATTCACATTTTTCAGGATTTATTACCATACCATATTTTTCTACCTATCGAAAAGTTGTCGAAGGTGAATTACATGTTCTTCTTAATTTCTGGATGCTATCAAAAAATCGTCCATGTACGGAAAGCAGAATTCAAGATTTCTTGTGATTTGATGTACGTATCTCTGACAGCTTGAGCAGCATTTCTCAGGCCGAAAGGCATCTTGAGGTATTCGAATAATCCAAATGGTGTTATTATTGCCGTTTTTTTCAATGTCTTCCTCTGCCATTGGGATTTGATGAAATGCTTTCACTAAATCAATTTTTGAAAATATAGCTTTTCCTTCCAACTGGAAAGTAAAATCCTCAATGTTTGGTAGCGGATATCCATCTGGAAGTGTTTTTGAATTCAGCAGACGATAATCTCCACAAGCTCGCCATTCTCCGTTAGACTTTTTAACCATGTGTAGAGGAGAAGACCATGGACTTTTTGATGGTCGAATAACTCCTTGTTTCATCAAAAATTTAAATTCTTTCTTGGCAGCTGTAAGTTTTTCTGGACTTAGTATTCGTACTTTACAACTGACTGGATGTCCTTTAGTAACAATTTGATGAGCAACATTCGATTTTTGAATTTTATCATTGCACAAAGAAGTCCTGTGAGATTCGGATATTCAGATAAAATTTAATGATAGGACGAAAATAATTTTATTGTTTTGATACTATAACAATTTTCTAATTCAGTTAATTTGAAATATTTCGAAACCTTTGTGGTATCATCAATAACTTTTTGATCACGTAAATTAATTACAATACCAAAATTTTTTATGAAATCAGCTCCAAGGATGGCTCTATCGATATCAGCTACTACGAAAGTCCATGTGAAATCTCGTCCAAGTCCTAGAGTAAGATTTAGGATTATTTCTCCATAAGTGTTAATTTTTGTTCCGTTGGTAGCATAGAGAGGTTTATTCGACGGCATCGTTGAGGGTTTCGTTCTTGGAATGATAGAAATATCAGCTCCTGTATCTATTAAAAAGGTAATTTTGGTAGCAGGATCGTGAACAAAAAGACGACTTTTCTTTTTTTGGCCTTTGTCGTTATTAACGAGTGGCCTTTTCGTTTTCCGCATCATTTGTTTCAAAACTGCAAGGAGGTATACATTTCAGGGTCCTCTCTTTAAATTTTTTATGATAATAACAGCTCTGTTAACATTCTGCTCAACTCTCTGAGTTCAACAGTGATCCACTGATGATGGTCAATTGATTTTGTGTTCACTACTTTCTTTTTTGGAAATGAAATATTGAAATAGCATGAAATTTTATGAGAATACTCAAACTAAGATTTTGAATAAGTAACGAGGACCAATCTGTTTCAGACAATAAATAGATGAACTTGCCGATATTTCCCTCGCTAAAGCATCTTACAGAAGCTTGAATAATTTGATCGACATGTTCATAAGAAAAAGTAGCCAGTTGAAAGGTATGATCAGAAATAGAGGAGTGATTGACAGAACACTCAATTGGATCTAGGGTAAAGTATTGTCGATGCATGTCGCAGTATCACCACATTAACTAGTGGGTTCACTAATGATTGTTATCGTATTGAATTGATATAGTATATTGATAAACTCTGTTCTGATGTTGGTACTCTTCAGCATATCAATGTTAAAGTAACGACAAACAGTTTTCAAGGTTTTCATGTTTACTGCACATATGTTGAATGATTCTATCAAAGAGATCAAAAAATTCATCAGTATTACCAAAAGGTGATCTATGGACTCACATAATTATAGTAGTTTTAGTTTTGGACTTCAGAGCAATGGCACATATTTCAATAACTTTTTCAATGCTAGAATCTATGTGAATTGTATTGAATTTAATGCAGAACCCTCTCCTGATAAACTTCTCCCTACAAAAAAGAAACAAAATCATAGTTAATTGAAAGTTTGGACATTCATGTTTCTTAAGCCAGCTTTCACTTACGCATAAAATATAAGGTACATTGTCATCTAGTTTCAACTCTATAACTCATCAATCAAAGAGTATACAAGGCATTAAACATACACATTTGTATAAATCTTATCAGACTAGTCAAATAAAGGTAATCTACAAACAAAATGGTTAAATAGTGTATAGTCACAAAAACAAAACATATATGAATACAATGGGCCGTAGTGGTCGTGATGGTAAAGCGCTTGCCTCTTAATCACAGGGGCGTGGGTTCGATTCCCAGCATGGCCACTGGTCTCGTGCTAGGAATGGCCCGTTAAAAGGTAACACCTCGTTAGTCCTTGGCTCACACAGGTTTCGACTTCTGAGGGCTGTCGTTCGTAGGGGGAAGACAGCTGGTTAACTGAAAAAATAATTTTAAATTGTTAGTGCCACACTAGTAAAATATCAACAAATATAAAATTCATCAACATTATAATATAGTTTTTCAATAAGGAAATTTCTCAATTTATTTTTGAATTCACATCTATTATATCAGTTATTCTATTGAAACATTTGATACCAATATGCTTAGGTGAATTTTCACAGATTGATAACCTTGAATAGGGTTGTCGAAAGTTTTATTCCTAATATTATACATATGCGTGTCCTCATTCCTCATTGGTTCATTTTGATTTATTTTAATGTGCATAATCATCTCAAGAATATACAAGCTTGGAAGGGTTAGTATTTGAAATATCTTGAATAAAGGTTTACATGTTGTAGTTGGATGAGCATGGCAAAGTGACAAGAGGACCCCCAAAAGATCAAGCCGTACTGCATTGAGTAGTTCATTAGAACAACCTTTTGCACATTGAAGTGCAGACGTTTCAATTCCGAAGTACAAGCTTCAAGTTCAATATTATTGATTACTGGATATGTTTCCACATTTTTATGAGCTTCTGTTCAATATTGGTCAACCTCAATTCTGATTTTTCCTCAACTCTAAAAAAGAACTAGGACGTTCATTTTCAACATTGCCACCTAAAACATTGCTGATACCAAATTTCTGATAATACAAATTGAAATCAAACCTATTGTATCCAACACCTCTGGGCCAAAATGAACGTTTGTAAAATTCATCCTTGAACTTGAATTTCTGCAGCAACCATAAAATTATTATATCTTCCAATGTTATAATTTTTTTTTACAGTAAATGCACCTTTTTCACCAGTTTCATAGCGTAGCATGCAATTATCAATCTAATATACTGTTACATTTTGCTAAATAATAGGCCGAGCACACTACTAAACTGTTTATTTTCTAACTTCACTATAAACAAACATACAACACTTCACTGTCTAATAAAACACTTAGATCTATCTATACAACAATACAACTAGCTAAATATTCCAAACACTTCTGCTTATTATCACCTTCTAATCTTCTTAAATAATTCTCTTCATAAAAACTTCTCTCCAGTCAAATGTTTCGTGTTTATATAGGTACTCAAGTGTAACCAGAATCATCGCGAAGCGACGGTTCGGTAATCCCGAATATTGATTACCGGCAGCTATCTGCCCTTTTCTCGGAAATCATATCGATGATACGCGTGCAAGTCTATCCAGCGGCGTAGCTAGGGGATTTTTATCAATCTCGTAACATTATCCCCCTCTCAATTTTGATCGTCCCGATCAAACAATGTGTCGTTGTCTCCATTATAACGTTTGAGTCTCTCTAGGTGAACGACCTTCATTTTCGCTCTCGGGCTGCGTTGAATTCTATAAACCACGTCGTTTATTCTTTTCACTATCGTATATGGTCCTTCCCAAGATGGTGTTAATTTAGGAGAAAATACTTTCTTACGACGAGGATTGTACAACCACACTCGATCGTATCGAGCCTTCATTCTGTCACTAGTTATCTTCAATCTTTTTCTTGCAAATTCGTGGATCCCATTCAAGCTATCTCGCAGTTCGTCTGCATAATCCTGTACCTCTTTTTCTTCAGAACTTGGTGATCCGAACACCAAGTCACAGGGCAACCGAAGTTCTCTCCCGAAGATGATGCTGGCTGGAGTGAGCGTTGTGGAATCGTGCACAGAGGCCCTGTAAGCCATCAAGAATAGTGGAAGATGTCGATCCCATGTCTTTTGGTGCTCCTCTACTACTTTGGAAAGATGTTCTTCCATAGTCCTGTTGAACCTTTCAACCATGCCATCAGACTGTGGGTGGAGGGCCGTTGTTCTGGTCTTGCTAATTCCCATCAATTCACAAACTTCCTTGAATAAATTTGATTCAAAATTTCTTCCTTGATCGGAATGTAGCTCCATTGGGACTCCAAACCTTGAAAACATGTTATCCACCAGAGCTCTTGCAACAGTGGATGCTTCTTGATTAGGCAAGGCATAAGCTTCAACCCATTTGCTAAAGTAATCCATGGCAACGAGGATGTATTTGTTGCCATCATTCGTCATCGGAATCGGTCCTGCTACATCGATGGCGATTCGTTCGAAGGGAGCACCTACATTGTATTGTTTCATTTCTCCTCTCGATCTTGTCTTGGGACCTTTGCTGGCTTCACACTTCAGACATCTTCGGCACCATCTCTCTACATCTTCACGACAATGGACCCAGTAAAATCTCTGCCGTATTTTATCCATGGTCTTATTCACTCCAAAATTTCCACCTGATTTGCTGCCATGGATCTCCTCCAAGACATCACTTATCCTCGACCTAGGTACAACCAATTGAGAAATCACTTTTCTGTCGTCGGCCGATTCCCAAGCTCTCTTCAATAGACCATTCTCAACAATCAGGGAATCCCATTGAGCCCACAATGCCTTGAAAGCTGGTGATCGTAAGGAGATTTCCTTCCAAGTGGGTTTTTCCGCTCCGCTTTCCTTCCATCGTAGAAAATCTGCAATGTTTGGATCACTTTCTTGGTCCTTCCTCATTTTTGCTGTGGTCCAATTGTCGTCAACCATTAATCTCACTTGGTTGATTCCTTCGCGACGTTCAATTCGCTCACAATGCTCGCAGGTATCCGAACAAGGTGTTCTGGACAAGGCATCAGCGTTGTTGTGCAATCGTCCTGGTCGATGTTTTATCTTAAAGTGATACTGGTTCAACTTCTCGATCCACCTTGCTACTTGTTCTTCAGGAGTCTTCATCTCGAGTAGCCACTTCAAAGCTGCATAATCTGTTCTAATGAGGAACTCTCTTCCATATAGATATTTGTGGAAGTGGTGTAAAGCATTGATTATTGCCAATAGTTCTTTCCTTGTTACGCAATAATTTCTTTCTGGTTTGGTAAGTGCCTTGCTGTAAAACTCAATTACTTTTTCTTGGCCATCTTGCTCTTGTGATAGTACGGCTCCAATCCCATTGTTACTGGCAACTGTGTCCAAAACGAAAAGGCGTCTTTGACGTGGAAAACTCAAAATCGGACTGAAACATAGAGCAACTTTCAGTTTTCCAAATGCCCGTTCACTTTCGTTGGTCCAGACGAATTTGACTCGGTCTTCTGTCAACTTATGTAGGGGTGCCTCAATATCAGCAAATTCTTCCACAAACCGACGGTAGTAGGTGCAGAGCCCTAGAAAGCTCCTCACTTCATGTTTGTCTTTAGGTCTCGGCCAGTCTCGGATCGTCTGTATCTTCCTTTCGTTTGTTCGGATGCCGTCTGATGACACTGTGTGGCCCAGAAAATCCACTTCCTTCTGGAACAATGAGCATTTCTGAGGATTCAGTTTAAGGTTGGCATTCCTCTTCTCGCAAGTTTTGTAGATGTTCTTCAAATGTCTTTCCCATGATAAAAACGTCGTCGAGGTACACTAGACAAGTCTTCCAAGTGAGTCCTCGCAGGACCAGCTCCATAAGCTTTTCAAATGTTGCTGGAGCATTGCATAATCCAAAAGGCATGACAGTGAACTGATAAAGTCCGCTTCCAGTCGAAACTGCTTTCTCCTTATCTTCTTCATGTATGCCCACTTGCCAATACCCGCTTTTCAGATCTAGAGTTGAGAACCAACGTGAACCTGCTAAAGTTGTTAATGTGTAGTCAATCCTTGGTAAAGGGTAGCTATCCTTCGTTACATCATTCAATTTCCTATAATCCACACAGAATCTCGTGGATCCATCCTTCTTAGAAACTAACACAACAGGTGCAGACCAAGGGCTCGATGATTCTTTAATCACACCATCTTTCATCATCTTGTCAACAAGCGTTTCCACCAGGTTAGTTCTTCCTGTTGTTGTTGAATCAAAGATGTTGCTTTCACTTCTGATGAAATTTTTAGCAGCTCTCAATTCTTCTCTCGACAAGTGTTCAAATGATTTTTCAAGAACTGTCATAACACTCTTTGAGGCTTTTTTTCTTTCCTCGTGGTCACTTGAATCATAGTTCGCTACCTATGAAATAGGTTCACATATTCCAATGATATCGCCTTCTTTAGTTGTTATTTCTTCGGGATACACGTTGGCAACTCTCACAGGAATAGCATGTTTTGTCTTTACTAGGGCTCGTGCAAGAACCAAATCGCTCAACACATTCAACACATGGCTGTACTATTCCAACGCAGCACCCAGGGTCTAATGTAGCATAAACTACTTTCTCCGAAAATCCAGGAATTTTCACGGTTTTCACTAATCGTAGTTTCACAGACATCGTCCTCTCTGTTGGAGTTGTGAGGGCAAATTCTTCTCCTCCAAACTTCATGATCCTCTCTTCATTGTCAAACGAAAACCCGTTAGTCACTGATCAAATCCATCCCAAGTATAAATTCATCTTCTATATCCGCGACGTACACTGTATTTGTGATGGTGAGTCGCCCAAGAATCAGTGTAATCTCAGCTTCTCCTCGAATAGGTGCATTTTCCCCAGTGACTGTTCGAAGCACAAGGTTTGAAGAGATAGGTTTCACGCTTTCTGGCCGAAGAATGTCACTGCGTACCAAAGAAACTGCAGCACCGGTCTATGATGCATACGACGTCTATTTCGTTCAATTTTCCTGAAATGGTAAGGCTATCGGTTGTTCTTCTTAGCCTGTTAATAGGGATGACCCTGGGGACTCCATTATTGCTAGCCAGCATGCGGCCCGATATGCTGGCTAAGTTTAGTTTTCCTGCCGCACACTAGAGGACTCGCTGGATGACCTTGTCCTCATAGGTGATTGCGAACGTGGTGGCATTCTTACTCTGCAGTCCTTCATTAGATGGCCCAATTTTCCACATCTATGGCACGCCCTGTTCTTCTGAGTGCTCATTCCGCTCTTCAAAGATTTGATCTCATCCAGAACCTTCTCGAATAAACTAGTAACTGCGCCTGAATGTTTTTCGGGTTCTTCTATTGCTACTGCTCGTACTTTCGGCCTCGAGGTGTTGAAGGCCGCCTCCACTTCTAGAGAACGTACTAAGGCATCACTACTCCTCTTGAAGTGTGTTAGTCGCAGAGTTCTTTGGACTTCGGTGTCTCTCAGTCCATCTATAAATAACTGCACCGCTAACTGTTCCTTGAAATCTCCCGGTGCTTCTGGGTAAGCCAGTTGAACTAGGCGTCTCACATCCGATTCAAATTCCTGCAGACTCTCACCTGATTTCTGAGTGCGCGTTTTCATTTGAGCCCGATAGAGCTGTTCTCGATGTTGATCACCATACCGTAACTCTAATGCAGTAATCAGGTCTTTATATCAAAAGTCGGTGGTTATACGGAAATTCCTGATGTGGCAACCCTGTCTCGACGATGTTGCTTCTTGAGGAGTGCTATCTGATTTTCGAGTCCTTTCACCTCTTTTCGCACTGTATCTACTTTCTTATTAAGCTCATCGTCGATTTTCTTGACGTCTTCCTCTATTTTTCGTTTCAGTTCCTCCATTTGTACTTCGATTTTCTGTAGAACGTGTTGAAAGAACTTATCTTGATGTTCTAGAACCTTCTGGCAGTCTGTTTTCCTTTGTTTTTCTATTCGTTCCAATTCATTCTTCTTCTCGTTCTTGTTTTTCTTTTTCTCGTTCTTGTTTTTCATCTTCTCTCTCTTTTCTCTGTTCTTCGAGAATTTTCTGGAGTGCCTCTTCTCGTTCTTGTTTTTCTTTTTCTCGTTCTTGTTTTTCATCTAACCGTCGTATTTCCTCTTCTCGTTTTTCATCTAACCGTCGCATTTCCTCTTCTCGTTTTTCATCTTCTCGTTCTTTCTTTTCCTCCTGGCGCCGCTTTTCCTCTTGTTTTTCCTCCTGGCGCCGCTTTTCCTCTTCTTGTTTTTCCTTCTGTGTCGTAAAGGCGGTGTTTGAATTTTATAAAACTCACGAGGAGTTTCATCATTCTTGTCCCGGCTAGCAGTGGGCTCTTTACGCCGCCAATACGCTCGCGTGGTAAACTCATGATTCGCCGCGTAGACTTTCTATGTGAATCCTCAATATCGACAAGTCCTTCAGAAACCAGAAATGTGACAATAATATGTCTCTAGCAGACTGACAACCTTCGGGTTGCCGATCAGGCAGGAGAACAACCGTAAAAGAATTATTCAATTATGCAAATTTGGTAAGATAGTTGTAACGTTTCACGTCTACTCGGCCAGCACTATTCGATACTTATTCTTTCTTATGTATTACATATAGCTGCTTCTAGTGCTAGCACGAGTCGACCCTGAAATAAAAGTATCCTCAGGACGTTAGCCTTCGGGAATTTATTATACAAGGCCACTTCTCAAGCCGGACGTTGTCTTCAGTGTCTTTCAAAAGTATCGGAACGGTCTCATATTTCAGAAACGGCCAAGAGAAAAGAAGAGGATGGTTTCTGATGATGCCCGATTCAATGGTGATATCGGCAATGTTGCCAAATAAACAGTTTTTGAGATATTGAGGTAACCTCAGTTTTTTCAAATAGAACACCCTATTTATTTTCATTGCAATCAGTTCAGCGACGCCTCATTATTTATGTCTCCAAATTTCAGAATTCAAAGTAATGTGACAAGAAATATGACAACATGGCTTTTTCGTTCAAAAGTCTGGGAACGTTCCTATATTTTCAATACGGTCAATAATGGTGATATCGGCAATGTTGCCAAATCAACAGTTTTTCACATATTAAGGTCAACTCAATTTTTTCAAAAGGAACACCCTCTTTGTGTTCATTGCAATCTATTCAGCAAAGCCTCTTTACTTGTGTCTTAAAATATCAGATTTTAAATTGATGCAGTCTTCGAAATATGACAACATGGCTTTTTCGTTCAAAAGTCTGGGAACGTTCCAATATTTTCAATACGGCTCAAGAAAAATTCTTGAAACTTTATACATGCTGGTTTTTGATAATGCCCGATTCAATGGTGATATCGGCAATGTTGCCAAATCAACAGTAAACCATTATCGCTTGATAAATCTACAGTGTAGTGAAACACGTCGCGAATTTAATAAAGTTTTGTGGAACCTTAGTGCTTTATACTATGGATTTCCATCAAGTAACGACCAATTCGATAAAAAAAAAAAAAAACAGTTTCTCACATATTGAGGATATATTATCAATTTTTTCATATGGAACCCCCCATTTGTTTTCATTGCAATCAATTCAGCGATGCCTCATTACTTATGTCTCCAAATATCAGATTTTAAATTGATGTAGTTTGAGCAAATTTAGAAATCTTGAAAAATAAAATATGTCAGGCAGTTCTTTCAATCAACGCATTAAATGCTAACTAATACCTTGAGGGAATTACCGCTTGGGCTATTGTTTAGCAAATGATGGCAAACATTTTGAGCACTTGGTCAGATAGTTTTCAGTTTATGTTATATGATTCAAATCTCTATTGGAAAAGAATTCAATTATTAAAAAGTTGTTTCAACAAAAACCAGTTTGTATGAAATTTCATGACATTTTCTCGAGCCCTTTTTAAGACATTGGACCGTTCGCAGACATTTCAACGAACCATGTTTTCATATTTCAAAAACCACATTAATTCACAATCTGGTAATTGGAGAAAATTGAGTTACCCTCAATATCTAAAGAACTGTTTGTTGATTTGGCAACATTGTCGGTATCACCATTGAATCGGGTATCATCAAAAACCATCTTGTATAAAATTTCATGAAGTTTTCTTGAATCGTATTGAAAATATTGGAACGTTCTCAGACTTTTGAACGAAAATGCCATGTTGCCGTATTTCAAAAACCACATTAATTTAAAATCTGATATTTGGGGACATGTTATGACGGGGCCCTGAATTGATTGCAATGAAAATAAATATGGTTTTCCGTTTGAAAAAATTGAGTTACCGTCAAATCTGAAAAACTGTTGATTTGGCAACATTGCCGATATCACCATTGAATCGGGCATCATCAAAAACCATCTTTTATAAAAATTCACGATTTTTTCTTGAACCGTATTGAAAATATTGGAACGTTCCCAGACTTTTGAACGAAAAAGCCATGTTGTCATATTTCGAAAATTGCATCAACATAAAATCTGATATTTGGAGACATATGTAATGAGGCGTCGCTGAATTTATTGCAATGAAAACAAATAGGGTGCTCCATTTGAAAAAATTGAGTTACCCTCAATATCTGGAAAACTGTTGATTTGGCAACACTGTCGATATCACCGTTGAATCGGGCATCATCGAAAACCATCCTGTTTGTAAATTTTCTCTTGACCGTTTCTGAAATATGAGACCGTTCCGATACTTTTGAAAGACACTTTATTAATAATTGCATGCTACGCGACCGCAATAACAATTGCATTAATTGATATACAGAGTGTAATAGAAAATATAAGCGGGTTTCTAGGTATCAGTAGAATTTGCTGAAATTTTATTATATTACATCGAAGGTATATTCGATTAATAATTGCATGCTACGCACCCCGATAACCATTAGTTGATATACAGAGTGTAATATGAAATTAAAGGGGTTTTCTGGGTATCAAAAGAATCTGCTGAAATCTTAGTATGTTATACTTAAGGTAAATGAGAGTAATAAATGCATTCTACGCGAACACGATAGCAATTGGTTGATATACAGAGTGTAATAGAAAATGTAAGAAGATTTCAAGGTATCAATAGATTTTAGTATGTTACACCTGACTTATAGATTCACTTTTGCCTACTACGCGAGCACGATGGCAACTGCATTCGTTGATATACAGGGTTTAATTACTTTTATATTATATCATTCAGATTTATATTAATTCGAAGGGTCATTGTCACATTTGAATTTTTGTTCTTATACAGTGTGTCCCGCTTTTCATGAATACACTCTAATATCTCACTTATTAATAATGCGATTTTCTTGAAATTTTGGTGGTGATTATATGTTAGGTAAATGAAGTAATTTGGCATAGTGAACATTTTCATCGACCATAGGCGTGCGGTGTGGGGGGTAAAAAAAAGCTGTTTTTTGGGAAAAGGATATTAGGGCTCATTTTAGATAACTTTTTTATCAGAATTAGAATCAGCATCCCCAAAAACCCCCCAATCCATATTTTCGAAATCTCAAGAGCTGATTTGAGGAGAAAAAAAAAATTCACTTTTTTCATCTCGGAATCAGCATCCCTAAAAACCCTTTAATTCATATTTTCAACATCTCGAGAGCTGATTTGAATAAAAAATTATTCAACTCTTTTTTCAATAAGTCCTTGTAAGCAAAATTCAAACCGTCTTTCAAAATAACCATTTAACACGGTATGTGGAAATTTTGGTTTAAATGCCCTAATCCTGTTGCGTTTCAAACATCTCTATACTTTGTTTTTCGTTGAATTCATTGTCCTCGCAACTGCCCTTACAGTACCAATTGGGTTGTTTCGAAATTCGAAATGTTCGTCGTCCGGATATTGTCTTTGATTTAAATTGTACCTCCCTGGTCTTGTCTTGAAAACCGCTCTAGTCTTTGCGAACAATCTGTTGATTTTGGCGTGAGAAATTGGTTCTCGATCATGATGCCTTCCATTGAATATTCCAGCAACCTGACGCGTAGATCTTTCATTATTACCAAATAATCGGATAATCTCCACTTCTTCTCCAAGGATATAAGGGGCTCATTTTAGACAATTTTTTTTATCAGATTTCGAATCAGCGACCGCAAAAACCCCTCAATTCATATTTTCGAAATCTCGAGAGCTGATTTGATTAGAAAACAAAATTAAATTCACTTTTTTCAATAGATTGTTTATTTCTAACTTTTTATTTCAAATGCCCTAATCCTATTTTAAATTTCAAACACCTTCGTTTCCTTATATTCTGTATCGTTTGCAACTGCCCTTATACTACAATTTAGGTATTTCCGAAGATACGCACACTTTGTTACCGTTGGCTTGCCGATTTGAGTTTTCATGCAAATTAATGAAAGAGTGCTTTGAAACAAAAGTTTTTGTTTGACATCGGTAATCAGTACGAAATGTCAATAAGTCAAGCAGTGTTACTTAACTGTTAATAAGATGGCACACAACCGAAGAGTAGTTCTTACAATTGGAGAAAAAGTAGAGATTATCCGCTTATTTGGTAATAATGAAAGATCTATGCGTCAAGTTGCTGGAATATTCAATGGAAGGCATCATGATCGAGAACCAATTTCTCACGATACCGTTGCCAAAATCAACAGATTGTTCGCAAGGACTGGAGCGGTTTTCAAAGTAAGACCAGGGAGGTACAATTTAAATCAAAGACACTATCCAGACGACGAACGTATCTTAGCAGAATTTCGAAACAACCCAAATGGTACTGTTAGGGCAGTTGCGAGGACAATGAATTTAACGAAAAACAAAGTATGGAGATGTTTGAAACGCAACAGGATTAGGGCATTTAAACCAAAATTTCTACATACTCTGTTAAATGGTGATTTTGAACGACGGTTTGAATTTTGCTTATGGTTGCAGGGTAACTATCTTAACGACAGACTTTTTCTGAAGAAAATGATGTTTACTGACGAGGCAACGTTTACAACAAACGGTGTGGTGTCTGGTCAAAATTGTAGGTTTTGTGCAGCTGAAAATCCGAATTGGGTAATTCATTGTAAAAACCAATACACTGAAAAAGTTAACGTGTGGTGTGGCATATTCAACGAACGAATTGTTGGCCCTTATTTCCTGGATAACCTGACCGGACAAAATTTTCTAAATTTTTACAAAATGGTCTCTATGATTCTCTTATGGAATTGCCATTAGCACAAAGACAAAACTTAATCTTTCAATTAGATGGGGCCCCCGCACACAATTCTGGGATAGTTCGGAACTTTTTAAATGCAATTTTCCCTATGAAGTGGATAGGTAGAAATTCTCCTTTGGAACCATGGCCCCCTAGATAGCCAGATATTACCCCTTGTGACTTTTTTCTGTGGGGGCATTTGAAGAATAAAGTGTATGCTACTCGGCCGCGTAATAGAGAGGAACTTTGCTTTGCAATTAGGCAAGCGTGTCAGGAAATAACTCCCAAAACTTTAAGAAAAGTGAATGTACGTTTGAGAAGAATTGTTGAAAAGTGTATTGTTTCAGAAGGTAGTTATGTTGAAAACACAAGAATCTAAAATAAAGTAATTCGTAATTTTGTTACCACTGTTACAAATAAAGAACTTATTAAAAAAAGACTTAAACTTTTTTTTTTGTTCAAATCAGCTCTTGAGATGTTGAAAATATGAATTAAAGGGTTTTTGGGGATGCTGATTCCGAATCTGATAAGAAAAGTTGTCTTAAATAAGCATTAATATTCATTTCTCAAAAAATGCCTTTTTTCTCTCCCCAACTGCGCACGCCAATGGTGAATGAATGTGATCACTATGCCAAATGCTTCATTTTTTTAACATAAAATCACCACCAAAATCTCAAGAAAATCGCTAATAGATATTCGGTTGCATTGACGAAAAAAGTGAATTTATTTTTTTTTCTCCTCAAATCAGCTCTTGAGATTTCGAAAATATGGATTGGGGGGTTTTTGGGGATGCTGATTCTAATTCTGATAAAAAAGTTATCTAAAATGAGCCCTAATATTTTTTTCCCAAAAAACAGCTTTTTTTTACCCCCCTACACCGCACGCCTATGGTCGATGAAAATGTTCACTATGCCAAAATACTTCGTTTACCTAACATATAATCACCACCAAAATTTCAAGAAAATCGCATTATTAATAACTGAGATATTAGGGTGTATTCATGAAAAGCGGGACACACTGTATATACTGCTTTGGCATTAAGACAACTTTGGTGATATCAACGATCATAACTAGAGAATAAAATCATTTGGTACACAACCTATGCAACAATGTGAAAAAGTACTCTAATCTTAGTTTATATTCACTCAAAGTAAGTTGATTTCCATTTGGTTAAATATATTTAAGTTAATTTCTATTATCAAAACCCGGTTTGAAATCATAATCCACAAATTCAATGAAACATCTTCACTGGATACCTCTGGTCTGGGGGCTGATTTGTGTTTTTCCTATAATGATCGTTCAATAAATATGCTGTGTCCAATAATATTCTACTGTTTCAATAAAACAGTTTTCGAAAAATCACCTCATATTATTAATCTCATCGAGGATTGCCATGAGGAAACAAAATATTTTAACTTTATTTGCATTTGACAACTGTCATTGCTAGTCAAGTATGTGAGAGTAATAAAGTGCATACAGTATTTTGAAAAAGTAGCGTTTGAATAGAATAATGGTGAACTGTTACATATGTAACACGAGGAGTCGTGATTTTCATAAAATAGATGATATTAATCTGGAAGAGAATATATACCTTAGAAGAAATGAACTAGCCTTATTATACAGACTACGATTAGGATTGAATAATGCAGTATTTACTCCAGATTCCAGAATATTGTTACGTTTTGCTAAATAATAGGCCGAGCACACTACTAAACTGTTTATTTTCTAACTTCACTATAAACAAACATACAACACTTCACTGACTAATTAAACACTTAGATCTATCTAAACAACAATACAACTAGCTAAATATTCCAAACACTTCTGCTTATTATCACTTTCTAATCTTCTTAAATAATTCTCTTCATAAAAACTTCCTTCCCAGTCAAACGTCTCCGTTTATATAGGTGCTCATCATGTAGACTGCATTAATCGCGATGATTCGAGAATACTCAAAACGGAGAACTTCTACACATTTCCAGGAATTGAGCGATGACGCGGCAGCTCCGTTATCTAGACTAGTCATGCAGTACAGAAAACGATCCATCCAAATAAACACTTCTTGGAATTAATTTATCGATGAGGCGCCCGCGGAATGGACTCAGCGGCGCAGCTAGGGGGCTTTTATCAATCTCGTAACATTATCCCCCTCTCAATTTTGATCGTCCCGATCAAACAATGTGTCGTTGTCTCCATTATAACGTTTGAGTCTCTCTAGGTGAACGACCTTCATTTTCGCTCTCGAGCTGCGTTGAATTCTATAGACCACGTCGTTTATTCTTTTCACTATCGTATATGGTCCTTCCCAAGATGGTGTTAATTTAGGAGAAAATCCTTTCTTACGACGAGGATTGTACAGCCACACTCGATCTCCTTCTTTGAATCCACCAGTATTGGCCTTAAGATCGTATCGAGCCTTCATTCTGTCACTAGTTATCTTCAATCTTTTTCTTGCAAATTCGTGGTTCCCATTCAAGCTATCTCGCAGTTCGTCTGCATAATCCTATACCTCTTTTTCTTCAGAACTTGGTGATCCGAACACCAAGTCACAGGGCAACCGAAGTTCTCTCCCGAAGATGATGCTGGCTGGAGTGAGCGTTGTGGAATCGTGCACAGAGGCCCTGTAAGCCATCAAGAATAGTGGAAGATGTCGATCCCATGTCTTTTGGTGCTCCTCTACTACTTTGGAAAGATGTTCTTCCATAGTCCTGTTGAACCTTTCAACCATGCCATCAGACTGTGGGTGGAGGGCCGTTGTTCTGGTCTTGCTAATTCCCATCCTATTCACAAACTTCCATGAATAAATTTGATTCAAAATTTCTTCCTTGATCGGAATGTAGCTCCATTGGGACTCCAAACCTTGAAAACATGTTATCCACCAGAGCTCTTGCAACAGTGGATGCTTCTTGATTAGGCAAGGCATAAGCTTCAACCCATTTGCTAAAGTAATCCATGGCAACGAGGATGTATTTGTTGCTATCATTCGTCATCGGAAACGGTCCTGCTACATCGATGGCGATTCGTTCGAAGGGAGCACCTACATTGTATTGTTTCATTTCTCCTCTCGATCTTGTCTTGGGACCTTTGCTTGCTTCACACTTCAGACATCTTCGGCACCATCTCTCAACATCTTCACGACATTGGACCCAGTAAAATCTCTGCCGTATTTTATCCACGGTCTTATTCACTCCAAAATTTCCACCTGATTTGCTGCCATGGATCTCCTCCAAGACATCACTTATCCTCGACCTAGGTACAACCAATTGAGAAATCACTTTTCTGCCGTCGGCCGATTCCCAAGCTCTCTTCAATAGACCATTCTCAACAACCAGGGAATCCCATTGAGCCCACAATGGCTTGAAAGCTGGTGATCGTAAGGAGATTTCCTTCCAAGTGGGTCTTTCCGCTCCGCTTTCCTTCCATCGTAGAAAATCTGCAATGTTTGGATCACTTTCTTGGTCCGGCCTTATTTTCGTTATGGTCCAATTGTCGTCAACCATTAATCTCACTTGGTTGATTCCTTCGCGACGTTCAATTCGCTCACAATGCTCACAGGTATCCGAACAAGGCCTTCTCTACAAGGCATCTGCGTTGTTGTGTAATCGTCCTGGTCGATGTTTTATTTTGAAGTGATACTGGTTCAACTTCTCAATCCACCTTGCTACTTGTCCTTCAGGGGTCTTCATTTCGAGTAACCACTTCAAAGCTGCATGATCTGTTCTATTGAGAAATTCTCTTCCATATAGATATTTGTGGAAGTGGTCGACAGCCTTGATTATTCCCAGTAGTTCCTTCCTTTTTGCGCAATAATTTCTTCCTGGTTTAGTCAGTGCCTTGCTGTAAAACTCAATTACTTTTTCCTGGCCATCTTGCTCTTGTGATAGTACGGCTCCAATCCCATTGTTACTGGCATCTGTGTCCAAAACGAAAAGGCCTCTTTGACGTGGAAAATTTAAAATCGGGCTGGAACATAGAGCAACTTTCAGCTTTCCAAATGCCCGTTCACTTTCGTTGGACCAGACGAATTTGACTCGGTCTTCTGTCAACTTATGTAGGGGTGCCGCAATGTCAGCAAATCCTTCTACAAACCGACGGTAGTAGGTGCAGAGCCCTAGGAATTTCCTCACTTCATGTTTGTCTTTAGGTCTCGGCCAGTCTCGGATCGTCTGTATCTTCCTTTCGTTTGTTCGAATGCCGTCTGATGACACTGTGTGGCCCAGAAAATCCACTTCTTTCTGGAACAATGAGCATTTCTGGGGATTTAGTTTAAGGTTGGCATTCCTGAATCGTTGGAGTACTTCTCGTAAGTTTTGCACATGTTCTTCAAATGTCTTTCCCATGACTAAAACGTCGTCGAGGTATACTAGACAAGTCTTCCAAGTGAATCCTCGCAGGACCAGCTCCATAAGCTTTTCAAATGTTGCTGGAGCATTGCATAATCCAAAAGGCATGACAGTGAACTGATAAAGTCCGCTTCCAGTCGAAAATGCTGTCTTCTCCTTATCTTCTTCATGTATGCCCACTTGCCAATACCCGCTCTTCAGATCTAGGGTTGAGAACCAACGTGAACCTGCCAAAGTTGTTAATGTGTCGTAAATCCTTGGTAAAGGGTAGCTATCCTTCTTCGTAACATCATTCAATTTCCTATAATCCACACAGAATCTCGTGGATCCATCCTTCTTAGAAACTAACACAACAGGTGCAGACCAAGGGCTCGATGATTCTTGAATCACACCATCTTTCATCATCTTGTCAACAAGCTCTTGCACCTCTTGTTGTTTGGCAAATGGAACTCTTCTTGGTGGTTGCCGAATCGGATGGGCTTGGCCAGTATCGATCCTGTGTTTGACCAGGTTAGTTCTTCCTGTTGTTGTTGAATCAAAGATGTCGCTTTCACTTCTGATGAAATTTTCAGCAGCTCTCAATTCTTCTGTCGACAAAAGTGTTCAAATGATTTTTCAAGAACTGTCATGACACTCTTTGAGGCTTCCTTTCTTTCCTCGTGGTCACTTGAATCATAGTTCGCTACCCATGAAATAAGTTCACATATTCCAATGATATCGCCTTCTTTAGTTGTTATTTCTTCGGAATACACGTTGGCAACTCTCACAGGAATAGCATGTTTTGTCTTTACTAGGGCTCGTGCAAGAACCAAATCGCTAGCTTATTCAACACATGGCTGTACTATTCCAACTACTATTCTAATGTAGCATAAACTACTTCGTCCATCGTCCTCTCTGTTGTAGTTGTGAGTACAAATTCTTGCCCTCCAAACTTCATGATCCTCTCTTCATTGTCAAACGAAAACCCGTAGTCACTGATCAAATCCATCCCAAGTATAAATTCATCTTCTATATCCGCGACGTACACTGTATTTGTGATTGTGAGTCGCCCAAGAATCAGTGTAATGTCAGCTTCTCCTCGAATAGGTGCATTTTCTCCAGTGACTGTTCGAAGCACAAGGTTTGAAGAGATAGGTTTCACGTTTCCTGGCCGAAGAATGTCACTGCGTACCAAAGAAACTGCAGCACCGGTGTCTTCTTAGCCTGTTGATAGGGATGACCCTGGGGGCTCCATTATTGCTAGCCAGCATGCGCCCCGATATGCTGGCTAATTCTAGATTTCCTGCCGCCTACTTGAGGACTCGCTGGAAGATCTTGTCCTCATAGGTGATTGAGAACGTGGTGGCATTCTTACCCTGCAGTCTCTAATAAGATGGCCCAATTTTCCACATCTATAGCACGCCCTGTTCTTCTGGGTGCTTATTCCGCCTATCAAATTAATCTCTTCCAGAACCTTCTCGAATGAACTAATAGCTGCGCTTGATCGTTGTTCGGGTTCTTCTATCGATACCGCTCGTACTTTCGGCCTCGAGGTGTTGAAGGCCGCCTCCACTTCTAAGGAACGTACCAAGGCATCGCTACCCCTCTTAAAGTGTGTCAATCGCAGAGTCCTTTGGATTTCGGTGTCTCTGAATCCATCTATGAATAACTGCACCGCTAACTGTTCTTTGAAATCTCCTGGTGCTTCTGGGTAAGCCAGCTGAATTAGGCGTCTCACATCCGATTCACATTCCTGCAGACTTTCACCTGATTTCTGAGTGCACGTTTTCATTTGAGCCCGATACAGCTGTTCTCGATGTTGATCGCCATACCGTAACTCTAATGCAGTAATCAGGTCTTTATATTTATTTTGCTGTTCGATAGGTATCGTCTGTAACATACCCAAAGCTGGCCCTCTCAAAGCTTCTATAAGGGCAGTAGCTTTTTCTTCTTCGCCCCATCCATTAGCCATTGCTGCAGCTTCAAATTGTCGGCGATACATGTACCAAGAGGACTGTCCATCAAAATTCGATGGTTTTACGGAAATTCCTGATGTGGCAACCCTGCTTCTTGAGGAGTGCTATCTGGTTTTCTAGTCCTTTCATCTCTTCTCGCACCGTATCAAATTTCTTATTAACCTCATCGTCGATTTTCTTGACATCTTCCTTTAGTTCTTCTTTCAGTTCCTCCATTTGTACTTCGGTTTTCTGTAATACATGTTGGAAGAATTTTTCTTGATGTTCTAGAACTTTCTGGAAGTCTGTTTTCCTCTGTTCTTCTACTCGTTCTGATTCGGTCTTTTGTTGTTCGAGAATTTTCTGGAGTGCTTCTTCTCGTTCTTTTTTTTCTTTTTCTCGTTCTTTCTTTTCATCCAATCGTCTCATTTTCTCTTCTCGTTTTTCATCTTCTCGTTCTTTCTTTTCCTCCTGGCCTGGCGCCGCTTTTCCTCTTCTTGTTTTTCCTCCTGGCGCCGCTTTTCCTCTTCTTGTTTTTCCTCCTGGCGCCTTCTTTCCAAATCCGCAAACTGATTTTGGATAAATTTCACAATGTCCTCCATCGTATCGTACGATGTACTCCTCGTAATCACCATAAATAGTTTATAAATAGGTTTTTTCTGTTTTTCACTAATATCCCGCTTCGGACACCACTGTTACGTTTTGCTAAATAATAGGCCGAGCACACTACTAAACTGTTTATTTTCTAACTTCACTATAAACAAACATACAACACTTCACTGACTAATAAATCACTTAGATCTATCTATACAACAATACAACTAGCCAAATATTACAAACACTTCTGCTTATTATCACTTTCTAATCTTCTCAAATGATTCTCTTCATAAAAACTTCCTTCCCAGTCAAACGTCTCCGTTTATATAGGTGCTCATCATGTAGACTGCATTAATCGCGATGATTCGAGGATACTCAAAACGGAGAACTTTTCAGGAATTGAGCGATGACGCGGCAGCTCCGTTATCTAGACTATTCATGCAGTACAGAAAACGATCCATCCAAATAAATACTTCTTGGAATTGATTTATCGATGAGGCGCCCGCGGAATGGACTCAGCGGCGCAGCTAGGGGGCTTTTATCAATCTCGTAACAATATGTTTGGCCTGTAACAACAGATTAGTGCAAGTATAGAGGTAAAGATTTGGGAAATGTTTTATGTGCCCGTACCTGTAGAATTTGATTAGAATTGAATGCTCGGATAGATTTTTATGTAAAGACACAAACTTCTATTCCTCGATAAACCAATTTTTGTATTGGGCATTTGAATCACAAAGATTGTGTTAACCTCCAACATATGGAAAATCATGTTTATATTTCCAGAAGGGTGATTATGAGTGGAACAGAAATTGCTTCATGGTTAGAACTCTCCGAGAATTTATACAAAATGCAGCCAATATAAAATATGACGATGAGGAATATTTTGACGAGACATTTCAAAAGTTTGACTAGAGGGTTCATTAAACCCTGTATATCATCGAATGCAGTTCGTCGTGCTCGCGTAGAATGAAATTTGAAGTCTAATATACGTCAGGTGTAACATACTGAAATCAGCAAATTCTATCGATACCTAGAAATCTCCTTATATTTTCTATTTAACTCTGTATATCATCTAATTGCTATCGTGTTCGCGTAGAATGCATTTATTACTCTCATTCACTTAAAGTATAACACTAAGATTTCAGCAGATTCTTTCTATACCCAGAAAACCCCTTTAATTTCATATTACACTCTGTATATCAACTAAAACAATTGTTATCGGGGTCGCATAGCATGAAATTATTAATCGAATATACATTCGATGTAACATACTAAAATTTCAGCAAATTCTACCGATACCCAGAAACCCGCTTATATTTTCAAATACTTATTTATTTATTTATTTATTTATTTATTTATTTATTTATTTATTTATTTATTTATTTATTTATTTATTTATTTATTTATTCATTCATTCATTCATTCATTCATTCATTCATTCATTCCTTCCTTCCTTCCTTCCTTCCTTCCTTCCTTCCTTCCTTCCTTCCTTCCTTCCTTCCTTCCTTCCTTCCTTCCTTCCTTCCTTCCTTCCTTCCTTCCTTCCTTCCTTCCTTCCTTCCTTCCTTCCTTCCTTCCTTCCTTCATTCATTCATTCATTCATTCATTCATTCATTCATTCATTCATTCATTCATTCATTCATTCATTCATTCATTCATTCATTCATTCATTCATTCATTCATTCATTCATTCATTCATTCATTCATTCATTCATTCATTCATTCATTCATTCATTCATTCATTCATTCATTCATTCATTCATTCATTCATTCATTCATTCATTCATTCATTCATTCATTCATTCATTCATTCATTCATTCATTCATTCATTCATTCATTCATTCATTCATTCATTCATTCATTCATTCATTCATTCATTCATTCATTCATTCATTCATTCATTCATTCATTCATTCATTCATTCATTCATTCATTCATTCATTCATTCATTCATTCATTCATTCATTCATTCATTCATTCATTCATTCATTCATTCATTCATTCATTCATTCATTCATTCATTCATTCATTCATTCATTCATTCATTCATTCATTCATTCATTCATTCATTCATTCATTCATTCATTCATTCATTCATTCATTCATTCATTCATTCATTCATTCATTCATTCATTCATTCATTCATTCATTCATTCATTCATTCATTCATTCATTCATTCATTCATTCATTCATTCATTCATTCATTCATTCATTCATTCATTCATTCATTCATTCATTCATTCATTTATTTATTTATTTTGTATAAGGTAATTCAACAGAACAAATGTTCCAATTACGGAATTACACATGTAATTAAACAAGTATGGCAATAAATAGATGAATCATTTAAAACAATTTTTTTGTCTAATTTAACTAAACTAAAACTAAATCTAGGTAGGTACATGGCTGAAAGTATGTTAAGAAATAATGTTTAATCAAACAGCAAGAACACGATATGCCTGATTTCTAACTATTGTAAACGATTGACAAAATAGGCCGATGTGGATGAAATATTGATTATACGTTGTTTGAATTGCAACTACTGGTGAATTTTGTAGATAGTTAGTGTTGGTGTTTATTTTGTAGAACAAATTTGGTGAACGAGTGACATAGGGTCTAGTATTGAAATTAAGACTACTCAATAAATAAGGACTATCAACATGGTTATTTACTATCTTGTAGAGGAAAAGAACATGTGAAACCAGTCGTCTTGATGAAAGTTTTTGCCGATTAAAGTGTATTAAGCTTGCTTCGTAATCCTGACGACACTGTTGTCTATTGAATCTATAGTTCAAAATATTGATGAATTTTTTCTGAACCCTCTCGATTCGATCAATGTATTTTTGGTAATACGGATTCCAGATTATACAAGCAAATTCAAGATGGCTACGAATCAATGAATAATGTGGCGGGATTTGTGAATGACTTGATTGCACGTGAAATAAACCCTAAATTGATTCAATATGATGTTCAAAAGTTAATTTGGAGTCCAATAGGACATTTATTAGTATTCAGTTGTAGTTTGTTAGTAACACAATAAACTTGTAACCTGTTAAGATCAGACTGCAACTTATGACAATCGGTGACATTGTTAATAGTGTTGAATGCTTTCAAGTCATCAGCGTACAGACAGAAGCCAGAATATTTAAAACATGCACCAATATCATTGTGATAAATAGGCTGAATAGGAGTGGTCCAAGGTGGGACCCTTGTGGCACACCGGACGTTACATTTATTGATTCAGAATACCAATTATTCATAGTTACGGTCTGGGTCCTATTAGTTATATAACTCTCAATCCATCTCAGTAAGTTGCCGTGTACACCGATGTTTTCTAACTTTATGATGAGTGACTTATGGTGAACTTTGTCAAAGGCTTTCGAGAAGTCGGTATACACGGCATCTACCTGTTTTCTTTCGTTCATTTTGTTCAATATGTTCTGAGTAAAGCATGCTAGATTAGTGAGTACGAAGCGACCTTGGAAAAATCCATGTTGGTTTACATCGATTAGATTTTTTGTTGAGAAAAATAACTCAGACGTAATGATAGCCTCAAATAATTTTCCAGGAGCTGATAATATCGAGATTGGCCTATAATTTTTTACCTCATTTCTGTTCCCGTTTTTGAAGATAGGAATAACATTGGCGTGTTTCCACCTGCTCGGAAATACTCCTTCTGATAATGATATATTATATATTAAGGCAAGCGGTAATGCTATCATGTCACACGTGTTTCTCAAAAAGACAGGTGGTATGCCATCAGGAACAGCGCCCTTATTAGTATCGAGTATTAGTATTTGATCGATAACGGTGCCTACAGAAATGTGATCCGCTGAAATTGTTATTGGAGGAGTCGATTGAGGAATCAAGGAAGGTGCATCAGCTGATTCAAAAACGGAGGAGAAATAACAAGAGAAGGCTTTGCAAACTTCAGAGTCGTTGGAGTAAGTGTTTCCCTGATATTCCACTTGAGTGGGGATATTTTTCGATTTTTTCTGGTTAGACACAAACGACCAAAAAGCTCTAATATTGTGAGAGATATTGTTTTCAACGCTGCGAGAGTATTCTTCAAGGTTTTTCTTAATATTATGTTTAACCTCTCTCCTTATGTTGCAGAATTCGACATAGTCAGATTGGTTATTAAATTTTTTCCATTTTTTGTGCAATTTCGCTTTCTGTCCAATCAGAGACTTAGTAAATGAGTTAAACCAGATAGGAAAATCTTGTTCGAAATTTTTACTCGGTACAAATGTTGAAATAAGGAAATTAATTTTATTGTAAAACACAGATAATGCATTGTTACAGTCAAGGTGTCTGAATATGATGTTCCATTCGATGGATCTCAGTGCAGCGTTAATCCTATCATAGTCAGCTTTAAAAAAGTTACGTTTATTGAAGGCTTGTTTGTGCTTGGTTGTTCCATCTTTTGTTTTTGTATCGAGACAGATGTCAAGGGATTTATGGAACGAATCTTCCTTAACGAATGAAGTCGTGTTGGCACTAACACATGTCTCCTTGAGAGAAGAAAAAACTAGATCTAGTATCTTACCTTGTGCATTCCTAACGCCACTGTACTGATCAAAATTTAAGAAGTTAAAGGTGTCAACTAGGATTTCGCCAAAGCCGTCCGTTGTTCTACTAGCAAAATACAAATTTTGGTTAACCTCAAATTGCCATGTGATGCTTGGTACATTAAAGTCGCCAGGAATAAGGAATTCATCATTTCCATGATCCGAGACCACGGCCCGTAAAGAGTTTAAGTAGATTTCAAATGAATTCAGGTTTATAGCTGGCGGAATATACACACAACACACATTGAGTTTTTTTTTGGTCACTCAGTGTAACACTAATCCACAAGTCTTCGCATTGGCTACCTGATGACCAAGATGCTCTCTCACAGCACCTGAATTTTTTCCTAATGGCAATCATTACTCCTCCCCCATCTTTCCTCCCGCTGATATCCTTATCCCGATCCTTTCTATATACATGGTAATCGTCACAGTTGAACAGCTCGGAGGAATGAATATTACTGTTGAGCCGGGTTTCTGATATACAAATGATGTCGTCAGTGCTTTCGTGACTTGCTATCAGGAAATCGTTGGTTTTAGTACGTAAGCCACGGGTATTTTGATAATAAATGGATAGTTCCGTATTTGAAGAAGAAATTGCTTGTAGTAAATGTGCAAAGATGAGATCAATTGGATGAGCTCATCTTTTTCTGGAGAGTGCTTTCGTTATCGATGTGATATATTTTTGCTGTTTTAGGATCACGTACGAATATTTTACAATCGCGCGTCCAGCAGTTGACATTTTGCTCCTTACAGATCTCTCTGGTTTTTCTGAATAACAGCTGATTGTGAGGAGTAAGATGATCGTTGATAAATATTTTGGAAGGTTCACCGTCGAAACCAATGTTTCTGGTAGTCATTCCTTTCATTTATTTAATTGCAGACATGATGGATGATTTATGCGATCTGGCCTGAAGTTTAACAAGAATTGCTTTTGGAGTAGCACGCGATTGATCTTTCTGGGGTAGCCTGTAGCAGGTTTCTATTGGAACCGCATCGATGACACCCAGAGTAGTGATGACTTTTTTCACTATATCCGTGACATTCTCATTCCTCGATTCTGGGATGCCGTTAATAATTAAATTGTTTATTCTCAATTGTTGCTCCATGTTATCGACCTGAGATTTCAATTTAGTGATTTCAGCAGAGTTTTGTGCAATATTATTTTCTATTTTTGGAATGGATTTAACTTTTGCTTCAATTACATCTATTTTCTTCGAGAAATCATCGATTTTCGATTCACAGAATTCAACGGAGTCAACCAAATCTCTTTGCTTCGTTTTAATGTCTTTGAGATCGGTCATGATTGAATTCAGTTTATCCATCAAATCAACCATATGATGATCATCAAAAGAACTAGTAGCTTCACTCGATTTTTTAATGCACCAGTTGCACTTTCAAGACAATCCAGGAAATTTTGAGACATCGGGCATGTTTGGTGTTTGAAGGCAAACGTGATGAAATAAATTATTACAGACAGAGCACTGGACTATTGGGGAATCCCTGTTTACATTTTTTGTACAAATCTTGCAGGTTCGTGACATAGCGAGAACACCAGTACAAGAAATTTCGCAAAAAATAGCAGCTGTGAATATGGGTTTTATGCGTGAAATACACAATTTCGTTTAACATAAAGTCACTGAGGATTATTCAGGCTTCAGATAACACACATCGACGTTACACAGGGCAAAATTATGTCATTCTAACCGTTACAATCAACACTATCGATACGTATAAGTTTTATCACGAAAAATCGACTATATCCGCTAAAAAATACGTATTGTATCGGACCACACTATTTATCGACCACACACGACGAATGTATACTCGAAGAAAAATATCTATTGTAATAAAACGGCACTAATTTTCCTAATTTATTTAAAACACTATTTAAAACAATTATTCACTAAAACATTTACTTCACTAATTTATTTATTACTGTCAGTCTCTATCTGTGAAATCTGGAACTATTATATTCGTAACTCTCTGTGGTTATCTCTTCCACGTGATTTATTTGTTTGTCAGCGGAGAACTTGTTTACATTTCGAGTTAACGATGATCAGGGCCGGACTCGAGGTCGGTCTCGAAATCGTTACATTGCCCCCTTCTTAAAGACGTTTCGTCCCAAAATGTCATTTTTGGAGTGTGGAGATATCTGCAAGATTCTCCATATCATAAGACGGCTTATCTCGAGAACGCTTCTTGGTTACCAGATAGTAGATGTTTCTCTGGCCTTTCCTCAGCTGTAACACCCCTCCCACTTCTGTGTTCTGTTCTCTCAGTTCCTGGATTCGACCGAACTTCTTGGAGAAAACTACTGCAATGCCTCTGGACATTTGGAGATCTTCTGCCAAACAGTGAGCTAACGCGTAATCGGCAGGCACCTTAAAAAGATCTCGTGACTCCTCTCGGGTTGCCCCATATTGAACTTTCTGTCCGTTCGAGTACAGGGACATGAACCTCTGAAACGTCATTTCATCTCCGGTGATCTGACTGTGCGGACTTGGTCGTGGTTTCCGGCGTAAGGGGACAACCTATTGAAGTGGACTACCCTAGGTTTTCCTCGTGGTGGCTTATAAATGCGGTAGACGAGGTCGTTTATCCTTTTCATGATCTTATATGGACCTTCCCACGAGTTCCGAAGTTTCGGTGATAGTCCACGGCGACGTTTAGGGTTGTATAGCCAGACAAGGTCACCTGTCTGATATCCACCAGCATCCGCCTTGATGTCGTAGGTCTCCTTCAATCTGTCGCTGGCACTCTGGATGTTCAAACGGACCCGTTCATGGATGTCGTCCATTCTCTGTCGCAGTTTGCTGACGTAGTCATCTCCCGCAGTGTCTTGTCCTGGTGGCGTCCCAAACTTCAGGTCACATGGAAGTCGCAGCTCTCGGCCCATAATAACACTAGCAGGGGTTTGGCCGGTTGACTCATGAACTGCGGAACGATACGCCATCAGGAACAGATGGAGGTACTGGTCCCAACCCTTCTGGTGGTCAGAGACTACCTTGGACAGGTGGCGGTTTATCGTCTTATTCATCCGCTCCACCATTCCATCGGACTCTGGATGTAGAGCTGTGGTCCTCGTTTTCCGGATGTTCAGCATCTGACACATCTCCTGGAACAGGTTTGACTCGAAATTCCTGCCTTGATCCGAATGCAGCTCTAACGGGACACTGAATCGACAAATCCACTCCTTCACCAAGACGTCGGCAACGGTGATGGCTTCTTGGTTGGGCATGGCATAGGCTTCGGCCCACTTGCTGAAGTAATCCATCGCCACAAGGATGTACTTGTTCCCGTGTTCAGATTGTGGGAACGGGCCAGCGATGTCAATGGCGATCCTTTCGAATGGGCTGCCCAAATTGTATTGGCGCATCGGGGCCTTAGGTCTTGTTCGAGGCCCATTACTGGCAGCGCATACAGCACATTTTCTGTACCAGTCCTTGACGTCAGCTTGACAATTGGCCCAGTAGAACCGTTGCCTAACTTTCTGAAGGGTCTTCGTCACTCCCAGATGTCCTCCGGTGACCCCATCATGGATTTCTCGGAGCACTTCCTGTCTTCTGCTCCTGGGAACTACTACCTGACGTCTTTCTTCCCCGCCATCCTCCGACTCCAACACACGCTTCAAGACTCCATTGTCTAAGGTGAAAGAGTTTCATTGGGCCCAATAAGTTATAACGACTGGAGAACAACTGACTATTTCCTGCCACGACGGTCTTCGATCACTCTTTTTCCAGCCGATGACTAAACCAAGATCTGGATCTTTCTCTTGGTCTTTCTGGATCTTGTGGTCATTCCAGTTATCATCGACCGCCGTGGTTCTGCAGAGTGTCGACTCCTTTTCCTCTGTTCGTCGGCAGTGCGAACAGTCGTCTGGACATGGTCTTCACGATAGGGCATCCGCATTCTTATGGCTGGTTCCCGCCCGATGTTCGATCTCAAAGTCGAATTCCTGGAGCCTCTCAATCCAGCGTGCCACTTGACCCTCGGGATTCTCAAACTGTAGGAGCCATTTGAGAGCTCTCAGTAGGAATCTTCGTCCATACACGTACTTGTACGTGTCTAGCGTGTCGTCTATCCTTGGGAGAGGGTAGCTGTCCTTTTTCGTCACGTTGTTTAGTTGACGGTAGTCTACGCAAAACCGTGTTGATCCATCTTTCTTCTTCACCAACACGACTGGAGAGGACCAGGGACTGTCGGATGGCTCGATGACTCCGTCTTTCTCCATGTCGCAGACTATTTTGTCAGCCTCCTCCTTTTTGGCGAGAGGTAGTCTTCTGGCTGATTGCCTGATTGGTCGGGCATTTCCAGTATCTATCTTGTGCTGAACCACCTTTGTTCTACCGCCTTTGCCTACTCCGGTATCGAAGATTTCCCGATACTTCCTGACTAGTTCCCTCAGTTTGGTCTTTTGTGCTGGCCCCATGTCCGTGGACGAAATAGCAATCAACTTCTCCAATTCTGCTGGCATGTTACTGGCTTGGCTAACAGTGCCGCGTACACTCCTAATCACAGAGGAAATTGACGAGCAGTACCCCAAAATTGTTCCCTTCTTCAAGGTCACCGGGTAATAATTGACATTCATTACCCTTACTGTCACAAATTTATCAGCACGCAACAAGGTTTTTCCTAGTGCAATTCCTCGTCCAATTTTCTCATCATGTAGCTTGGGCTCGAACATCACCACGTTTCCACTGCTCGCACCTACATCCAGGCGAGCCTCCAAAATGGTTTCAGCCCACTCCGGTACGCTTACGTCTTCAACCAGCAGAACTCGAACCATTTCTTCATTTTTCCCATGAAGTACCAGCTCTTCTCCGTTCACACGAAGGACGCCGTCTTTAAAATTCAGCTCGAATCCTCTGGAATTCATGATGTCCATTCCAATTATTACCTCGTCCTTGATATCCGCTACTAGAGCCCGGTGTTTCACTGTAGTGCTGCCCAAAGTCAGTTCAATTGGAAGTTCACCATACACAGTTGCCGGCTCTCCTGTTGCTGTGCGTAGCTTCCAATTCGACGATTCAATTCTTGCCGGTGTTTTGGCAAAAGTAGGTCCAAGGATTGTCCTAGTCGCATCCGTATCAAGGAGCATGGTGCGAGGCTCGTTGTTAATGAGACCGTCTACGAAGACCCCTTTGTCTTGTCTTTGAAGTACAGCGACATATGCATTGTTAACTGGGGCTTGTTGGATACGGGCTGACGATTGCTCCTTCTTGACCTTCATCGTTGATGTCGATTTTTTCAATGTTGGACATTTGCTACGCACGTGCCTAAGTTCTCTACAATTTCGGTATCGTATCAGTCTTCTCTCAGGCACAACTTCCTTCAGCACTTTTCGCATCACGCAGCTTCCATATTAGTAGGCTCCTGTCGGTCTTCCTCGATCATCCGGACTCTACTCTGGCTTTTGCAGGATTGCTTTGCTGCTTCGAATTCCAGAGCGCGTGCCAATGCATCCACAAGATGTGCGGGGCGAGCTAGTGTTAGGGCTTGCCGGGTTTCCTGGTCACGAAGTCCATCCAAAAATGCCTGGACCGTTAGTCGCTCCATTACATTTTCCGGTGTAGCTGGGTACGCAAGACGAACCAAGCGTGCAATATCTGCTTCAAATTCTTGCAACGATTCGCTTGATTTCTGGCATCGGTTCTTCAGCTGTGAGTGATATACGTGTTCAAGGTGGGCTTGGCCATAGCGAAGTTCCAAGTGTTTTACCAGCTGTTCATAGGCGGTGAGGGTCTGTAAAATGTTTGTGGCATCGCCACGCAATGCCAGTGTCAATGCCAAAGCTTTTTCCCCAGTATTCCATCCATTTGCTTTGGCAGCAGCTTCGAATTGTCGGCGGTAGTTTGCCCATGGAGTATTTCCGTCGAACTGAGGCGGTTTCAACGAGAGCTTTCCTGGTTCCGTACTGACCTTGAAATCTTTGATGTCTTTTTGAACTTCCTCCACGTTAGTACTCAGATCCGGCATTGAATTTTTGTTGAAAATTTCTGGGATGTGCACAGAATCCATTCGCTTTTCTAACTCACAAAATTTTTCCTTTTTTTTGTACATTTCTGCCTCAATTCCTTCTTTGACTTGGTCACTTACTGTCTCTTTCAATTTTTCCATTTCTGTCTCGACAGTTCCCATCCTTTCTTCCAACCGACTCGCCACACCGCAGACTTCTTCTTTCAAGCTTTTCGAATTTTCTAGAAGCTCTTCTCTTAACTTCTCCGAGTTTTCTAGAAGCTTCACTTCTAAAGTTTTCGAAGTTCCTCTTTCAGGCTGACAGAATTTTCTAGAAGCTTTTTCTCCAGACTCTTTGAATTTTGAAGAAATTCATCTTCCAGACTCACCGAATTTTGTTGAAGTTCCTCCTTCAAACTCACAGAATTTTGTTGAAGTTCCTCCTTCAAACTCACAGAATTTTGTTGAAGTCCCTCCTTCAAACTGTTCGAATTTTCCAGAAATTTATCTTCCAAGGATTTCTTGGCCTCGTCGAGTTTATTCATTATGGAACTCAAATCAATTCCAGAATCTTCGAATAAGAACGTTTCGGGGTCTTCTCCTTCTTCAATCAGTCCATCTGCAAGTCTTTTCTGGAGTACGGCCTTCGTTCCAGTTGTTTCTAACTCACGCTCCTCTAACTCTTGCTTTAATTCACTGACTTTAAGGTCAACTAGGTGAACTCTTCTCGGAAACATTTTGTCTCTTATTGTCTTTACCGAGATATCAGTCTATTATTTATTTCACACACAGTTTTCAGTTTATTATTGTCCCGCGACGCGCAAAACTGTCCACTTTCCACTCAAATGTTCAACGTGTCACTAACTGTCTATTAGGCGCGATAAACGTCTATCAGTTTTTAAACGGCGAACACTTTAACACTTATTTATTTTAAACATCTGACTTCTGACAACAAATGTAGTAAAACTGCACTAACTAATTGTTCTAATTTATTTGAAACACTATCTACAACAATTATTCACTAAAACATTGACTTCAATAACTATTTCAATTTATTTCTACTGTGGCTATCTATCAGCGAACTCTGGAACTGTAACTAACTCTGAATTCTGACTGTCCCCCAGCGGTTATATAGTCGCAAGCAGGTTCCATCCACGGCTCTTTCGATTATTTTAGAGTATAGAACATTTCATCTAGATGGCTCTTCAAACAGTATCGAACTGATTTTTATTCCAGCTTGTTCTCGGCGAAAGGCCAGCAGATATGCTGTTGTAGTTGAACGAGGGTGCATAATTAATTAGATCAGGGCCGATCTCGGGGCCGGTCTCGAAATCGTTACACTATGTAAAAAAGTAGGTCATTCGGCAATTCAGCTACGGCTACGAAAAACCCAGACGTTTTGCTTCAAGAATTTTGAATAGATGCGAAGTAAAATATTCAGTCATTCACAAAGAGGCATTAGCTATACAGGCCGTTTCTTTTATCATATGGTAACATTGCTATATTCTAAACCGTAATAGATACAAAGACGATTAAATGGGAAAAAAGGTAACTATTGTGGTGAACAGTAAATTGGGCATAGAAAATTGACGGGGATTCTCGCCCTTCCCAACTTATACAGGGAAAACTGAAAATGCTGTTTTCGGTTTTTTGCGAATAGAATTGTTATTTCAGAAAATATAAAAAAATTAAAAAGGAAAGTTTTATTGTATTCAAAATGTACTAGAACTACGTAACGATAAATTTTTAATCAAATGTTTCGTGTCAACACCGCCATAATCAACTATTTTTTTCAAATACGGACCTGTCTATTTCATCACAAATATTGATAGAGCGATAAAATCACAATTCAATGGTATATCACACTCGACATTTTTATAACGTTTCATATAAAATATCTAGCATCATCAGTGACAAAAATTTTTATTACGGTCCTGTCGTTAGTTTATGAATTCCATAGAATCTAACGCTTCGATATAAAAATTTTCAGTGACGTTTTGAATGAAAAGAATTCTACATTAAATGCTCGAATTGACGACCTATTTGTTGAATGCACATAAATTGTCTGTCCATACAATTTCTGTGGCAATTTTCTAGCATGATGGTTGTAATGCTATTACATGCATCACTTATTTTCTGTTTGAGTTGGTCGATATCGGTACTAGGTGTCGAAAAAACTTGATCCTTTATGTATCCCCAGACAAAAAATCCAAAGGAGTAAGGTCTGGGGATCGAGCTGGCCAGGCAATTGGTCCATTGTTTCCAATCCACTTTGTTGGGAATATTGCATCTGAATGTTCCCTTACTATTGCTGCATTATGGGGAGGGGCACCGTCTTGTTGAAAATATTGTATTTCATGGCGGGTGCTTAATGGCAATTCATCTAAGTAGCCATCAAACTCATTAGATAAAAAATTTAAATACATTTCACCATTCAAATGCTCATCGTAAAAGAAAGGACCTAGTATGTTTGTTCCCAAAATTCCCAACCAAATATTTATTTCGAACCTCTCCTGGAAATTTGGTTTCTCTATGTAAATGTTCATTCGTATTATTCCACCTATAATGGATGTTTCTGTCAAACCAACCATTGTTGGTGAATTTTGATTCGTCCGTCCATATTATTTTTTACAAATATTTCGAACTTCCCTATTTCTACGTCTTAACCATTTCGCAAATCGTACTCTCCTTCCGTAATCCCTTTCATTAAGGTGATGAACTTTGCGTATCCTGTAGCATTTGTATTTGTTCTTTTTCAAAATATTTCTGGTAGATTTTACAGATATCCCAAGTTCGTGGGCAATTTCTAGGGTAAAGAACAATCTTGATTAGAAATATTTTTGTAACTGACCAATCCTAGATTAAAAAAGTTCACTTTTCACTTTTTAGTCTTTATAAGGTAATATTCGCTTACCCAAAACATTTATTTGGTTCCTTATACTTCCAGTAACAACACATTTTCTAGTTTTATTTCTGTCAAATGCACCACAGTCTCTCAAATTTCTTTCTAATGGTCTAAACATTCGAATGTTTGGAATGCGACGATTCGGGTATAGCTCACCATACATATTTCTTGCCAAAAGAGGATTTCTATTTGATTTTGTATAAGTAAATAGCATATCAGTCCTTTCGTCATTCGAATACATATTTAATATATAACCGAGTGCTTAAATGTCTGACAGTTCTTAACAGATATCAACAACTCATTTATTTATCCTGCCATAGAAATCAAGCAAAGCCTACGTGTTTAAATATGGTAAAAGAAGTGAGATGCTATTTAATTGTACCAAATTAGACAACACTTGTATTTTGATCAAAAACTGATATTTTCATTACTTCCAGGATTGAGAATTATGAAAATAATCCGTGTATGTAAAAATTGATACAGGAGAAATCAGCCTTGAATCAAGGATTACTGTAATACAAAAATCCCCAAAAAGGAAAAATACGAATGTTCGTTGTGTTGGGGTATCTTCCTATCGAAAGTATTGGGTAATGACTGAAGTATCCTAATAGTTGAATGAGTTTTGAAGAAATCAAAACAATTTACAAAAGAACTAACGACAGGACCGTAATTAAAAATTGTTGTCACTGATGATGCCAGTTATTTTATATGAAACGCTATAAAAATGTCAAGTGTGATATACCCTGAATTGTGATTTCATCGCTTTATCAATATTTGTTATGAAATAGACAGGTCCGTATTTGAAAAAAATTGTTAATGGTGGCCGTGTTGACACGAAACGTTTGATTTAAAATTTATCATTACGTAGTTTTAGTACATTTTGAATACAATAAAACATTCCTTTTTCATTTTTTTATATTTTCTGAAATAACCATTCTATTCGTAAAAAACCGAAAACAACATTTTTAGTTTTCCCTGTATAAGTCGGGAAGGGCGAGAGTCCCCGTAGATTTTCTCTGACCAATGTACTGCTCACCACAATAGTTACATTTTTTCTCATTTAATCGTCTTTGTATCTATTACGGTTTAGAATATAGCAATGTTACCACATGATAAAAGAAACGGCCTGTATATTGGGGTGTGCGCAAATTTTATCAATATTTGATGGGCAATAAATTTATTTTGTGCTCTGATCATAAGCCATTATTGGCGCTATTTCGGGAAAAGAAAGGAATACCACAAATGGCAGCTGGTAGATTACAACGATGGGCAATATTTTTGAGTGGATTCGATTACACCTTCAGTTATATTAAAGGCAACGAAAATGCAGGTGCGGATGGTTTGTCGCATTTTCCTGTAGAATCATTTGAACCAGCAGAAGTGTTCCATGATTATTTCAATTTTTTGATCGAGGATAAAATACCTAAAAAATCAGATGACATAATCAAAGTTTTGCGAACTGATATCATTTTTAGTAAGGTTTATAAATATGTTCGAGATGGTTGGCCAGAGGTAGTGCTTGATGTACTCAAACCTTATTTCAGAAAAATGACCGAGTTGAGCATTGATAATGGGTTGCTGATGTGGGGTTATAGAGTAATTATTCCGAGTAAATTTCGAAAACAATTGCTAGATGAAATTCATGGTTCTCACAATGGAGTGGTTCGCATGAAATCGCTAACGCAGCAATATTTCTGGTGGTCTAATTTCGAACATTCGAAAACGCCGAATAAGTCAATTTTAATAAAATTTAATGAAGGAAAACATGTATTTGATCGCATTCACATTGATTTCGTGGGTCCTTTTTGCTGTAAACCTTATCTTATCATCACAGGTTCTTTCTCGAAATGGCCTGAAATTTACGAAAACCAAGCACTGATTCCAAAACCACTATCTGTAAACTGAAAGACTGTTTTGCAAGATATGTTATTCCGAATACTATAGTTTCAGACAATGATTCATCGTTAGTTTCTACAGAATTTGAAAGTTTTTGTACTATCAATTGTTTGTTGTTAAAATTGTTATATCCGTCAACCGGTTGCACCCCTACGTGCAACCCTCAAAAGTCAGAGACTTGTGCGAGCTAAGGGAAGACGTAGCCCTTACCTTTAAATACGTGTGATGCCATACACGAGACCGGTGGCAATGCTGAGATTCGAACTCACGCTCTTTGGCTTATTAGGCGAGAACTCAAACCGCACACCACCGCGGCCCATTAATGGTATAATATACATACCTTCACCGCCCTATCACCCGGCAACTAACGGTGCTGCAGAGAATAATTGTGTCAAGTCATTAAAAAATGGGATAAATAAATTATTAACAGTATTTTTTTTTTATTGGCTTTGACATTTCGTCATTCAGCCAGCCGCAAGTGGAGTATGAAATAGTGTATTATATCAAGTTAATAACTAAACGATTAAAAAAGGAATGGAAAATTGAAATAGAAGACCGTACAACAGGAATAGACAGGTACACACGCTTCACGTCCAGGGGTCCGTCGGGACGACTTTTTCTACGACATACAACAATTATACCACGGATTGATGGGTATATAACACAAGGATAGGTCTACCCACAAATGCAATTCTAAAAACTACTACAACTTGACATTAGTCTTGATTAGGAATTCTATCAAACATTCATACAATTTCATGCTGTTCCAGGCTAAGATCGACATGTCATTGAAGGGAATCGGCATATTCAAAGCACAAAGTTTGTCATGTAGTTCATTTGACTTATCAGAATACTTGTAGCATGCAAATATATGATGTAGGTCTCCTTCTTCATCACAATGATCACAGTTTTCAGAAGGAAGAATATTTATCCGAAAGAGATGTAATGGGTAACATGCATGACCAAACCTTAGTCTTATCAGAGTTGTAATGAATCTTCGAGGTATATTGAGATTCGAAAACCAATGTTGTGAGGGTATAGACGGTTGTAATAGTGTGTATCTAGTGGGATTGGTATGACAGTATTCATTCCAGCTGGATGACCATGTTGAACGCTGTTGTATTTTAAAATGAACAAAAAAATCATTTGCACATATATGATGACCAATGTTTTCACCTCTTTCAACACCTGCTCTGGCCAGTTGATCCACATGTTCATTTCCCTCTAGTCCATGAGGAATGAACTTGTGTTCCACTGAGATTCAAGTTTGCCACCAGTTTTTTCATTTGTAGTATATACGGATTGTACTTGAAAATTGATAACTCAACTCTTTCTAGAGATTTTAGGACAGATAAGGAATCTGAGACAATGACAATATTTTCATGATTAGAGGTTTGTACGTATGAAAGTGCTTCGAATATAGCTACAGCCTCTGCTTAGACTATTGAGAAATTTTTATTTAATTGATACGATTTCTCTACATTTAGAGAGGGTATTATTAACAGAAAACAAGAACTATTCTATTGACTTGTGATAAGCAAATATCTATTTTCATATAGAAATACACCACACACCATTAGATATCATCATGGTGAAAGAATGTTTTTTTCGAAAAGGGAGAGATAGTTTGTGTAGGAGATTTTAGAGATCCAAATAAACCCTTATGGACGAAAGCAGTCATCATTTCACAACTGGGTTTGCAAAATTATTTATGTCAGTCTGTAGATGATGTAAGGTTGGAATGGAGAAGACATCTTGATCAGATTGTAAAAGTTGGTGAATTTTATAAGAAAGATATAGAAGTTGCAAAAAACAGTACAGTATTCAATGTAACGTCAGAACAGAATGATAGTAATTGTGTAAATAGAAATAATGAACCAGAAGTGTCTTCAGATGCATTACGTAATTTTCAAAATGAAAAACAAGAAAGAACTGAAGTCATGAATTCAAACATTACTTACATATAAATTGAGTAACATTTGTATTTCATATTCACTCTGTATAAGATACTCAATGATTTGTCATATAATTGTCAGTTGAAAGTAATAAAGCATTTTCTCAATTTCGAAGTTCATTCCAATATATTACACTATTTAATTTAAAAATTAAATATTTTAATTCCAAGAAAACATTTCAACATCTTAACGCAAGATAAAATAAAGAAATGTAACAAATAAGCAAATTTAAATGAATATGTCAACTAATCTTGCATAAGTGGTAAATTGGTTTGCGCACACACTTCATACTAATAAAGCTTTATTTGAAATGTGTTCATAATTTAATGGTCTTAAAATATCACTTTCAATGCTGAGCAAAGCCAAAGCGTTGAGCTTGTTTTTTAACATGGAGGTTCGAAGTCTTTTTTTATCAATTTCAATTTTGAAAATGATCTTTATCCACTGCTGTTTGTGAAAATAAGTGACAGGCACTTTATTAGAGGAAAACAATTTTTAACGTTTTTTCTAGGAGGAGTTCATACATCCACCTCTCTTGACTAATTACTTTTAAATTTTCCTTATCTCATTTTTTGAAAACTTGTGATAAAGAACCTTGAACTGAATCAGTTCATTTCCCAATTGATTGTAATTTTTTATATGGTTATACTGAGTTTTCAGCTGCTGCAATTATCACCTCTTTAGTAAGTGTATCCAACTTGCTGAGGAATCCCAAACAGGTATCAACTAGTTTATACTTCAAGCCTCTGCCGCAATGAAGATTCAAATTGATCTATGACAGGACGAAAAGTCTGGATCCCGATTACTGCATCTGCATCGACGTCTATTATGATTATCCCGCCCCACACAAACAATTTTTTATTTGAATAATTTAAAAATAAAAAAATAACCAACATTGTGGTGCGGGCCCTAGGTTACAGTTGAGGTAGCCTGTGCGTAAATACGGCCCTGCATGAGTTTCAGTGTAGTCATGAGCCATGGTGCCTTTTCATGTGTCACTTCAACGGTTCTAACTGGGGTATGCTCATTGAAAAGATCAAAAGATTTTATTAAACATTTCAACCTGAGTGGAAATTTGTGCGACTCAAATGAAGTGAAAATGCTTGTGAAGTTGTGAAGAGTTGAAGAGCATTTTGTATGAATTTTAGGAATACCACATGACGCACATAAATGATCCGAAATTTCAGAGGTAATTAATCAGAATTTGGGTTTCAATATAAAGTTTTTTTACGCTCTCAGCAACCTAGATTTCAAAAGGAGAATTTACCATGTTTGCAGATGACACTACATTTTTCTGGCTTGGAAATAATGTTGAATCATTAAAAGTAAATATACCGATCGACTTGGAAAAACTCAAACTATAGTGTGACTCTAACTTACTCGGCTTCAATGTAAATGAAACGAACATATTTGACTCTCAAGTTTGAGTATAACAACTTAAGAACATAAGAAACCTGAATAATAAATAAAGCTTTAGGCTGCTGTGCCATTAGAATTTATAACTAAGGAACTTGGGTTCAATACAGGCAGAATGACTTATTTTTCTATTATTTATCTCAAATATAATATAAATAAAATAATAATATCGCACTGCCTAGACCTACAACAACACTTACAAAAAAATACTCTCATATTATTCGAGAGTAAAAAGTTGTATAATCACCTACCCAACCTCTTTTAGAACATGACAAATGCCTCAGTATTTCGGAAATCACTTTTAAAGAAAGGTGTAGCGAAACAGATTCAGTTATTAAGAATTAGTATTTATAAATGCCGGAATCTGAACAGTTTGTAGTTTGTCTGCCAGTCTGCCATTTTAGGGATTATTAAATGAAATGACATATATCTGATATCGTTCCGCCATCTAGAGAAGTTTGGGTCTACTAGATCAACGGTATGATCGTGCCCGATGCCAGTCCGGGGAGAAGAAAACTAGGTCGGTATTGAGACAGTTACGCTATTCCCGGGTAGATGGCGCAACCCATTCTATCATGTAAGATAAAAATGTTTTTCTCTTGTACTCGAGCTTCCAACAGAAAAACCTGACTGCAAAAAATCACATTCCTGAACGGAATAGAATATCTGAACCGTAGCCATTTCGCTTGACTTTATTAAAGAGGACGCACGATTGAAATATTTGCTTGGGGTTTCCAAAGGGAAGTCACCATTTCACTTGCACCCGCATTTAATTTTAGGTAAGCATAGACTTTCATATTGCTGTCTCATTTTTTCAACACATGTAAAATTTACGCCCTTCATGCCACTTTCCAAATCTTTCGACCACCTTAAGAGTTCCTCAACATCTTGTCACCCAACTGCGAGGCTGGTTGTTTTTTCGGTTCCCAGCCAGGATGGTTCTAGAGAAGACACCGCCATATTCACTCCGAAACAGAGCTCACCTTCCGCAGAGCGCAGAAGACCCAAATCAGACATCGTTGGAAACCGGGGGAGCCATACCGAGGAGACCTTCAGCAAACCTGCAACAACAAAACGAACAAGGTAAAAACTCTCAAACCATACATTTCACGCCAAATGCAGAAGGAAATAGAGGCTCAACTTTTCCAAATTTGCATCTAACATTATTCGAACTGTCAGGACGACTGCCATCTGCAACTTCTGCAAACGAAGGCGCTGCCCAAATGTCGATTTTCTCAAAATCTATTTTCGCAACTTAAACGAAATCATACTTTCACACAAAACTTCCCAGAAATGAATCAAAATCCTGAAAACAGAATGGAGTTGCGAAATGAGATTTGTAGAATAATTGATATAGAACTTGCTAAAAGTATGAAAAAAATGTCATGTGGTAGCAATGTTATTTCTAACAACCTGAACTCTATGCAAACTCAAGCAGGTGTCTTAAATGAAGTAGCAAACCAAAATATTCATATCCCAACATGGCAGGAGGTTAGAAATAAAAATGTTACAAACACTGGGTCAAACAATTTAAATGGTAGTACGGGTGAAAATAACGTGGTGCAAAATTATTTTGGTTTTGGAAATACCCCCGATTTGAAAAATATCCAAATGTTACCAACGTTTGGGGACGATGGATCATTACACCCGGTTGACTTTTTGAACTTTTTGGAATGCTACATAGATATTAACAACATTAATATTAACCTCTTTTTTCTCTTTACTCACAAACAGTTTGAGAAATCAGCGAAATCGTGGGCTGAAGCTTTTATGAGCAATTTTGGGGCCCTAGTAGGCAGCAAAAAATAAAACTGAAACTGGAAACAGGGAGGTATCGTGAGGGGGGTGGTTCCTTTGTAAACTACTTCAATAGATGTGTGGCCCAAGCCAAACATCTTTACCCACCATATTCTCATGATCAACTAATAAGTACGGTAGCTCGCCATTTCCCCCCTAACATTTCAGCTACTCTAGTGAGCTCTCATAGGCTGTTGGAAGCTGTCGAGCGCGTCAGGCAGGCGGACCACTATTTTAACAGCAACAACCATTTTATTCAGGAAAATAAACCATTCCAAAATCAACGTTTTGGTGATACAGATCATCAAACAAACTTTTCGAGAAATAATGGTACGAGACACTTTAATAAAAACACAAAAAACGTTTCGTTCCTATCGACTACTGAAGATGCAAATGAAGGTTGGCAGGATTCGGAAAACGAACAAAGCTCCCAGATCTAGGCTCAGAAGTGGGGGCAGTTTTGTATAGAGCCACAGACATACCAATTAAAAATAATCCTGTGGAAGAGTTGCTGGAGGAGTGTGATTTTGATCATACCCTTCCAGAAATTCGATCACCTATTATTGCAACAAAAATGCATAGCCTTTGCTTTGCTACCCTAATCGATACAGGCAGTACAGTATCTGCGATTTCAGAAGTTGTTTGGGCACAACTTGATGATTTCAAGAAGGACATTCCATGTTTTCCATGCACAGGCATCTCTGTAGTAGGAGCTTTTAAAAGCAAACACAAAAAAGTGTCAGCACAAGCATTAATATCATTCGAAATTGAAAATAGAATATTTACCCATGAGTTTCTTTTGATACCTGGTTTAATATTCCCAACAATTTTGGGGGTGGATTTTTTGAAACTTTATTCTGTTTCTATTGATTTAGAAAAGGATAGTATCACCTTGAAAAAAGAAAATGAAAAGTTTCTTGTACAAGAACTTAGAAATAGTCACATTTTGAATGATGGGTTTCCTTTGAACATTTCTGCCCTGGTGAATGATTCAGCAAACAAATACTCACCAGTCCATGATGTTTTTAAAGTGTTCGACCCAGTTGATCTGGAGTCTCTGGTATCGTCTGATGTTTTGAGCGTAGCTGAAGCAAAAAAGTTTAAAAATTTAATTTTGAAGTTCAACTCGGTTTTTTCAAATATTCCGGGAAGATCGCACCTTAATGAGCATTCGATAAAATTAAAAGACGAAAGTGCGTTTTTTATTAGGCCCTATCCCATCCCAGAAGCTCACCGGGATATTGTACCCAGCGCTATAACTCAAATGGAGCAGTGGGGAGTCATTGAGAGGTCGTCTACTTCTTATGTGTCACCCCTGATGACTACGGTCAAAAAAGATGGTGGTATCCGAATTTGCCTGGATGCACGTCACCTAAATTCCGTGCTGCTACCCGACTGGGAACTACCCCTGCGCATAGAGGACATCATCAAAACCTTAGGAGGGAAGAAATATATGTCAAAAATTGATTTGTCAAATAGTTATTGGCAAATTCCACTACGTAAGGAGGACCGAAAGTTTTGTGGATTCATGGTTGGTACTAAAACCTGGTGTTCCTTTCCGTTTGGCCTCGCTTCAGCCGTTAGCAGTTTCACACGAGCCATGGACAAAATTTTTGGCGATGAGTTCAGTAGGTTTATGGTCACCTTCATTGATGACTTACTGGTAATGAGTGAGACTTCCGAGCAGCATTTGGTGCACCTAGAGGCAGTGTTTAGATGACTTCAGGCGTCAGGGCTCACTGTAAAGGCTGAAAAATATAATTTTTTTCAATCAGAAATGAAGTTTCTGGGATATACTGTCAGCCCAGAGGGTGTAAAACCTGATCAGGAGAGAGTACAGGCTATTGTAGATTACAAAGAACCCCGAAACATCAAGGAAGTGCGAAAGTTCATGGGGATGTGTAATTATGATAGGAGTTTCCTACCTCAGTTTGCAGAAGTTTCTGAACCACTTACCCAGCTACTCAGAAAAAAAACGTCTTTCGTTTTGGTGCCGCGCAGAAAAGCGCATTTCAGGGTATGAAGGAGAAATTAAAAGCTGCTACTCTTTTGTACCACCCCGACTTGTCACTCCCATGGCACTTGGCCACTGATGCAAGTGAAGTGGGAATTGCTGGCCAGTTGTATCAGGATGTCGATGGGCAACGCCGAGTTGTCGCATGGGCTAGTCGCCTCCTGTTGGATCGAGAGCGCCGCTACCATGCAAACGAAAAAGAGGTGTTAGCAGCACTCTGGTGAATTCAACGTTGGAGGTTTTACTTATTGGCAAGGGTGTTTGTGTTGCATACCGATAGTACGACCTTGACTTACCTAAATTCTTGCCGGCTCCTGTCAACTCGAATTACCCGCTGGGCATTAGCTTTGCAGGAATTTACGTTCCGCATTGTCCATGTCTCCGGAAAGGAAAATCTTGTAGCGGATGCCTTATCCCGTTACGCAAGTGTTCGCCTTCCAACACCTGCTGACAGGCAGTTCTACTTGGCTTCATTGCTGAAGCTGCCACCTAAGTTCCAAGAAAAGCTAAAAAATATCGGAAAACATCAGTTGGCTGATAAAAAACTAGCTGAAATTATTGAGCAGTTAGGGCAAGCCTTCGATTTGGTTGGTCGCTTTGTGCAGGTTAAAAATGTTTTGTACAAGAGGGGCCCAGATGACATCACTTTGGTGCTCTGTATTCCAGAGGACATGATTCGTGAGATAATTATGGTTTTCCATGAAACCTATGGTCATTTTGGGGTCTATAAGACCTACCTGGCGTTACGCGATGAGGTTTACTTTTCCAACATGCATAGAACGATAAAGAAATTAATTAAGAGCTGTGATATCTACCAAAGGGCAAAAATAGCTAAACTTCCAAACTCACCCCAAAGGCAAATTTCACCGTATTCGAAAGACGATCTGACTGCTCGTGGAGGGGCTTCTTACATTTTTGTGGTGTTAAATGTTTTCACCAAATATACTAAGTTGTATCCTATCAAAAAGGCAACTACTACCGCTATGTTAAATCGGTTAGTTAGGGATTACATTCCTGCATACGGAGTCCCGGAGCGTATTTTATCAGATAATGCCACTCAATTTACCTCAAGGGCGTGGAAGGAGAAATTGGAGGAAATAGGTGTTCAGCTCACTTACGTTTCGGTTCGTCATCCTTGTGCTAACCGCGGTGAGCGATGCATGAGTGAGATAGGTCGTATTTTGCGAACTTATTGCCAAGAAAACCATAAATGGGCTATTGACATTAAGCTTTTTGAAAATTTCTTAAACTCCGTGGTCCATGAGTCGACAGGTTTTGCCACAGTCGAGCTCCAACTCGGAGTCTCACGTCCTCGGTTATTACCTGGGTGGCTACAACCAGGAGAGAAATGTTGCCATCCATCCAAGCTGATCTTGGCTGAAGCTACCCTGAAGTCTTGAGCAGAGCGTAGGGCGGTATCTCATCCCGGACGTCCTTACACCACCGTAGGCACACTCGTATTATTGAAAGCAAATAACGTATCTTCGGCTATACGTGCTGAGACAAAGAAAATGCTATTGTTATTTGAGGGGCCCTATCGTGTAAAAAAGATAATTCGTGACTACACCTACGTTTTACAGTTCACTGATCGTAAAGAAGAAAGGGAGGTTTTTCATGCAAGCCACTTCCCTGATACCTCCTAGGTTTTCCCTTTGCATCACTGCCGGGCTACCACCTGCCGCGCCTGACTCGTGGGCACATAGTAGGAACACACTTTGGGGCACTTTGAGCGTCTTCCTGTTTTTTTATTTTTTATTTCCCTTTGCCCACTCGCCTTTAGGAAGGGGGTCGGATGTAGCGAAACAGATTCAGTTATTAAGAATTAGTATTAATATATGCTGGAATCTGAACAGTTTGTAGTTTGTCTGCCAGTCTGCCATTTTAGGGATTATTAAATGAAATGACATATATCTGATATTGTTCCGCCATCTAGAGAAGTTTGGGTCTACTAGATCGACGGTATGATCGTGCCCGATGCCAGTCCGGGGAGAAGAAAACTAGGTCGGTATTGAGACAGTTACGCTATTCCCGGGTAGATGGCGCAACCCATTCTATCATGTAAGATAAAAATGTTTTTCTCTTGTACTCGAGCTTCCAACAGAAAAACCTGACTGCAAAAAATCACATTCCTGAACGGAATAGAATATCTGAACCGTAGTCATTTCGCTTGACTTTCTTAAACAGGACGCACGATTGAAATATTTGCTTGGGGTTTCCAAAGGGAAGTCACCATTTCACTTGCACCCGCATTTTATTTTATGTAAGCATAGACTTTCATATTGCTGTCTTATTTTTTCAACACATGTAAAATTTACGCCCTTCAGGCCACTTTCCAAATCTTATTTAGGTATTAGGTAATAATAGCATGGTGCCTCTTGTATGTTAATAGTATAAAGGGGGGTTTTCTATAGGGGTACGAAATTAGTTTTCACTTCACCAGTTTTGACTAGGTAATTTTATTTTAGTTGTGTCGCACACTGTCGCTGCAAATACGGCATTCCAAATATCATACTATTAAAAACCAACTGGCAAAGGAATCTGAGTTTCAATCCAGTAAACCCAACCCTGAAATTTCGGCAAAAGTCCGACCACCTTAAGAGTTCCTCAACAAAGGTAACTGTAGCCTGTAGGAATATTACAGTAACAATCTGACTTAGCTTATCTATACAATACATTTTTTGAAGGATTTTTATGAATTGAACTATTCAATCACTTCAATATGTTATGTACCTTGTTTTGGTCTTTCATTTGCTTGTTTATTTCAGCATTGTTTATTCATTTACTTGTTATACGTTCTTTGTTTATTTATATGCTATACATTGTGAGTTTTATTTTATAATGACTGTAACATCTGTCAACTATTGGAACAGATTTATGAAGTTTTTGTGCATAATTAATGCATGTATGTTATATCAGTTTTTCACTGATTCACTATTTAAAAAGATTCTACAGGGGTGGCCAAAACCACCATTACAAATTATACTTTAAACAACTTTATTGATTACAAATGGCATATAATACATACAGACTTCAATCGACTCGCAGGACGTATTTATAAAGTTAATTATACACTGACAGCATTTCCTTTGTTCCAGTGCAGGTGGTCTCTCGCTGGCGTCGTTAAATCAGCAAGTCCTTATCTCCTGAAATTGTGGTTTGTCCGAGACGCAATTCCAGCATATAACAGCCTTTTTTCACTATATAACATGTATTAACAAGGTACCTATAGTCGCTTTCCAGTTGAAGGGGCAAGTGGAAGAAGGGGTCAAGTAAAATTTTCTGAAAATATTCGTTTATATCATGGAGGTGCCTTGTCCCGTCAGGATTTGCTTCTATTCTTCATATCTGAGCTATGTTACATTAAACATTATGGACGCTAACTTTACTAAAACCTATTTTTCTCACAAACACATATTTGTAACATAACTCCTTCATCCACTTGCCCCTTCACAGGAGTAGTAGCCCCCAGTGGAGCTTGTTACCCCTGCAGTGAACCGCACCTGACTTTATAAATGAGTTTTAATTTGAACATAATTTATCGTGATCTGTCAAAGCACTTCAGGAGCTACCCGGAGCTACTCGGAGCTACTTCCTGTGGCAATTGGAAAGCGGCTTATATAATAATAATAATAATAATTTTTTCACAAAAGATTAGGTACAGAGGTGGAATACACTTATACGTCATGATTATGAATAAACAATATACCACGAAGCAGTTAACACTGCTTGTTTGCAACATTCAAGAACTAACAGTTTTCCATAGGTTATGCTCCGTACAAAACGCTCACTTAATCGCAGACAAGTATCTACAGTGCTAAAATAATACTAACCGGTTGCTTGTAAACTGGTTCATGGTGCGGAAATAAATGCGTTATGCGCATTTCAGATGGATCTCAAGATGGATTGGTAGAGGAAGCCCTTTTAAGTGGCCACCTCGCTCACCATATTTGACAAAAATGTTTTTTATGTGGGGCTACGTTAAAGATCAAGTTTATAGAACACCCCCATCTACAAAGGAGGATATGAGAAATAGAATTAAGAACGTATTCCAAAATATTCCAGTCTACATGTTGAGGCGAGGTAATGAAGAATTTTAAAATCGAATACATTATTGTTTGGAAGTTGCCGGTGGTCACTTTGAGCAGTTGTTATAAATTTCTAATATTTTTTTTACTATCGTTTCAATTATTTTCTCTCATAATTTAACAAATAAAAAAAAAGTTTTTTCCGTTAACCAGCTATCGTCCCCCTAGGAAGGGCAGCCGTTAGAAGTCGAAACTTGTGCAAGCCAAGGATTAACGAGGTCTTACCTGTTAACGTGCGATTCCTAGCAGAAAGATAATTTTTTACACATTCTGTTGCCCCGCTTTGAAGAAACAATATATACTTTAAAATATTTTTATAATGAGGCACAAAGAAAACCATATAACTTTTATCTGAAATTTTTGTTTCATAATCTTCATGACAGACGAGATATTGCCGCAAAATTTTCGAAAAACGGTAAAAAAATGTACAAAGGGGTCCATTTAAAAAAATGATGATTTGTATTGCCCCGCTTTAAAAGAACACTCTGTATATTCCAAAATATTTTTAAAATAAGCAGCAAAGTAAACCATATAACTTTTATCTGAAACATTTTATCACACCCCTCATCATAGGCGAGATACTGTACTTCCTCACACTAATGGGCCACCCTGTATATGGAATCTGTTATATACTAATATAGAAAAAATATTAACATACAAGAATTTCTGAATGTATAATATTATAAAATTGAAAGAAAAAAAACATTGATATATACTTAAATACTATTTTAGGTTCTACTGTTATTGGGTATAAAAACAAGATATATGTAGATATGAATAATAAAAAAATATATATAATAAAATTTAAAAATATTCAGAATTATAAACGACTTAAGATAAAAAAAATATAAAAATGTGAATATGTAAAACTGAAAAAATGTTTGAAATGTCAAAAACTAAAATGTTAAAATGTTTGTTAAAATATGTAAAATGTTTATGTAGACAGAATTTAAAACATATGCATTAAAAGTTAAAAGTTATCTTATATAATATTTTGTTTTTTTTTTTTTTTATTTTAGGTATCTATTACTTCATGAATTGTTTGTCTAGGATTTTCAAGGACATATTTTTTCATTTGTGTTTTAAATCTCATTTGATTTTCATTTTTTAGACTTTCTGTCCTCTGGCATATTGATTTATGGACAAAAGGAATTTGATAAAGTTCACGGCCTCTGGTATTCTGTTGATAATTGTTTTTAATCAATTCTTGTTCATTTATAAACTGATATGTTGGCAGGCTCACGAAGTATAATTGTTTTATGTCCATTATTTTTGTATCCAAATAAAGCTGTTCCGTGGGAAACGTGTCGGCTTTCTATAAATTACTTTTATCATTCTTTTCTGAATGACTTCGATTTTTTTCAGGTGTACACTCATTCCAGCTCCCCAACCTATGATTCCATATTTCAAATGGGGTTCGAAGAGTGTGTAATATAACATTTTCAATTAGTTTTCTTCGAATATTCTTGAGACTTAACAAAGTATTCACATGTGAAAAAAGTTTACAAAATGCAATTAATAGTCGAGAGAAAGACCGTATGAATTTAGGAACGTCGACCAATTGACATTATTCCCCCCAATAAAATAGAGAGCTATCAATTTAATAATTCGGATGGTACTGCAATTTTTTTAAATTTTTTCCATGGCAGATGATAAACGTTCGGCTTGGCCAAGGCATTACCCGTTTGACGTTTTTTTGTTTTGACCCCCCGTTTAGGCGGGGCGTGAATCCTTGAATATTCGTAAGCAAAACAAAGTTTTCGCATGTGAAAAAAGTTTTCAATATGCAATTATTGTCGAGAGAAAGACTATATGAATCTAGGAACGTCGACCAATTGACCTTATTCTCCCTCAATAAAATAGGGGGCTATTAATTTATTAATTCGGATGGTTCAACAATTTTTTTATTTTTTTTCCATGGCAGATGATAAACGTTCGGCTTGGCCAAGGCATTACCCACTTGACGTGTTTTTAATGTGACCCTCCGTTTAGGCGGGGTGTGAATTCTTGGATATTCGTTATTATAACAAAGTATTCGCATGTGAAAAAAGTTCACAAAATGCAATTAATAGTCGAGAGAAAGACCGTATGATCTAGGAACGTCGACCAATTGACCTTATTCCCCCCAATAAAATAGGGGACTATTAATTTATTGATTCTGATGGTTCAGCAATTTTTTAAAATTTTTTTCTATGGCAGATGATAAACGTTCGGCTTGGCTGAGGCATTACCCGTTTGACGTTTTTTTGTTTTGACCCCCCGTTTAGGCGGGCGTGAATCCTTGGATATTCGTTATTATAACAAAGTATTCGCATGCGAAAAAACGTCAAGTGGGTGATGCCTTGGCCAGCCCAACGTTTATCATATGCCATGAAAAAAAAAAAATTGCCGAACCTTCCGAATTATTGAATTGATAGTCCCTTATTTTATTGGGGGAGGTTAGGTCAATTGGTCGACGTTCCTAGATTTATACGGTCTTTCTCTCTACTATTGATTGCATTTTGTAAAATTTTTTCACATGTGAATACTTTGTTATAATTGCGAATATTCAAGGATTCACGCCCCGCCCAATCGGGGGGTCGCAACAAAAAACCGCCAAGTGGGTAATGCCTCAGCCAAGCCGAACGTTTATCATCTGCCATAGAAAAAACTTAAACAAATTGCTGAATCATCAGAATCAATAAATTAATAGTCCCCTATTTTATTGGGGGGGAATATGGTCAATTGGTCGACGTTCCTAGATTTATACGGTCTTTCTCTCGACTACTAATTTCATTTCGTTAACTTTTTTCAAATGCGAAAACTTTGTTTTGCTTACGAATATCCAAGGATTCTCGCCCCGCCTTAACGGAGGGTCACAATAAAAACACGTCAAGTAGGTAATGCCTTGGCCAAGCCGAACGTTTATTATCTGCCATGGAAAAAAATTTCAAAAAATTGTTGATCCATCCGAATTAATAAATTAATAGCCCCCTGTTTTATTGGGGGAATGAGACCAATTGGTCGACGTTCCTAGATTCATACGGTCTTTCCCTCGACTATGCAGTCATCAGAGACTTGGAGGAAAAGCCATCCGACAAGGAAGTTCGCAACACTTCCCAAAAGTGTTTGGCGATCGAAAACGAGGAAAGAGAAGATGTACCAATGACATCGGTTCAACACACTTTCCAAAAGCCTTTAAATTTTGTGGAGGCCGTGGTTCACCACACTTCCCAAAGAACTGCAGCACGTACGAGTAAAACGAAAAAGGTGGTGAACGCAACGGAAACTGTTGCGAATAACTCAGAAAGTGTAGCGAGCAAAGACCCAAAGGTTCTCAACACTTTCCATTCGGCCAACGTTCCCGACACTTCCCAATTAGCGGAAAAAGCTCTAGACAACGCTATAAGTACTTTCCAGCAGAGGATGAAGGCCATTCATATCGAGGAAACATCGAGCAGCAGCGGCTTTCGCCACACTTTCCAACCGACTTGGACTGAGTGGAAGACTGCATTTCCGAAATACCACTTCAAATCAGACTACGAAAATGACAACGCGAGGGACCAGCAACCAAGCGACGGAAAGTGTAACGAGATTGAATCGAACAGGTTTCACCACACTTTCGGTTCGCGCGAAAGCGAGGCCATCGTATATCCACCGATCACTGAAATGCAGTCTAAGTAACCGTCGCCACAAGCCAAAGCTATTACCAACATTATAGTGAAGGCTCATGTCCGACAGAAATCGCCCATCCAGCCTATCTACTTACAAAGGGGGAATCATTTCGGACCCGTTTCCGACAAAATCCTGAAACGAGATGGTTGAAGAGGAAATACTTGAGAACGCCCACCGCCGGAAGGAAACCCCGGGGGCTCGAAGATTAGAAGAGTTCGACAAAATCGAAATATTGGAAAGTGTGTCGAAACCCTCATCAAGAAAATTCTACTCACTTTCAGAAAGTGAGGCGAACGCAAAATTCCAATCACAGATCGAATTGTTCAGCAATATTTAAAAAAAAATTCCATGACAGATGATAAACGTTCGGCTTGGCTGAGTCATTACCCACTTGGTGGTTTTTTGTTGCGACCCTCCGTTTGGACGGGGCGTGAATCCTTGGATATTCGTTATTATAACAAATTATTCGCATGTGAAAAAAGTTTACAAAATGCAATTAATAGTCGAGAGAAAGACCGTATAAATCTAGAAACGTCGACCAATTAACCTTATTCCCCCCAATAAAATAGGGGACTATTAATTTATTGATTCTGATGGTTCAGCAATTTCTTTAAATTTTTTCCATTTCGGATAATAAACGGTTGGCCCTGCCAAGGCATTAACCACTTGACGTTTCTTTGTTGTGACCCCCCGTTTAGGCGGGCCGTGAATCCTTGAATATTCGTGATTATAGCAAAGTATTCGCATGTGAAAAGAGCTTACAAAATGCAATTAATAGTCGGGAGAAAGACCGTATGAATCTAGGAACGTCGACCAATTGACATTATTCCCTCCAATAATATAGGGAACTATTAATTTATTGATTCTGATGGTTCAGCAATTTTTATAAAATTTTTTCTATAGTAGATGACAAACGTACGGCTTGGCTGAGGTATTACCCACTTGGCGGTTTTTTGTTGCGACCCCCTGTTTGGGCGGGGCGTGAATCCTTGCATATTCGTAATTATAACAAAGTATTCGCATCTGAAAAAAGTTTACAAAATACAATTAATAGTCGAGAGAAAGACCGTATGAATCTAGGAACGTCGACCAATTGCATTATTCCCTCCAATAAAATAGAGGGCTATCAATTTATTAATTCGGATGGTTCAGCAATTTTTTTAAATTTTTTCTATGGCAGATGATAAACGTTCGCCTTGGCCAAGGCATTACTCACTTGACGTTTTTTTGTTGTGACCCCCCGTTTAGGAGGAGCGTGAATCCTTGGATATTCGTTATTATAACAAAGTATTCGCATGTGAAAAAGTTTACAAAATGCAATTATTAGTCGAGAGAAAGTCCGTATGAATCTAGGAACGTCGACCAATTAAACTTATTCCCCCCAATAAAATAGGGGACTATTAATTTAATGATTCTGAAGGTTCAGCAATTTTTTTAATTTTTTTCTATGGCAGATGATAAACGTTCGCCTTGACCAAGGCATTACTCACTTGTCGTTTTTTTGTAGTGACCCCCCGTTTAGGCATAACAAAATATTCGCATGTGAAAAAAGTTTACAAAATGCAATTAATAGTCGAGAGAAAGACCGTATAAATCTAGGAACGTCGACCAATTGAACTTATTCCCCCCAATAAAATAGGGGACTATTAATTTATTGATTCTGAGGTTCGGCAATATTTTTAAATTTTTTCCAAGTCAGATGATAAACGTTCGCCTTGGCCAAGGCATTACTCACTTGACGTTTTTTTGTTGTGACACCCCGTTTAGGAGGGGCGTGAATCCTTGGATATTCGTGATTATAACAAAGTATTCGCATCTGAAAAAAGTTTACAAAATGCAATTAATAGTCGAGAAAAAGACCATATGAATCTAGAAACGTCGACCAATTGACCTTATTCCCCCCAATAAAATAGGGGACTATTAATTTATTGATTCTGAAGGTTCAGAAATTTCTTTAAATTTTTTCCATTTCAGATAATAAACGTTTGGCCCTGCCAAGGCATTAGCCACTTGATGTTTCTTTGTTGTGAGCCCCCGTTTAGGCGGGCCGTGAATCCTTGAATATTCGTGATTATAGCAAAGTATTCGCATGTGAAAAGAGCTTACAAAATGCAATTAATAGTCGGGAGAAAGACCGTATGAATCTAGGAACGTCGACCAATTGACATTATTCCCTCCAATAATATAGGGAACTATTAATTTATTGATTCTGATGGTTCAGCAATTTTTTAAAATTTTTTCAATAGTAGATGACAAACGTACGGCTTGGCTGAGGTATTACCCACTTGGCGGTTTTTTGTTGCGACCCCCTGTTTGGACGGGGCATGAATCCTTGCATATTCGTAATTATAACAAAGTATTCGCATGTGAAAAAAGTTTACAAAATGCAATTGATAGTCGAGAGAAAGTCCGTATGAATCTAGGAACGTCGACCAATTAAACTTATTCCACCCAATAAAATAGGGGACTATTAATTTATTGATTCTGATGGTTCAGCAATTTTTATAAATATTTTCTATGGCAGACGATAAACGTTCGCCTTGGCCAAGGTATTACCCACTTGACGTTTTTTTTGTGACCCCCGTTCAGGCGTGGCATGAATCCTTGGATATTCGTTATTATAACAAAGTATTCGCATGTGAAAAAAGTTTACAGAATGCAATTAATAGTCGAGAGAAAGACCGTATATATCTAGGAACGTCGACCATTTGAACTTATTCCTCCCAATAAAATAGGAGACTATTAATTTATTGATTCTGATGGTTCAGCAATTTCTTTAAATTTTTTTCATGTTAGATAATAAAAGTTTGGCCCTGCCAAGGCATTAGCCACTTGACGTTTCTTTGTTGTGACCCCCCGTTTAGGCGGGCCGTGAATCCTTGAATATTCGTGATTATAGCAAAGTATTCGCATGTGAAAAGAGTTTACAAAATGCAATTAATAGTCGGGAGAAAGACCGTATGAATCTAGGAACGTCGACCAATTGACATTATTCCCTCCAATAATATAGGGAGCTATTAATATATTGATTCTGATGGTCCAGCAATTTTTTAAAATTTTTTCTATGGTAGATGACAAACGTACGGCTTGGCTGAGGCATTACCCATTTGGCGGTTTTTTGTTGCGACCCCCTGTTTGAGCGGGGCGTGAATCCTTGCATATTCGTAATTATAACAAAGTGTTCGCATCTGGAAAAAGTTTACAAAATGCAATTAATAGTTGAGAGAAAGACCGTATGAATCTAGGAACGTCGACCAATTGCATTATTCCCTCCAATAAAATAGAGGGCTATCAATTTATTAATTCGGATGGTTCAGCAATTTTTTTTATTTTTTTCTATGGCAGATGATAAACGTTCGCCTTGGCCAAGGCATTACTCACTTGACGTTTTTATGTTGTGACCCCCCGTTTAGGCAGGGCGTGAATCCTTGTTTATTCGTTATTATAACAAAGTATTCGCATGTGAAAAAAGATTACAAAATGCAATTAATAGTAGAGAGAAAGAACGTATAAATCTAGGAACGTCGACCAATTGAACTTATTGCCCTCAATAAAATAGCAGACTATTAATTTATCATTTCGGATAGTTCAACAATTTTTTAAATTTTTTCCATGGCAGATGACTAACGTTCGGCTTGGCTAAGGCATTAGCCACTTGACGTTTCTTTGTTGTGACACCCCGTTTGGGCGGGGCATGAATCCTAGGATATTCGTGATTATAACAAAGTATTCGCATGTGAAAAAAGTTAACAAAATGCAATTAATAATCGAGAAAAAGACCGTATAAATCTAGGAACGTCGACCAATTGAACTTATTCCCCCAAATAAAATAGGGGACTATTAATTTATTGATTCTGATGGTTCAGCAATTTTTTAAAAATTTTTTCTATGGTAGATGATAAACGTTCGCCTTGACCAAGGCATTACTCACTTGACGTTTTTATGTTGTGACCCCCCGTTTAGGCAAGGCGTGAATCCTTGGATATTCGTTATTATAACAAAGTATTTGCATGTGTAATAAGTTTACAAAATGCAATTAATAGTCGAGAGAAAGAACGTATAAATCTAGGAACGTCGACCAATTGAACTTATTCCCCCCAATAAAATAGGGGACTAATATATTATTGATTCTGATGGTTCAGCAATTTTTTTAAAATTTTTTCTATGGTAGATGATAAACGTTTGCCTTGGCCAAGGCATTACTCACTTGACGTTTTTTTGTTGTGACACCCCGTTTAGGAGGGGCGTGAATCCTTGGATATTCGTAAGCAAACAAAGTTATCGCATGTGAAAAAAGTTAACGAAATACAATTAATAGTCGAGAGAAAGACCGTATAAAACTAGGATCGTCGACCAATTGACCTTATTTCCCCCAATGAAAAAGGGGACTAATAATTTATTGGTTCTGATATTTCAGCAATTTTTTTAAATTTTTTCCAAGTCAGATGATAAACGTTTGGCCCTGCCAAGGCATTAGCTACTTGACGTTTCTCCGTTGTGAACCCTCGTTTAGGCGGATAATGAATCCTAGGATATTCGTGATTATAACAAAGTATTCGCATCTGAAAGAAGTTTACAAAATGCAATTAATAGTCGAGAAAAAGACCGTATAAAACTAGGAACGTCGACCAATTGACCTTATTCCCCTCAATAAAATAGCAGACTAATAATTTATTAATTCGGATGGTTCAGCAATTTTTTCAAATATTTCCTATGGCAGATGATAAACGTTCGCCTTGGCCAAGGCATCACTCACTTGACGTTTTTTTGTTGTGACCCCCCGTTCAGGCGGGGCGTGAATCCTTGGATATTCGTTATTATAACAAAGTATTCGCATGTGAAAAAAGTATACAAAATGCTATTAATAGTCGAGAGAAAGACCGTATAAATCTAGGAACGTCGACCAATTGACATTACTCCCTTCAATAAAATAGGGGGCTATCAATTTATTAATTCGGATGGTTCAGAAATTTTTTGAATTATTTCCTATGGCAGATGATAAACGTTTGCCTTGGCCAATGCATTACTAACTTGACGCTTTTTTGTTGTGACCCCCCGTTTAGGCAGGGCGTGAATCCTTGGATATTCGTAAGCAAAACAAAGTTTTCGCATGTGAAAAAAGTTAACGAAATACAATTAATAGTCGAGAGAAAGACCGTATAAAACTAGGAACGTCGACCAATTGACCTTATTTCCCCCAATAAAATAGGAGACTATTAATTTATTGATTCTGATGGATCAGCAATTTTATTAAATTTTTTTCAAGTCAGATGAAAAACGTTTGGCCCTGCCAAGGCATTAGCCACTTGACGTTTCTCCGTTGTGAACCCTCGTTTAGGCGGGGAATGAATCCTAGGATATTCGTGATTATAACAAAGTATTCGCATCTGAAAGAAGTTTACAAAATGCAATTAATAGTCGAGAAAAAAACCGTTTGAAACTAGGAACGTCGACCAATTGATCTTATTCCCGCCAATAAAATAGGGGACTTATAATTTATTGATTCTGATGGTTCAGCAATTTTTTTAAATTTTTTTCCATGTCAGATGATAAACGTTTGGACCTGCCAAGGCATTAGCCTCTTGACGTTTCTTTGTTGTGACCCCCCGTTTAGGCGGGCTGTGAATCCTTGAATATTCGTGATTATAGAAATGTATTCGCATGTGAAAAGAGTTTACAAAATGCAATTAATAGTCGAGAGAAAGACCGTATAAAACTGGGAACGTCGACCAATTGACCTTATATCCCCCAATAAAATAGGGGACTATTAATTTATTGATTCTGATGGTTCAGCAATTTTTTAAAATTTTTTCCAAGTCAGATGATAAACGTTTGGCCCCGCCAAGGCATTAGCCACTTGACGTTTCTTCGTTGTGAACCCCTGTTCAGGCGGAAAATGACTCCTATGATATTCGTGATTATAACAAAGTATTCGCATCTGAAAAATTTTACAAAATGCAATTAATAGTCGAGCGAAAGACCGTATAAAACTAGGAACGTCGACCAATTGACCTTATTCCCCTCAATAAAATAGCAGACTATTAATTTATTAATTCGGATGGTTCAGCAATTTTTTCAAATATTTCCTATGGCAGATGATAAACGTTCGCCTTGGCCAAGGCATCACTCACTTGACGTTTTTTTGTTGTGACCCCCCGTTCAGGCGGGGCGTGAATCCTTGGATATTCGTTATTATAACAAAGTATTCGCATGTGAAAAAAGTTTACAAAATGCTATTAATAGTCGAGAGAAAGACCGTATAAAACTAGGAACGTCGACCAATTGACCTTATTTCCCCCAATAAAATAGGGGACTATTAATTCATTGATTCTGATGGTTCAGAAATTTTTTCAAATATTTTCTATGGCAGATGATAAACGTTCGCCTTGGCCAAGGCATTACTCACTTGAAGTTTTTTTGTTGTGACCCTCCGTTTAGGCAGGGCGTGAATCCTTGGATATTCGTAAGCATAACCAAGTTTTCGCATGTGAAAAAAGTTAACGAAATGCAATTAATAGTCGAGAGAAAGACCTTATAAAACTAGGAACGTCGACCAATTGCCCTTATTTCCCCCAATAAAATAGGGGACTATTAATTTATTGATTCTGATTGTTCAGCAATTTTTTTAAATTTTTTCCAAGTCAGATGATAAACGTTTGGCCCCGCCAAGGCATTAGCCACTTGACGTTACTTCGTTGTGAACCCTTGTTTAGGTGATTATAACAAAGTATTCGCATCTGAAAAAAGTTTTCAAAACGCAATTAATAGTCGAGAAAAAGACCGTATGAATCTAGGAACGTCGACCAATTGACATTATTCCCTCCAATAAAATAGGGGGCTATCAATTTATTAATTCGGATGGTTCAGCTATTTTTTTAATTTTTTCCTATTTCAGATGATAAATGTTTGCCTTGGCCAAGGCATTACCCACTTGACGGTTTTTTGTTTTGACCCCCCGTTAAGGCGGGGCGTGAATCCTTGGATATTCGATATTATAACAAAGTATTCGCATGTGAAAAAAGTTTACAAAATGCAAATAATAGTCGAGAGAAAGACCGTATGAATCTAAGAACGTCGACCAATTGAACTTTTTCCCCCCAATAAAATATTGGACTATTAATGTATTGATTCTGATGGTTCAGCAATTTTTTTAAATATTTTCCATGACAGATGATAAACGTTCGCCTTGGCCAAGGCATTACTTACTTGACGTTCTTTTGTTGTGACCTTCCGTTTAGGCGGGGCGTGAATCCCTGGATATTCGTTATAACAACAAAATATTCGCATTTGAAAAAAGTTTACTAAATGCAAATAATAGTCGAGAGAAAGACCGTATAAATCTGGGAACGTCGACCAATTGACCTTATTCCCCCCAATAAAATATGGAATTATTAATTTATTGATTGTGATGGTTCAGCAATTTTTTTTTAATTTTTTCTATGGTAGATGATAAACGTTCGCCTTGGCCGAGGCATTACTCACTTGATGTTTATTTGTTGTGACCCCCCGTTTAGGCGGGGCGTGAATCCTTGCATATTCGTAATTATAACAAAGTATTCGCATGTGAAAAAAGTTTACAAAATGCAATTAATAGTCGAGAGAAAGACCGTATGAATCTAGGAACGTCGACCAATTGACATTATTCCGTCCAATAAAATAGGGAACTATCAATTTATTAATTCGGATGGTTCAGCAATTTTTTTAATTTTTTTCTATGGCAGATGATAAACGTTCGCCCAGGCCAAGGCATTACTCACTTGACAAAAGTTTACAAAATACAATTAATAGTCGAGAAAAAGACCGTATAAATCAAGGAACGTCGACCAATTGACATTATTCCCTTCAAAAAAATAGGGGGATATCAATTTATTAATTCGGATGGTTCAGAAATTTTTTGAATTATTTCCTATGGCAGATGATAAACGTTCGCCTTGGCCAATGCATTACTTTTTTGTTGTGACCCCCCGTTTAGGCAGGGCGTGAATCCTTGGATATTCGTAAGCAAAACAAAGTTTTAGCATGTGAAAAAAGTTAACGAAATGCAATTAATAGTCGAGAGAAAGACCGTATAAAACTAGGAACGTCGACCAATTGACCTTATTTCCCCCAATAAAATAGGGGACTATTAATTTATCGATTCTGATGGTTCAGAAATTCTTTAAAATATTTTCCAAGTCAGATGATAAACCTTTGGCCCCGCCAAGGCATTAGCCTCTTGACGTTTCTTTGTTGTGACCCCCCGTTTAGGCAGGGCGTGAATCCTTGTATATTCGTTATTATAACAAAATATTCGCATGTGAAAAAAGTTTACAACATGCAATTAATAGTCGAGAGAAAGACCGTATAAAACTAGGAACGTCGACCAATTGACCTTATTTCCCTCAATAAAATAGCAGACTATTAATTTGTTAATTCGAATGGTTCAGCAATTTTTTCAAATATTTCCTATGGCAGATGATAAACGTTCGCCTTGGCCAAGGCATTACTCACTTGACGTTTTTTTGTTGTGACCCCCCGTTCAGGCGGGGCGTGAATCCTTGTATATTCGTTAATATAACAAAGTATTCGCATGTGAAAAAAGTTTACAAAATACATTTAATAGTCGAGAGAAAGACCGTATAAATCTAGGAACGTCGACCAATTGAACTTATTCCCCTCAATAAAATAGCAGACTATTTATTTATTAATTCGGATGGTTCAACAATTTTTTAAATTTTTTCTATGGCAGATGACTAACGTTCGGCTTGGCTAAGGCATTACCCACTTGACGTGTTTTTATTGTGACCCTCCATTTAGGCAGGGCGTGAATCCTTGTATATTCGATATTATAACAAAATATTCGCATGTGAAAAAAGTTTACAACATGCAATTAATAGTCGAGAGAAAGACCGTATAAAACTAGGAACGTCGACCAATTGACCTTATTCCCCTCAATAAAATAGCAGACTATTAATTTGTTAATTCGAATGGTTCAGCAATTTTTTCAAATATTTCCTATGGCAGATGATAAACGTTCGCCTTGGCCAAGGCATTACTCACTTGACGTTTTTTTGTTGTGACCCCCAGTTTAGACAGGGCGTGAATCATTGGATATTCGTTATTATAACAAAGTATTCGCATGTGAAAAAATTACACGAAATGCAATTAATAGTCGAGAGAAAGACCGTATAAATCTAGGAACGTCGAAAAATTGAACTTATTTCCCTCAATACAATAGGGGACAATGAATTTATTGATTCTGATGGTTCAGCAATTTTTTAATTTTTTTTTATGGAAGATGATAAACGTTCGCCTTGGCCAAGGCATTACTCACTAGACGTTTTTTTTGTTGTGACCCCCCGTTTAGGAGGGGCGTGAATTCTTGGATATTCGTTATTATAACAAAGTATTCGCATGTGAAAAAAGTTTACAAAATGCAATTATTGGTCGAGAGAAAGACCGTATGAATCTAGGAACGTCGACCAATTGACATTATTCCCTCCAATAAAATAGGGGGCTATCAATTTATTAATTTGGATGGATCAGCAATTTCTTTAATTTTTTTCTATGGCAGATGATAAACTTTCGCCTTGGCCATGGCATTACTCACTTGACGTTTTTTTGTTGTAACTCCCCGTTTAGGCAAGGCGTTAATCCTTGGATATTCGTTATTATAATAGAGTATTCGCATGTGAAAAAATATCACAAAATGCAATTAATAGTCGAGAGAAAGACCGTATAGATCTAGGAACGTCGACCAATTGAACTTATTCCCCCCAATAAAATAGGAGACTATTAATTTATTGATTCTGATGGTTCAGCAATTTTTTTAATTTTTTCTATGGTAGATGATAAACGTTTGCCTTGGTCAAGGCATTACTCTCTTGATGTTTTTTTGTTGTGACCCCCCGTTTAGGCGGGGCGTGAATCCTTGGATATTCGTTATTATACAAAGTATTCGCATGTGAAAAAAGTTTACAAAATGCAATTAATAGTCGAGAAAAAGACCGTATGAATCTAGGAACGTCGACCAATAGAACTTATTCCCCCAATAAAATAGAGGACTAATAATTTATAGATTCTGATGGTTCAGCAATTTTTTTTAATTTTTTCTATGTTAGATTATAAACGTTTGGCCCTGCCAAGGCATTAGCCACTTGACGTTTCTTTGTTTTGACCCCCCGTTTAGGAGGGGCATGAATCCTTGGATATTCATCATAACAAAGTATTCGCATGTGAAAAAAGTTTACAAAATGCAATTATTAGTCGAGAGAAAGACCGTATGAATCTAGGAACGTCGACCAATTGAACTTATTCATCCCAATAAAATAGAGGACTATTAATTTATTGATTCTGATAGTTCAGATATTTTTTTAATATTTTCTATGGCAGATGATAAACGTTCGCCTTGGCCAAGGCATTACTCACTTGACGTTTTTTTGTTGTGCCTCCCCGTTCAGGCGGGGCGTGAATCTTTGGATATTCGTTATTATAACAAAGTATTCGCATGTGAAAAAAGTTTACAGAATGCAATTAATAGTCGAGAGAAAGACCGTATAAATCTCGGAACGTCGACCAATTGAACTTATTCCCCCCAATAAAATAGGAGACTATTAATTTATTGATTCTGATGGTTCAGCAATTTTTTTAATTTTTTCTATGGTAGATGATAAACGTTCGCCTTGGCCAAGGCATTACTCACTTGATGTTTTTTTGTTCTGACCCCCCGTTTGGGCGGGGCGTGAATCCTTGGATATTCGTAATTATAACAGAGGATTCGCATGTGAACAAAGTTTCCAATATGCAATAAATAGTCGAGAGAAAGACCGTATGAATCTAGGAACGTCGACTAATTGAACTTATTCCCCCCAATAAAATAGTGGACTATTAATTTATTGATTCTGAAGGTTCAACAATTTTTTTAAATATTTTCTATGGCAGATGATGAACGTTCGCCTTGGCCAAGGCATTACTCACTTGACGTTTTTTTGTTGTGACCCCCCGTTTAGGAGGGGCGTGAGTCCTTGGATATTCGTTATTATAACAAAGTATTCGCATGTGAAAAAAGTTTACAAAGTGCAATTAATAGTCGAGAGAAAGACCGTATGAATCTAGGAACGTCGACTAATTGAACTTATTCCCCCCAATAAAATAGTGGACTATTAATTTATTGATTCTGAAGGTTCAGCAATTTTTTTAAATATTTTCTATGGCAGATGATAAACGTTCGCCTTGGCCAAGGCATTACTCACTTGACGTTTTTATGTTGTGACCCCCCGTTCAGGCGGGGAATGAATCCTAGGATATTCTTTATTATAACAAAGTATTCGCATGTGATAAAAGTTTACAAAATGCAATTAATAGTCGAGAGAAAGACCGTAAAAATCTAGGAACGCCGACCAATTGACATTATTCCCTCCAATAAAATAGGGGGCTATCAATTCATTAATTCGGATGGTTCAGAAATTTTGTGAATTTTTTTCTATGGCAGATGATAAACGTTCGCCTTGGCCAAGGCATTACTCACCTGACCTTTTTTTGTTGTGACCCCCCGTTGAGGCAGGGCGTGAATCCTTGGATATTCGTTATTATAACAAAGTATTCGCATGTGAAAAAAGTTTACAAATTGCAATTGATAGTCGAGAGGAACACCGTATGAATCTAGGAACGTCGACCAATTTAACTTATTCCTCCCAATCAAATATTGGACTATTAATGTATTGATTCTGATGATTCAGCAATTTCTTTAAATTTTTTCTAAGGTAGATGATAAACGTTCGCCTTGGCCAAGGCATTACTTACTTGATGTTTTTTTGTTGTGACCCTCCGTTTAGGCGGGGCGTGAATCCTTGCATATTCGTATTTATAACAAAGTATTCGCATGTGAAAAAATTTTACAAAATGCAATTAATAGTCGAGAGAAAGATCGTATGAATCTAGGAACGTTGACCAATTGACATTATTCTCTCCAATAAAATAGGGGGCTATTAATTTATTAAATCGGATGGTTCTTCAATTTTTTTAATTTTTTTCTATGGCAGATGATAAACGTTCGCCTTGGCCAAGGCATTACTCACTTGACGTTTTTTGGTGTGACCCCCGTTTAGGCAGGGCGTGAATCCTTGGATATTCGTTATTATAACAAAATATTCGCATGTGAAAAAAGTTTACAAAATGCAAATAATGGTCGAGAGAAAGACCGTATAAATCTGGGAACGTCAACCAATTGACCTTATTCCCCCCAATACACAACAAAATATTCGCATGTGAAAAAAGTTTACAAAATGCAATTACTAGTCGGGAGAAAGACCGTATGAATCTAGGAACGTCGACCAATTGACAGTATTCCCTCCAATAAAATAGGGGGCTATCAATTTATTAATTTGGATGGTTCAGCAATTTTTTTAATTTTTTTCTATTGCAGATGATAAACGTTCGCCTTGGCCAAGGCATTACTTACTTGACGTTTTTTTGTTGTGACCACCTGTTTAGGCAGGGCGTGAATACTTGGATATTCGTTTTTACAACAAAGTTTTCGCATGTGAAAAAAGTTAACGAAATGCAATTAATAGTCGAGAGAAAGACCGTATGAATCTAGGAACGTCTACCAATTGAACTTATTCCCCCAATAAAATAGAGGACTAATAATTTATTGATTCTGATGGTTCAGCAATTTTTTTTAATTTTTTTTATGGTAGATGATAAACGTTCGCCTTGGCCAAGGCATTACCCTCTCGATATTTTTTTATTGTGACCCCCCGTTCAGGCGGGGCGTGAATCCTTTGATATTCGTTATTATAACAAAGTATTCGCATGTGAAAGAAGTTTACAAAATGCAATTGATAGTCGAGAAAAAGGCCGTATGAATCTAGAATTGACATTATTCCCTCCAATAAAATAGAGGGCTATCAATTTATTAATTCTTATGAATCAGCTATTTTTTTAATTTTTACCTATGGCAGATGATAAACGTTCGCCTTGGCCAAGACATTACTCACTTGACGTTCTTTTGTTGTGACCCCCCGTTTAGGCGGGGCGTGAATCCTTGGATATTCGTTACTACATCAAAATATTCGCATGTAAAAAAAGTATACAAAATGCAAATAATAGTCGAGAGAAAGACCGTATACATCTGGGAACGTCGTCCAATTGACCTTATTCCCCCCAATAAAATAGGGAATAATTAATTTATAGATTCTGATGGTTCAGCAATTTTTTTAAATTTTTTCTATGGTAGATGATAAACGTTCTTCTTGGCCAAGGCATTACTCACTTGAAGTTTTTCAGTTGTGACCCCCCGTTTAGGCGGGGCGTGAATCCTTGCATATTCGTAATTATAACAAAGTATTCGCATGTGAAAAAAGTTTACAAAATGCAATTAATAGTCGAGAGAAAGACCGTAAAAATCTAGGAACGTCAACCAATTGAACTTATTCCCCCTCAATAAAATAGGGGACTATTAATTTATTGATTCTGATGGTTCAGTAATTTTTTCAAATATTTTCTATGGCAGATGATAAACGTTCGCCTTGGCCAAGGCATTACTCACTTGACGTTTTTTTGTTGTGACCCCCCGTTCAGGCAGAGCGTGAATCCTTGGATATTCGTTATAATAACAAAGTATTCGCATGTGAAAAAAGTTTACAAAATGCAAGTAATAGTCGAGAAGAAGACCGTATAAATCAAGGAACGTGGACCAATTGACATTATTCCCTTCAATAAAATAGGGGGCTATCAATTTATTAATTCGGATGGTTCAACAATTTTTAAAATTTTTTCCATGGCAGATGACTAACGTTCGGCTTGGCTAAGGCATTACCCACTTGACGTGTTTTCATTGTGACCCTCCGTTTAGGCGGGGCGTGAATCCTTGGATATTCGTAAGCAAAACAAAGTTATCGCATGTGAAAAAAGTTAACGAAATACAATTAATAGTCGAGAGAAAGACCGTATAAAACTAGTATCGTCGACCAATTGACCTTATTTCACCCAATGAAAAAGGGGACTAATAATTTATTGATTCTGATGGTTCAGCAATTTTTTTTTATTTTTTCCATGTCAGATGATAAATGTTTGGCCCTGCCAAGGCATTAGCCACTTGACTTTTTTTGTTGTGACCCCCCGTTTAGGAGGGGCGTGAATCCTTGGATATTCGTTATTATAACAAAGTATTCGCATGTGAAAAAAGTTTACAGAATGCAATTAATAGTCGAGAGAAAGACCGTATAAATCTAGGAACGTCGACCAATTGAACTTATTCCCCTTAAAAAACTAGGAGACTATTAATTTATTGATTCTGATGGTTCAGCAATTTTTTTAATTTTTTCTATGGTAGATGATAAACGTTCGCCTTCGCCAAGGATTTACTCACTTGATGTTTTTTTGTTGTGACCCCCCTTTAGGCGGGGCGTGAATCTATGGTTATTCGTTATTATAACAAAGTATTCGCATGTGAAAAAAGTTTACAAAATGCAATTAATAGTCGAGAGAAAGACCGTATGAATCTGGGAACTTCGACCAATTGAACTTATTCCCCCCAATAAAATAGAGGACTATCAATTTATTGATTCTGATGGTTCAGCAATTTTTTTAAATATTTTCTATGGCAGATGATAAACGTTCGCCTTGACCAAGGCATTACTCACTTGACGTTTTTTTGTTGTGACCCCCCGTTCAGACGGGGCGTGAATCCTTGGATATTCGTTATTATAACAAAGTATTCGCATGTAAAAAAAGTTTACAAAATGCAATTGATAGTCGAGAAAAAGGCCGTATGAATCTAGAATTGACATTATTCCCTCCAATAAAATAGGAGGCTATCAATTTATTAATTCTTATGGTTCAGCTATTTTTTTAATTTTTTCCTATGGCAGATGATAAACGTTTGCCTTAGCCAAGGCATTACTCACTTTACGGTTTTTTGTTGTGACCCTCCGTTTAGGCGGGGCGTGAATCCTTGGATATTCGTTATTATATCAAAGTATTCGCATGTGAAAAAAGTTTACAAAATGCAATTAATAGTCGAGAGAAAGACCGTATGAATCTAAGAACGTCGACCTATTGATCTTATTCCCCCCAATAAAATATTGGACTATTAATGTATTGATTCTGATGGTTCAACAAATTTTTTAAATTTTTTCCATGACAGACGATAAACGTTCGCCTTGGCCAAGACATTACTCACTTGACGTTCTTTTGTTGTGACCTCCCGTTTAGGCGGGGCGTGAATCCTTGGATATTCGTTACTACATCAAAATATTCGCATGTAAAAAAAGTTTACAAAATGCAAATAATAGTCGAGAGAAAGACCGTATAGATCTGGGAACGTCGTCCAATTGACCATTTCCCCCCCAATAAAATAGGGAATTATTAATTTATTGATTCTGATGGTTCAGCAATATTTTTAAATTTTTTCTATGGTAGATGATAAACGTTCGCCTTGGCTAAGGCATTACTCACTTGATGTTTTTTTGTTGTGACCCCCCGTTTAGGCGGGGCGTGAATCCTTGCATATTCGTTATAATAACAAAGTATTCGCATGTGAAAAAAGTTTACAAAATGCAAGTAATAGTCGAGAAAAAGACCGTATAAATCAAGGAACGTCGACCAATTGACATTATTCCCTTCAATAAAATAGAGGGCTATCAATTTATTAATTCGGATGATTCAGAAATTTTTTGAATTTTTTCCTATGGCAGATGATAAACGTTTGCCTTAGCCAAGGCATTACTCACTTTACGGTTTTTTGTTGTGACCCTCCGTTTAGGCGGGGCGTGAATCCTTGGATATTCGTTATTATATCAAAGTATTCGCATGTGAAAAAAGTTTACAAAATGCAATTAATAGTCGAGAGAAAGACCGTATGAATCTAAGAACGTCGACCAATTGATGTTATTCCCCCCAATAAAATATTGGACTATTAATGTATTGATTCTGATGGTTCAGCAATATTTTTAAATTTTTTCTATGGTAGATGATAAACGTTCGCCTTGGCCAAGGCATTACTCACTTGATGTTTTTTTGTTGTGACTCCCCGTTTAGGCGGGGCGTGAATCCTTGCATATTCGTTATAATAACAAAGTATTCGCATGTGAAAAAAGTTTACAAAATGCAAGTAATAGTCGAGAAAAAGACCGTATAAATCAAGGAACGTCGACCAATTGACATTATTCCCTTCAATAAAATAGGGGGCTATCAATTTATTAATTCGGATGATTCAGAAATTTTTTGAATTATTTCCTATGGCAGATGATAAACGTTCGCCTTAGCCAAGGCATTACTCACTTGACGTTTTTTGTTGTGACCCTCCGTTCAGGCGGGGCGTGAATCCTTGGATATTCGTTATTATAACAAAGTATTCGCATGTGAGAAGAGTTTACAAAATGCAATTGATAGTCGAGAAAAATGCCGTATGAATCTAGAATTGACATTATTCCCTCCAATAAAATAGGGGGCTATCAATTTATTAATTCGGATGGTTCAGCTATTTTCTTAATTTTTTCCTATGGCAGATGATAAACGTTTGCCTTAGCCAAGGCATTACTCACTTTACGGTTTTTTGTTGAGACCCTCCGTTTAGGCGGGGCGTGAATCCTTGGATATTCGTTATTATATCAAAGTATTCGCATGTGAAAAAAGTTTACAAAATGCAATTAATAGTCGAGAGAAAGACCGTATGAATCTAAGAACGTCGACCAATTGATCTTATTCCCCCCAATAAAATATTGGACTATTAATGTATTGATTCTGATGGTTCAACAAATTTTTTAAATTTTTTCCATGACAGACCATAAACGTTCGCCTTGGCCAAGACATTACTCACTTGACGTTCTTTTGTTGTGACCCCCCGTTTAGGCGGGGCGTGAATCCTTGGATATTCGTTACTACATCAAAATATTCGCATGTAAAAAAAGTTTACAAAATGCAAATAATAGTCGAGAGAAAGACCGTGTAAATCTGGGAACGTCGTCCAATTGACCTTATTCCCCCCAATGAAATAGGGAATTATTAATTTATTGATTCTGATGGTTCAGCAATTTTTTTAATTTTTTTCTATGGTAGATGATAAACGTTCGCTTTAGCCAAGGCATTACTCACTTGATGTTTTTTTGTTGTGACCCCCCGTTTAGGCGGGGCGTGAATCCTTGCATATTCGTTATAATAACAAAGTATTCGCATGTGAAAAAAGTTTACAAAATGCAAGTAATAGTCGAGAAAAAGACCGTATAAATCAAGGAACGTCGACCAATTGACATTATTCCCTTCAATAAAATAGGGGGCTATCAATTTATTAATTCGGATGGTTCAGAAATTTTTTGAATTATTTCCTATGGCAGATGATAAACGTTCGCCTTAGCCAAGGCATTACTCACTTGACGTTTTTTTGTTGTGACCCCCCGTTCAGGCGGGGCGTGAATCCTTGGATATTCGTTATTATAACAAAGTATTCGCATGTGAAAAAAGTTTACAAAATGCTATTAATAGTCGAGAGAAAGACCGTATAAATCTAGGAACGTCGACCAATTGAACTTATTCCCCTCAATAAAATAGCAGACTATTAATTTATTAATTCGTATGGTTCAACAATTTTTTAAATTTTTTCTATGGCAGATGACTAACGTTCGGCTTGGCTAAGGCATTACCCACTTGACGTGTTTTTATTGTGACCCTCCGTTTAGGCGGGGCGTGAATCCTTGGATAATCGTAAGCAAAACAAAGTTATCGCATGTGAAAAAAGTTAACGAAATACAATTAATAGTCGAGAGAAAGACCGTATAAAACTAGGAACGTCGACCAATTGACCTTATTTCCGCCAATAAAATAGGGGACAATTTATTTATTGATTCTGATGGTTCAGCAATTTTTTTAAATTTTTTCCAAGTCAGATGAAAAACGTTTGGCCCCGCCAAGGCATTAGCCAGTTGACGTTTCTTCGTTGTGAACCCTCGTTTAGGCGGGCCGTGAATCCTTGAATATTCGTAATTATAGCAATGTATTCGCATGTGAAAAGAGTTTACAAAATGCAAATAATAGTCGGGAGAAAGACCGTATGAATCTAGGAACGTCGACCAATTGACATTATTCCCTCCAATAAAATAGGGAGCTATCAATTTATTAATTCGGATGGTTCAGCAATTTTTTTAATTTTTTTCTATAGCAGATGTTAAACGTACGCCTTGGCCAAGGCATTACTCACTTGACGTTTTTTTGTTGTGACCCTCCGTTTAGGCAGGGCGTGAATCCTTGGATAGTCGTTATTATATCAAAGTATTCGCATGTGAAAAAAGTTTACAAAATGCAATTAATAGTCGAGAGAAAGACCGTATGAATCTAAGAACGTCGACCAATTGATGTTATTCCCCCCAATAAAATATTGGACTATTAATGTATTGATTCTGATGGTTCAGCAATTTTTTTAATTTTTTCTATGGTAGATGATAAACGTTCGCCTTGGCCAAGGAATTACTCACTTGATGTTTTTTTGTTGTGACCCCTCGTTTAGGCGGGGCGTGAATCCATGGTTATTCGTTATTATAACAAAATATTCGCATGTGAAAAAAGTTTACAACATGCAATTAATAGTCGAGAGAAAGAACGTATAAAACTAGGAACGTCGACCAATTGACCTTATTCCCCTCAATAAAATAGCAGACTATTAATTTGTTAATTCGGATGGTTCAGCAATTTTTTCAAATATTTCCTATGGCAGATGATAAACATTCGCCTTGGCCAAGGCATGACTCACTTGACGTTTTTTTGTTGTGACCCCCCGTTTAGGAGGGGCGTGAATCCTTGGATATTCGTTATTATAACAAAGTATTCGCATGTGAAAAAAGTTTACAAAATGCAATTAATAGTCGAGAGAAAGACCGTATGAATCTAGGAACGTCTACCGATTGAACTTATTCCCCAAATAAAATAGAGGACTATTAATTTATTGATTCTGATGGTTCAGCAATTTTTTTAAATTTTTTCTATGGTAGATGATAAACGTTCGCCTTGGCCAAGGCATTACTTACTCGATGTTTTTTTATTGTGACCCCCCGTTTAGGCAGGGCGTGAATCCTTATATATTCGTTATTATATCAAAGTATTCGCATGTGAAAAAAGTTTACAAAATGCAATTAATAGTCGAGAGAAAGACCGTATAAATCTAGGAACGTCGACCAATTGATCTTATTCCCCCCAATAAAATATTGGACTGTTAATGTATTGATTCTGATGGTTCAACAAATTTTTTAAATTTTTTCCATGACAGACCATAAACGTTCGCCTTGGCCAAGACATTACTCACTTGACGTTCTTTTGTTGTGACCCCCCGTTTAGGCGGGGCGTGAATCCTTGGATATTCGTTACTATATCAAAATATTCGCATGTAAAAAAAGTTTACAAAATGCAAATAATAGTCGAGAGAAAGACCGTATAAATCTGGGAACGTCGTCCAATTGACCTTATTCCCCCAATGAAATAGGGAATTATTAATTTATTGATTCTGATGGTTCAGCAATTTTTTTAAATTTTTTCTATGGTAGATGATAAACGTTCGCCTTGGCCAAGGCATTACTCACTTGATGTTTTTTTGTTGTGACCCCCCGTTTAGGCGGGGCGTGAATCCTTGCATATTCGTTATTATAACAAAATATTCGCATGTGAAAAAAGTTTACAACATGCAATTAATAGTCGAGAGAAAGGCCGTATAAAACTAGGAACGTCGACCAATTGACCTTATTCCCCTCAATAAAATAGCAGACTATTAATTTGTTAATTCGGATGGTTCAGCAATTTTTTCAAATATTTCCTATGGCAGATGATAAACATTCGCCTTGGCCAAGGCATTACTCACTTGACGTTTTTTTGTTGTGACCCCCCGTTTAGGAGGGGCGTGAATCCTTGGATATTCGTTATTATAACAAAGTATTCGCATGTGAAAAAAGTTTACAAAATGCAATTAATAGTCGAGAGAAAGACCGTATGAATCTAGGAACGTCTACCGATTGAACTTATTCCCCAAATAAAATAGAGGACTATTAATTTATTGATTCTGATGGTTCAGCAATTTTTTTAAATTTTTTCTATGGTAGATGATAAACGTTCGCCTTAGCCAAGGCATTACTTACTCGATATTTTTTTATTGTGACCCCCCGTTTAGGCAGGGCGTGAATCCTTGGATATTCGTTATTATATCAAAGTATTCGCATGTGAAAAAAGTTTACAAAATGCAATTAATAGTCGAGAGAAAGACCGTATAAATCTAGGAACGACGACCAATTGAACTTATTCCCCCAATAAAATAGAGGACTAATAATTTATTGATTCTGATGGTTCAGCAATTTTTTTTAATTTTTTTTATGGTAGATGATAAACGTTCGCCTTGGCCAAGGCATTACTCTCTCGATATTTTTTTATTGTGACCCCCCGTTTGGGCGGGGCGTGAATCCTTGGATATTCGCAATTATAACAGAGGATTCGCATGTGAACAAAGTTTTCAATATGCAATTATTAATAGAAAGAAAGACCGTATGAATCTAGGAACATCGACCTATTGACCTTTCCTCCCCCAATAAAATAGGGGACTATTAATTTATTAATTCGGATAGTTCAACAATTTTTTTAAATTTTTTCCATTGCAGATGACTAACGTTCGGCTTGGCCAAGGCATTTCTCACTTGATATTCGTTATCATAACAAAGTAATCGCATGGGAAAAAAGTTTACAAAATGCAATTAATAGTCGAGAGAAAGACCGTATAAATCTAGGAACGTCGACAAATTGACCTTATTCCCCCCAATAAAATAGGGGACACTTAATTTATTGATTCTGATGGTTCAGCAATTTTTTTAAATTTGTTTTATGGAAGATGATAAGCGGTCGCCTTGGGTGACCTCCCGTTTAGGAGGGGCGTGAATTCTTGGATATTCGTTATTATAGCAAAGTATTCGCATGTGAATAAAGTTTACAAAATGCAATTTTTAGTCGAGAGAAAGAATGTATGAATCTAGGAACCTCGACGAATTGAACTTATTCCCCCCAATAAAATAGGGGACAATGAATTTATTGATTCTGATGGTTCAGCTATTTTTTTAAATTTTTTTTATGGAAGATGATATACGTTCGCCTTGGCCAAGGCATTACTCACTTGACGTTCTTTTGTTGTGACCCCCCGTTTAGGCGGGGCGTGAATCCTTGGATATTCGTTACTATATCAAAATATTCGCATGGAAAAAAAGTTTACAAAATGCAAATAATAGTCGAGAGAAAGACCGTATAAATCTGGGAACGTCGTCCAATTGACCTTATTCCCCCAATGAAATAGGGAATTATTAATTTATTGATTCTGATGGTTCAGCAATTTTTTTAAATTTTTTCTATGGTAGATGATAAACGTTCGCCTTGGCCAAGGCATTACTCACTTGATGTTTTTTTGTTGTGACCCCCCGTTTAGGCGGGGCGTGAATCCTTGCATATTCGTTATTATAACAAAATATTCGCATGTGAAAAAAGTTTACAACATGCAATTAATAGTCGAGAGAAAGGCCGTATAAAACTAGGAACGTCGACCAATTGACCTTATTCCCCTCAATAAAATAGCAGACTATTAATTTGTTAATTCGGATGGTTCAGCAATTTTTTCAAATATTTCCTATCGCAGATGATAAACGTTCGCCTTGGCCAAGGCATTACTCACTTGACGTTTTTTTGTTGTGACCCCCATTTTAGGCAAGGCGTGAATCATTGGATATTCGTAAGCAAAACAAAGTTTTCGCATGTGAAAAAAGTTAACGAAATGCAATTAATAGTCGAGAGAAAGACCGTATAAATCTGGGAACGTCAACCAATTGACCTTATCTCCCCCAATAAAATAGGGGACTATTTATTTATTGATTCTGATGGTTCAGCAATTTTTTCAAAATTTTTTCCAAGTCAGATGAAAAACGTTTGGCCCCGCCAAGGCATTAGCCACTCGACGTTTCTTCGTTGTGAACCCTCGTTTAGGCGGGCCGTGAATCCTTGAATATTCGTAATTATAGCAATGTATTCGCATGTGAAAAGAGTTTACAAAATGCAAATAATAGTCGGGAGAAAGACCGTATGAATCTAGGAACGTCGACCAATTGACATTATTCCCTCCAATAAAATAGGGAGCTATCAATTTATTAATTCGGATGGTTCAGAAATTTTTTAAAATTTTTTTCTATAGCAGATGATGAACGTTCGCCTTGGCCAAGGCATTACTCACTTGACGTTTTTTTGTTGTGACCCCCCGTTTAGGCGGGGCGTGAATCCATGGTTATTCGTTATTATAACAAAGTATTTTCATGTGAAAAAAGTTTACAAAATGCAATTAATAGTCGAGAGAAAGACCATATGAATCTAGGAACGTCGACCAATTGACATTATTCCCTCCAATAAAATAGGGAACTATCAATTTATTAATTCGGATGGTTCAGCAATTTTTTTAATTTTTTTTATGGCAGATGATAAACGTTCGCCCTGGCCAAGGCATTACTCACTTGACGTATTTTGTTGTGCCTCCCCGTTCAGGCGGGGCGTGAATCTTTCGATATTCGTTATTATAACAAAGTATTCGCATGTGAAATAAGTTTACAGAATGCAATTAATAGTCGACAGAAAGACCGTATAAATCTAGGAACGTCGACCAATTGAACTTATTCCCCCCAATAAAATAGGAGACTATTAATTTATTGATTCTGATGGTTCAGCAATTTTTTTAATTTTCTCTATGGTAGATGATAAACGTTCGCCTTGGCCAAGGCATTACTCACTTGATGTTTTTTTGTTGTGACCCCCCGTTTAGGCGGGGCGTGAATCCATGGTTATTCGTTATTATAACAAAGTATTTTCATGTGAAAAAAGTTTACAAAATGCAATTAATAGTCGAGAGAAAGACCATATGAATCTAGGAACGTCGACCAATTGACATTATTCCCTCCAATAAAATAGGGAACTATCAATTTATTAATTCGGATGGTTCAGCAATTTTTTTAATTTTTTTTATGGCAGATGATAAACGTTCGCCCTGGCCAAGGCATTACTCACTTGACGTATTTTGTTGTGCCTCCCCGTTCAGGCGGGGCGTGAATCTTTCGATATTCGTTATTATAACAAAGTATTCGCATGTGAAATAAGTTTACAGAATGCAATTAATAGTCGACAGAAAGACCGTATAAATCTAGGAACGTCGACCAATTGAACTTATTCCCCCCAATAAAATAGGAGACTATTAATTTATTGATTCTGATGGTTCAGCAATTTTTTTAATTTTCTCTATGGTAGATGATAAACGTTCGCCTTGGCCAAGGCATTACTCACTTGATGTTTTTTTGTTGTGACCCCCCGTTTAGGCGGGGCGTGAATCCATGGTTATTCGTTATTATAACAAAGTATTTTCATGTGAAAAAAGTTTACAAAATGCAATTAATAGTCGAGAGAAAGACCGTATGAATCTAGGAACGTCGACCAATTGACATTATTCCCTCCAATAAAATAGGGAACTATCAATTTATTAATTCGGATAGTTCAGCAATTTTTTTAATTTTTTTTATGGCAGATGATAAACGTTCGCCCTGGCCAAGGCATTACTCACTTGACGTTTTTTTGTTGTGACCCCCCGTTTAGGCAGGGCGTGAATCCTTGGATATTTGTTATTATAACAAAATATTCGCATGTGAAAAAAGTTTACAAAATGCAATTATTAGTCGAGAGAAAAACCGTATAAATCTGGGAACGTCAACCAATTGACCTTATCTCCCCCAATAAAATAGGGGACTATTTATTTATTGATTCTGATGGTTCAGCAATTTTTTCAAAATTTTTTCCAAGTCAGATGAAAAACGTTTGGCCCCGCCAAGGCATTAGCCACTCGACGTTTCTTCGTTGTGAACCCTCGTTTAGGCGGGCCGTGAATCCTTGAATATTCGTAATTATAGCAATGTATTCGCATGTGAAAAGAGTTTACAAAATGCAAATAATAGTCGGGAGAAAGACCGTATGAATCTAGGAACGTCGACCAATTGACATTATTCCCTCCAATAAAATAGGGAGCTATCAATTTATTAATTCGGATGGTTCAGAAATTTTTTAAAATTTTTTTCTATAGCAGATGATGAACGTTCGCCTTGGCCAAGGCATTACTCACTTGACGTTTTTTTGTTGTGACCCCCCGTTTAGGCAGGGCGTGAATCCTTGTATATTCGTTATTATAACTAAATATTCGCATGTGAAAAAAGTTTACAACATGCAATTAATAGTCGAGAGAAAGGCCGTATAAAACTAGGAACGTCGACCAATTGACCTTATTCCCCTCAATAAAATAGCAGACTATTAATTTGTTAATTCGGATGGTTCAGCAATTTTTTCAAATATTTCCTATCGCAGATGATAAACGTTCGCCTTGGCCAAGGCATTACTCACTTGACGTTTTTTTGTTGTGACCCCCATTTTAGGCAAGGCGTGAATCATTGGATATTCGTTATTATAACAAAGTATTCGCATGTGAAAAAAGTTTACAGAATGCAATTAATAGTCGACAGAAAGACCGTATAAATCTAGGAACGTCGACCAATTGAACTTATTCCCCCCAATAAAATAGGAGACTATTAATTTATTGATTCTGATGGTTCAGCAATTTTTTTAATTTTCTCTATGGTAGATGATAAACGTTCGCCTTGGCCAAGGCATTACTCACTTGATGTTTTTTTGTTGTGACCCCCCGTTTAGGCGGGGCGTGAATCCATGGTTATTCGTTATTATAACAAAGTATTTTCATGTGAAAAAAGTTTACAAAATGCAATTAATAGTCGAGAGAAAGACCATATGAATCTAGGAACGTCGACCAATTGACATTATTCCCTCCAATAAAATAGGGAACTATCAATTTATTAATTCGGATGGTTCAGCAATTTTTTTAATTTTTTTTATGGCAGATGATAAACGTTCGCCCTGGCCAAGGCATTACTCACTTGACGTATTTTGTTGTGCCTCCCCGTTCAGGCGGGGCGTGAATCTTTCGATATTCGTTATTATAACAAAGTATTCGCATGTGAAATAAGTTTACAGAATGCAATTAATAGTCGACAGAAAGACCGTATAAATCTAGGAACGTCGACCAATTGAACTTATTCCCCCCAATAAAATAGGAGACTATTAATTTATTGATTCTGATGGTTCAGCAATTTTTTTAATTTTCTCTATGGTAGATGATAAACGTTCGCCTTGGCCAAGGCATTACTCACTTGATGTTTTTTTGTTGTGACCCCCCGTTTAGGCGGGGCGTGAATCCATGGTTATTCGTTATTATAACAAAGTATTTTCATGTGAAAAAAGTTTACAAAATGCAATTAATAGTCGAGAGAAAGACCGTATGAATCTAGGAACGTCGACCAATTGACATTATTCCCTCCAATAAAATAGGGAACTATCAATTTATTAATTCGGATAGTTCAGCAATTTTTTTAATTTTTTTTATGGCAGATGATAAACGTTCGCCCTGGCCAAGGCATTACTCACTTGACGTTTTTTTGTTGTGACCCCCCGTTTAGGCAGGGCGTGAATCCTTGGATATTTGTTATTATAACAAAATATTCGCATGTGAAAAAAGTTTACAAAATGCAATTATTAGTCGAGAGAAAAACCGTATAAATCTGGGAACGTCAACCAATTGACCTTATCTCCCCCAATAAAATAGGGGACTATTTATTTATTGATTCTGATGGTTCAGCAATTTTTTCAAAATTTTTTCCAAGTCAGATGAAAAACGTTTGGCCCCGCCAAGGCATTAGCCACTCGACGTTTCTTCGTTGTGAACCCTCGTTTAGGCGGGCCGTGAATCCTTGAATATTCGTAATTATAGCAATGTATTCGCATGTGAAAAGAGTTTACAAAATGCAAATAATAGTCGGGAGAAAGACCGTATGAATCTAGGAACGTCGACCAATTGACATTATTCCCTCCAATAAAATAGGGAGCTATCAATTTATTAATTCGGATGGTTCAGAAATTTTTTAAAATTTTTTTCTATAGCAGATGATGAACGTTCGCCTTGGCCAAGGCATTACTCACTTGACGTTTTTTTGTTGTGACCCCCCGTTTAGGCAGGGCGTGAATCCTTGTATATTCGTTATTATAACTAAATATTCGCATGTGAAAAAAGTTTACAACATGCAATTAATAGTCGAGAGAAAGGCCGTATAAAACTAGGAACGTCGACCAATTGACCTTATTCCCCTCAATAAAATAGCAGACTATTAATTTGTTAATTCGGATGGTTCAGCAATTTTTTCAAATATTTCCTATCGCAGATGATAAACGTTCGCCTTGGCCAAGGCATTACTCACTTGACGTTTTTTTGTTGTGACCCCCATTTTAGGCAAGGCGTGAATCATTGGATATTCGTTATTATAACAAAGTATTCGCATGTGAAAAAAGTTTACAGAATGCAATTGATAGTCGACAGAAAGACCGTATAAATCTAGGAACGTCGACCAATTGAACTTATTCCCCCCAATAAAATAGGAGACTATTAATTTATTGATTCTGATGGTTCAGCAATTTTTTTAATTTTCTCTATGGTAGATGATAAACGTTCGCCTTGGCCAAGGCATTACTCACTTGATGTTTTTTTGTTGTGACCCCCCGTTTAGGCGGGGCGTGAATCCATGGTTATTCGTTATTATAACAAAGTATTTTCATGTGAAAAAAGTTTACAAAATGCAATTAATAGTCGAGAGAAAGACCATATGAATCTAGGAACGTCGACCAATTGACATTATTCCCTCCAATAAAATAGGGAACTATCAATTTATTAATTCGGATGGTTCAGCAATTTTTTTAATTTTTTTTATGGCAGATGATAAACGTTCGCCCTGGCCAAGGCATTACTCACTTGACGTATTTTGTTGTGCCTCCCCGTTCAGGCGGGGCGTGAATCTTTCGATATTCGTTATTATAACAAAGTATTCGCATGTGAAATAAGTTTACAGAATGCAATTAATAGTCGACAGAAAGACCGTATAAATCTAGGAACGTCGACCAATTGAACTTATTCCCCCCAATAAAATAGGAGACTATTAATTTATTGATTCTGATGGTTCAGCAATTTTTTTAATTTTCTCTATGGTAGATGATAAACGTTCGCCTTGGCCAAGGCATTACTCACTTGATGTTTTTTTGTTGTGACCCCCCGTTTAGGCGGGGCGTGAATCCATGGTTATTCGTTATTATAACAAAGTATTTTCATGTGAAAAAAGTTTACAAAATGCAATTAATAGTCGAGAGAAAGACCGTATGAATCTAGGAACGTCGACCAATTGACATTATTCCCTCCAATAAAATAGGGAACTATCAATTTATTAATTCGGATAGTTCAGCAATTTTTTTAATTTTTTTTATGGCAGATGATAAACGTTCGCCCTGGCCAAGGCATTACTCACTTGACGTTTTTTTGTTGTGACCCCCCGTTTAGGCAGGGCGTGAATCCTTGGATATTTGTTATTATAACAAAATATTCGCATGTGAAAAAAGTTTACAAAATGCAATTATTAGTCGAGAGAAAAACCGTATAAATCTAGGAACGTCGACCAATTGAACTTATTCCCCCCAATAAAATAGGGGACTATTAATTTATTGATTCTGATGGTTCAGTAGCTTTTTCAAATATTTTCTATGGCAGATGATAAACGTTCGCCTTGGCCAAGGCATTACTCACTTGACGTTTTTTTGTTGTGACCCCCTGTTCAGGTGGGGCGTGAATCCTTGGATATTCGTTATTATAACAAAGTATTTGCATGTGAGAAAAGTTTACAAAATGCAATTAATAGTCGAGAGAAAGACCATATAAATCAAGGAACGTCGACCAATTGACATTATTCCCTCCAATAAAATAGGGGGCTATCAATTTACTAATTCGGATGGTTCAGAAATTATTTGAATTATTTCCTATTACAGATGATAAACGTTCGCCTTGGCCAAGGCATTACTCACTTGACGTTTTTTTGTTGTGACCCCCCTTTTAGGCAGGGCGTGAATCCTTGGAAATTCGTAAGCAAAACAAAGTTTTCGCATGTGAAAAAAGTTAACGATATGCAATTAATAGTCGAGAGAAAGACCGTATAAAACTAGGAACGTCGACCAATTGACCTTATCTCCCCCAATAAAATAGGGGACTATTTATTTATTGATTCTGATGGTTCAGCAGTTTTTTTTAATTTTTTCCAAGTCAGATGAAAAACGTTTGGCCCCGCCAAGGCATTAGCCACTTGACGTTTCTTCGTTGTGAACCCCTGTTCAGGCGGGGAATGAATCCTAGGATATTCGTGATTATAACAAAGTATTCGCATCTGAAAAATTTTACAAAATGCAATTAATAGTCGAGCGAAAGACCGTATAGAACTAGGAACGTCGACCAATTGACCTTAATCCCCTCAATTAAATAGCAGACTATTAATTTATTATTTCGGATGGTTCAGCAATATTTTCAAATATTTCCTATGGCAGATGATAAACGTTCGCCTTGGCCAATGCATTACTAACGTGACGCTTCTTTGTTGTGACCCTCCGTTCAGGCGGGGCGTGAATCGTTGGATATTCGTTATTATAACAAAGTATTCGCATGTGAAAAAAGTTTACAAAATGCTATTAATAGTCTAGAGAAAGACCGTATAAATCTAGGAACGTCAACCAATTGAACTTATTCCCCTCAATAAAATAGCAGACTATTAATTTATTAATTCGGATGGTTCAACAATTTTTTTAATTTTTTCCATGGCAGATGACTAACGTTCGGCTTGGCTAAGGCATTACCCACTTGACGTGTTTTTATTGTGACCGTCCGTTTAGGCGGGGCGTGAATCCTTGGATATTCGTAAGCAAAACAAAGTTATTGCATGTGAAAAAAGTTAACGAAATACAATTAATACTCGAGAGAAAGACCGTATAAAACTCGGAACGTCGACCAATTGACCTTATATCCCCCAATAAAATAGGGGACTATTTATTTATTGATTCTGATGGTTCAGCAATATTTTTGAATTTTTTCCCAGTCAGATGAAAAACGTTTTGCCCCGCCAAGGCATTAGCCACTTGACGTTTCTTCGTTGTGAACCCTCGTTTAGGCGGGCCGTGAATCCTTGAATGTTCGTGATTATAGAAATGTATTCGCATGTGAAAAGTGTTTACAAAATGCAATTAATAGTCGAGAGAAAGACCGTATAAATCTAGGAACGTCGACCAATTGACCTTATTTCCCCCAATGAAAAAGGGGACTAATAATTTATTGATTCTGATGGTTCAGCAATTTTTTTTTATTTTTTCCATGTCAGATGATAAACGTTTGGCCCTGCCAAGGCATTAGCCACTTGACGTTTTTTTGTTGTGACCCCCCGTTTAGGAGGGGCGTGAATCCTTGGATATTCGTTATTATAACAAAGTATTCGCATGTGAAAAATGTTTACAGAATGCAATTAATAGTGGAGAGAAAGACCGTATAAATCTAGGAACGTCGACCAATTGAACTTATTCCCCTTAATAAACTAGGAGACTATTAATTTATTGATTCTGATGGTTCAGCAATTTTTTTAATTTTTTCTATGGTAGATGATAAACGTTCGCCTTGGCCAAGGAATTACTCACTTGATGTTTTTTTGTTGTGACCCCCCGTTTAGGCGGGGCGTGAATCCTTGAATATTCGTTATTATAACAAAGTATTCGCATGTGAAAAAAGTTTACAAAATGCAATTGATAGTCGAGAAAAAGGTCGTATGAATCTAGAATTGACATTCCCTCCAATAAACTAGGGGGCTATCAATTTATTAATTCGGATGGTTCAGCTATTTTTTTAATTATTTCCTATGGCAGATGATAAACGTTTTCCTTAGCCAAGGCATTACTCACTTTACGGTTTTTTGTTGTGACCCTCCGTTTAGGCGGGGCGTGAATCCTTGGATATTCGTTATTATATCAAAGTATTCGCATGTGAAAAAAGTTTACAAAATGCAATTAATAGTCGAGAGAAAGACCGTATGAATCTAAGAACGTCGACCAATTGATGTTATTCCCCCCAATAAAATATTGGACTATTAATGTATTGATTCTGATGGTTCAACAATTTTTTTAAATTTTTTTTATGACAGACGATAAACGTTCGCCTTGGCCAAGGCATTACTCACTTGACGTTCTTCTGTTGTGACCCCCCGTTTAGGCGGGGCGTGAATCCTTGGATATTCGTTATTACATCAAAATATTCGCATGTAAAAAAAGTTTACAAAATGCAAATAATAGTCGAGAGAAAGACCGTATAAATCTGGGAACGTCGAACAATTGACCTTATTCCCTCCAATAAAATAGGGAATTATTAATTTATTGATTGTAATGGTTCAGGAAATTTTTTTAAATTTTTTCTATGGTAGATGATAATCATTCGCCTTGGCCGAGGCATTACTCACTTGATGTTTATTTGTTGTGACTCCTCGTGTAGGCGGGGCGTGAATCCTTGCATATTCGTAATTATAACAAAGTTTTCTCATGTGAAAAAAGTTTACAAAATGCAATTAATAGTCGAGAGAATGACCGTATAAATCAAGGAACGTCGACCAATTGACATTATTCCCTCCAATAAAATAGGGAACTATCAATTTATTAATTCTGATGGTTCAGCAATTTTTTTAATTTTTTATTATTGCAGATGATAAACGTTCGCCCTGGCCAAGGCATTACTCACTTGACGTTTTTTTGTTGTGACCCCCCGTTTAGGCAGGGCGTGAATCCTTGGATATACGTTATTTTAACAAAATATTCGCATGTGAAAAAGGTTTACAAAATGCAATTAATAGTCGAGAGAATGACCGTATAAATCAAGGAACGTCGACCAATTGACATTATTCCCTTCAATAAAATAGGGGGCTATCAATTTATTAATTCGGATGGTTCAGAAATTTTTTGAATTATTTCCTATGGCAGATGATAAACGTTCGCCTTGGCCAAGGCATTACTCACTTGACGTTTTTTTGATGTGACCCCCCTTTTAGGCAGGGCGTGAATCCTTGGATATTCGTAAGCAAAACAAAGTTTTCGCATATGAAAAAAGTTAACGAAATGCAATTAATAGTCGAGAGAAAGACCGTATAAATCTAGGAACGTCGACCAATTGACATTATTCCCACCAATAAAATAGGGGGCTATCAATTTATTAATTAGTATGGTTCAGCAATTTTTTTAATTTTTTTCTATGGCAGATGATAAACGTTCGGCTTGGCCAAGGCATTACTCACTTGACGTTTTTTTGTTGTGACCCTCCGTTTAGGCAGGGCGTGAATCATTGGATATTCGTTATTATAACAAAGTATTCGCATGTGAAAAAAGTTACCAAAATGCAAATAATAGTCGAGAGAAAGACCGTATAAATCTAGGAACGCCGACCAATTGACATTATTCCCTCCAATAAAATAGGGGGCTATCAATTCATTATTTCGGATGGTTCAGAAATTTTTTGAATTTTTTTCTATGGCAGATGATAAACGTTTGCCTTAGCCAAGGCATTACTCACTTTACGGTTTTTTGTTGTGACCCTCCGTTTAGGCGGGGCGTGAATCCTTGGATATTCGTCATTATATCAAAGTATTCGCATGTGAAAAAAGTTTACAAAATGCAATTAATAGTCGAGAGAAAGACTGTATGAATCTAAGAACGTCGACCAATTGATGTTATTCCCCCCAATAAAATATTGGACTATTAATGTATTGATTCTGATGGTTCAACAATTTTTTTAAATTTTTTCCATGACAGACGATAAACGTTCGCCTTGGCCAAGGCATTACTCACTTGACGTTTTTTTGATGTGACCCCCCTTTTAGGCAGGGCGTGAATCCTTGGATATTCGTAAGCAAAACAAAGTTTTCGCATATGAAAAAAGTTAACGAAATGCAATTAATAGTCGAGAGAAAGACCGTATAAATCTAGGAACGTCGACCAATTGACATTATTCCCACCAATAAAATAGGGGGCTATCAATTTATTAATTAGTATGGTTCAGCAATTTTTTTAATTTTTTTCTATGGCAGATGATAAACGTTCGGCTTGGCCAAGGCATTACTTACTTGACGTTTTTTTGTTGTGACCCTCCGTTTAGGCAGGGCGTGAATCATTGGATATTCGTTATTATAACAAAGTATTCGCATGTGAAGAAAGTTTACAAAATGCAATTAATAGTCGAGAGAAAGACCGTATAAATCTAGGAACGTCGACCAATTGAACTTATTCCCCCCAATAAAATAGGAGACTATTAAATTAATTGATTCTGATGGTTCAGCAATTTTTTCAATTTTGTTTAGGGTAGATGATAAACGTTTGCCTTGGCCAAGGCATAACTCACTTCACGTTTTTTTGTTGTGACCCCCCGTTTAGGAGGGGCGTGAATCCTTGGATATTCGTTATTATAACAAAGTATTCGCATGTGAAAAAAGTTTACAAAATGCAATTATTAGTCGAGTGAAAGACCGTATGAATCTAGGGACGTCGACCAATTGAACTTATTCCCCTCAATAAAGTAGGGGACAAATAATTTATTGATTCTGATGGTTCAGCAATTTTTTTAATTTTTTTCTATGACAGATGATAAACGTTCGCCTTGGCCAAGGCATTACTCACTTGACGTTTTTTTGTTGTGACCTTCCGTTTAGGCAGAGCGTGATTCCTTGGATATTCGTTTTTATAACAAAGTATTCGCATGTGAAAAAAGTTTACAGAATGCAATTAATAGTCGAGAGAAAGACCGTATAAATCTAGGAACGTTGAACAATTGAACTTATTCCTCATAATAAAATAGGAGACTATTAATTCATTGTTTCTGATGGTTCAGAAATTTTTTTTTAATTTTTCCATGGTAGATGATAAACTTTCGCCTTGGCCAAGGAATTACTCACTGGATATTTTTTTGTTGTGACCCCCCGTTTAGGCGGGTTATGAATCCTTGTATATTCGTTATTATAACAAAGTATTCGCATGAGAAAGAAGTTAACAAAATGCAATTAATAGTAGAGAGAAAGACAATATAAATCTAGTACGTGACCAATTGACATTATTCACTCCAATAAAATAGGTGGCTATTAATTTATTAATTCGGATGGTTCAGAAATTATTTGAATTTTTTTCTATGGCAGATGATAAACGTTCGCCTTGGCCAAGGCATTACTCACTTGACGTTTTTTTGTCGTGACCCCCCGTTCAGGCGGGGCGTGAATCCTTGGATATTCGTTATTATAACAAAGTATTCGCATGTGAAAAAAGTTACCAAAATGCAAATAATAGTCGAGAGAAAGACCGTATAAATCTAGGAACGCCGACCAATTGACATTATTCCCTCCAATAAAATAGGGGGCTATCAATTCATTAATTCGGATGGTTCAGAAATTTTTTGAATTTTTTTCTATGGCAGATGATAAACGTTTGCCTTAGCCAAGGCATTACTCACTTTACGGTTTTTTGTTGTGACCCTCCGTTTAGGCGGGGCGTGAATCCTTGGATATTCGTTATTATATCAAAGTATTCGCATGTGAAAAAAGTTTACAAAATGCAATTAATAGTCGAGAGAAAGACTGTATGAATCTAAGAACGTCGACCAATTGATGTTATTCCCCCCAATAAAATATTGGACTATTAATGTATTGATTCTGATGGTTCAACAATTTTTTTAAATTTTTTCCATGACAGACGATAAACGTTCGCCTTGGCCAAGGCATTACTCACTTGACGTTCTTTTGTTGTGACCCCCCGATTAGGCGGGGCGTGAATCCTTGAATATTCGTTATTACATCAAAATATTCGCATGTAAAAAAAGTTTACAAAATGCAAATAATAGTCGAGAGAAAGACCGTATAAATCTGGGAACGTCGTCCAATTGAACTTATTCCCCTCAATAAAATAGCAGACTATTAATTTATTAATTCGGATGGTTCAACAATTTTTTAAATTTTTTCCATGGCAGATGACTAACGTTCGGCTTGGCTAAGGCATTACCCACTAGACGTGTTTTTATTGTGACCCTCCGTTTAGGCGGGGCGTGAATCCTTGGATATTCGTAAGCAAAACAAAGTTATCGCATGTGAAAAAAGTTAACGAAATACAATTAATAGTCGAGAGAAAGACCGTATAAAACTAGGAACGTCGACCAATTGACCTTATTTCCCCCAATTAAATAGGGAAATATTTATTTATTGATTCTGATGGTTCAGCAATTTTTTTAAGTTTTTTCCAAGTCAGATGAAAAGCGTTTGGCCCCGCCAAGGCATTAGCCAGTTGACGTTTCTTCGTTGTGAACCCTCGTTTAGGCGGGCCGTGAATCCTTGAATATTCGTAATTATAGCAATGTATTCGCATGTGAAAAGAGTTTACAAAATGCAAATAATAGTCGGGAGAAAGACCGTATGAATCTAGGAACGTCAACCAATTGACATTATTCCCTCCAATAAAATAGGGAGCTATCAATTTATTAATTCGGATGGTTCAGCAATTTTTTTAATTTTTTTCTATAGCAGATGTTAAACGTTCGCCTTGGCCAAGGCATTACTCACTTGACGTTTTTTTGTTGTGACCCCCCGTTTAGGCAGGGCGTGAATCATTGGATATTCGTTATTATAACAAAGTATTTGCATGTGAAAAAAGTTCACGAAATGCAATTAATAGTCGAGAGAAAGACCGTGTAAATCTAGGAACGTCGAAAAATTGAACTTATTTCCCCCAATTCAATAGGGGACAATTAAGTTATTGATTCTGATGGTTCAGCATTTTTCTTAAATTTTTTTTTATGGAAGATGATAACGTTCGCCTTGGCCAAGGCATTACTCACTTGACGTTTTTTTTGTTGTGACCCCCCGTTTAGGAGGAGCGTGAATCCTTGGATATTCGTTATTATAACAAAGTATTCGCATGTGAAAAAAGTTTACAAAATGCAATTATTAGTCGAGAGAAAGACCGTATGAATATAGGAACGTCGACCAAGTGACATTATTCCCTCCAATAAAATAGGGGGCTATCAATTTATTAATTTGGATGGTTCAGCAATTTCTTTAATTTTTTTCTATGGCAGATGATAAACGTTCGCTTTGGCCAAGGCATTTCTCACTTGACGTTTTTTAAAATAGGGGACAATTAATTTATTGATTCTGATGGTTCAGCAATTTTTTAAAAATTTTTTTATGGAAGATGATAAACGTTCGCCTTGGCCAAGGCATTACTCACTTGACGTTTTTTGTTGTGACCCCCCGTTTAGGAGGGGCGTGAATCCTTGGATATTCGTTATTATAACAAAGTATTCGCATGTGAAAAAAGTTTACAAAATGCAATTAATAGTCGAGAGAAAGACCGTATGAATCTAGGAACGTCTACCGATTGAACTTATTCCCCAAAAAAAATAGAGGACTATTAATTTATTGATTCTGATGGTTCAGCAATTTTTTTAAATTTTTTCTATGGTAGATGATAAACGTTCGCCTTGGCCAAGGCATTACTTACTCGATAATTTTTTATTGTGACCCCCCGTTTAGACAGGGCGTGAATCCTTGGATATTCGTTATTATAACAAAGTATTCGCATGTGAAAAAAGTTAACGAAATGCTATTAATAGTCGAGAGAAAGACCGTATAAAACTAGGAACGTCGACCAATTGACCTTATTCCCCCCAATAAAATAGGGGACTATTAATTTATTGATTCTGATTATTCAGCAATTTTTTTTAATTTTTTCTATGTTAGATTATAAACGTTTGGCCCTGCCAAGGCATTAGCCACTTGACGTTTCTTTGTTTTGACCCCCCGTTTAGGAGGGGCATGAATCCTTGTATATTCGTCATTATAACAAAGTATTCGCATGTGAAAAAAGTTTACAAAATGCAATTATTAGTCAAGAGAAAGACCGTATGAATCTAGGAACGTCGACCAATTGAACTTATTCTTCCCAATAAAATAGGGGACTACTAATTTATTGATTCTGATAGTTCAGATATTTTTTTTTTAATTTTCTATGGCAGATGATAAACGTTCGCCTTGGCCAAGGCATTACTCACTTGATGTTTTTTTGTTGTGACCCCCCGTTTAGGCGGGGCGTGAATCCATGGTTATTCGTTATTATAACAAAGTATTCGCATGTGAAAAAAGTTTACAAAATGCAATTAATAGTCGAGAGAAAGACCGTATGAATCTAGGAACATCGACCAATTGAACTTATTCCCCCCAATAAAATAGAGGACTATCAATTTATTGATTCTGATGGTTCTGCAATTTTTTTTAATTTTTTCTATGGTAGATGATAAACGTTGGCCTTGGCCAAGGCATTACTCACTTGATGTTTTTTTTTGTGACCCCCCGTTTGGGCGGGGCGTGAATCCTTGGATATTCGTAATTATAACAGAGGATTCGCATGTGAAAAAAGTTTACAAAATGCAATTAATAGTCAAGAGAAAGACCGTATGAATCTAGGAACGTCGACCAATTATTAATTCGGATGGTTCAACAATTTTTTAAATTTTTTCCATGGCAGATGACTAACGTTCGGCTTGGCTAAGGCATTACCCACTAGACGTGTTTTTATTGTGACCCTCCGTTTAGGCGGGGCGTGAATCCTTGGATATTCGTAAGCAAAACAAAGTTATCGCATGTGAAAAAAGTTAACGAAATACAATTAATAGTCGAGAGAAAGACCGTATAAAACTAGGAACGTCGACCAATTGACCTTATTTTCCCCAATTAAATAGGGGACTATTTATTTATTGATTCTGATGGTTCAGCAATTTTTTTAAATTTTTTCCAAGTCAGATGAAAAGCGTTTGGCCCCGCCAAGGCATTAGCCAGTTGACGTTTCTTCGTTGTGAACCCTCGTTTAGGCGGGCCGTGAATCCTTGAATATTCGTAATTATAGCAATGTATTCGCATGTGAAAAGAGTTTACAAAATGCAAATAATAGTCGGGAGAAAGACCGTATGAATCTAGGAACGTCAACCAATTGACATTATTCCCTCCAATAAAATAGGGAGCTATCAATTTATTAATTCAGATGGTTCAGCAATTTTTTAAATTTTTTTCTATAGCAGATGTTAAACGTTCGCTTTGGCCAAGGCATTACTCACTTGACGTTTTTTTGTTGTGACCCCCCGTTTAGGCAGGGCGTGAATCATTGGATATTCGTTATTATAACAAAGTATTTGCATGTGAAAAAAGTTCATGAAATGCAATTAATAGTCGAGAGAAAGACCGTGTAAATCTAGGAACGTCGAAAAATTGAACTTATTTCCCCCAATTCAATAGGGGACAATTAAGTTACTGATTCTGATGGTTCAGCATTTTTCTTAAATTTTTTTTATGGAAGATGATAACGTTCGCCTTGGCCAAGGCATTACTCACTTGACGTTTTTTTTGTTGTGACCCCCCGTTTAGGAGGAGCGTGAATCCTTGGATATTCGTTATTATAACAAAGTATTCGCATGTGAAAAAAGTTTACAAAATGCAATTATTAGTCGAGAGAAAGACCGTATGAATATAGGAACGTCGACCAAGTGACATTATTCCCTCCAATAAAATAGGGGGCTATCAATTTATTAATTTGGATGGTTCAGCAATTTCTTCATTTTTTTTCTATGGCAGATGATAAACGTTCGCTTTGGCCAAGGCATTTCTCACTTGACGTTTTTTAAAATAGGGGACAATTAATTTATTGATTCTGATGGTTCAGCAATTTTTTAAAAAAATTTTTATGGAAGATGATAAACGTTCGCCTTGGCCAAGGCATTACTCACTTGACGTTTTTTGTTGTGACCCCCCGTTTAGGAGGGGCGTGAATCCTTGGATATTCGTTATTATAACAAAGTATTCGCATGTGAAAAAAGTTTACAAAATGCAATTAATAGTCGAGAGAAAGACCGTATGAATCTAGGAACGTCTACCGATTGAACTTATTCCCCAAATAAAATAGAGGACTATTAATTTATTGATTCTGATGGTTCAACAATTTTTTTAAATTTTTTCTATGGTAGATGATAAACGTTCGCCTTGGCCAAGGCATTACTTACTCGATATTTTTTTATTGTGACCCCCCGTTTAGGCAGGGCGTGAATCCTTGGATATTCGTTATTATAACAAAGTATTCGCATGTGAAAAAAGTTAACGAAATGCTATTAATAGTCGAGAGAAAGACCGTATAAAACTAGGAACGTCGACCAATTGACCTTATTCCCCCCAATAAAATAGGGGACTATTAATTTATTGATTCTGATTATTCAGCAATTTTTTTTAATTTTTTCTATGTTAGATTATAAACGTTTGGCCCTGCCAAGGCATTAGCCACTTGACGTTTCTTTGTTTTGACCCCCCGTTTAGGAGGGGCATGAATCCTTGTATATTCGTCATTATAACAAAGTATTCGCATGTGAAAAAAGTTTACAAAATGCAATTATTAGTCAAGAGAAAGACCGTATGAATCTAGGAACGTCGACCAATTGAACTTATTCTTCCCAATAAAATAGGGGACTACTAATTTATTGATTCTGATAGTTCAGATATTTTTTTTTAAATATTCTATGGCAGATGATAAACGTTCGCCTTGGCCAAGGCATTACTCACTTGACGTTTTTTTGTTGTGCCTCCCCGTTCAGGCGGGGCGTGAATCTTTGTATATTCGTTATTATAACAAAGTATTCGCATGTGAAAAAAGTTTACAAAATGCAATTAATAGGCGAGAGAAAGACCGTATAAATCTCGGAACGTCGACCAATTGAACTTATTCCCCCCAATAAAATAGGAGACTATTAATTTATTGATTTTGATGGTTCAGCAATTTTTTTAATTTTTTCTATGGTAGATGATAAACGTTCGCCTTGGCCAAGGCATTACTCACTTGATGTTTTTTTGTTGTGACCCCCCGTTTAGGCGAGGCGTGAATCCATGGTTATTCGTTATTATAACAAAGTATTCGCATGTGAAAAAAGTTTACAAAATGCAATTAATAGTCGAGAGAAAGACCGTATGAATCTAGGAACGTCTACCGATTGAACTTATTCCCCTCAATAAAATAGAGGACTATCAATTTATTGATTCTGATGGTTCAGCAATTTTTTTAATTTTTTCTATGGTAGATGATAAACGTTGGCCTTGGCCAAGGCATTACTCACTTGATGTTTTTTTTGTGACCCCCCGTTTGGGCGGGGCGTGAATCCTTGGATATTCGTAATTATAACAGAGGATTCGAATGTGAAAAAAGTTTACAAAATGCAATTAATAGTCGAGAGAAAGACCGTATGAATCTAGGAACGTCGACTAATTGAACTTATTCCCCCCAATAAAATAGTGGACTATTAATTTATTGATTCTGTAGGTTCAGCAATTTTTTTAAATATTTTCTATGGCAGATGATAAACGTTCGCCTTGGCCAAGGTATTACTCACTTGACGATATTTTGTTGTGACCCCCCGTTCAGGCGGGGATTGAATCCTATTATATTCGTTATTATAACAAAGTATTCGCATGTAATAAAAGTTTACAAAATGCAATTAATAGTCGAGAGAAAGACCGTAAATATCTAGGAACGCCGACCAATTGACATTATTCCCTCCAATAAAATAGGGGGCTTTCAATTCATTAATTCGGATGGTTCAGAAATTTTTTGAATTTTTTCTATGGCAGATGATAAACGTTCGCCTTGGCCAAGGCATTACTCACTTGACGGTTTTTTTGTTGTGACCCCCCGTTGAGGCAGGGCGTGAATCCTTGGATATTCGTTATTATAACAAAGTATTCGCATGTGAAAAAATTTTACAAATTGCAATTAATAGTCGAGAGAAACACCGTATGAATCTAGGAACGTCGACCAATTGAACTTATTCCCCCCAATAAAATATTGGACTATTAATGTATTGATTCTGATATTTCAGCAATTTTTTTAAATTTTTTCCATGACAGATGATAAACGTTCGCCTTGGCCAAGGCATTACTCACTTGACGTTCTTTAGTTGTGAACCCCCGTTTAGGCGAGGCGTGAATCCGTGGATATTCGTTATTACAACAAAATATTCGCACGTGAAAAAAGTTTACAAAATGCTAATTATAGTCGAGAGAAAGACGGTGAAAATCAGGGAACGTCGACCAATTGACCTTATTCCCCCCAATAAAATAGGGAATTATTAATTCATTGATTCTGATGTTTCAGCAATTCCTTTAAATTTTTTCTAAGGTAGATGATAAACGTTCGCCTTGGCCAAGGCATTACTTACTTGATGTTTTTTTGTTGTGACCCTCCGTTTAGGCGGGGCGTGAATCCTTGCATATTCGTATTTATAACAAAGTATTCGCATGTGAAAAAATTTTACGAAATGCAATTAATAGTCGAGAGAAGGATCGTATGAATCTAGGAACGTTGACCAATTGACATTGTTCCCTCCAATAAAATAGGGGGCTATCAATTTATTAAATCGGATGGTTCCGCAATTTTTTTAATTTTTTTCTATGGCAGATGATAAACGTTCGCCTTGGCCAAGGCATTACTTACGTGACGTTTTTTTGCTGTGACCACCCGTTTAGGCAGGGCGTGAATACTTGGATATTCGTTATTATAACAAAGTTTTCGCATGTGAAAAAAGTTAACGAAATGCAATTAATAGTCGAGAGAAAGAACGTATAAAACTAGGAACGTCGACCAATTGATCTTATTTACCCCAATAAAATAGGGGACTATTAATTCATTGAATCTGATAATTCAGCAATTTTTTTAAATTTTTTCCAAGTCAGATGATAAACGTTTGGCCCCGCCAAGGCATTACTCACTTGATGTTTTTTTGTTGTGACCCCCCGTTTAGGCGGGGCGTGAATCCTTGGTTATTCGTTATTATAACAAAGTATTCGCATGTGAAAAAAGTTTACAAAATGCAATTAATAATCGAGAAAAAAACCGTATGAATTTAGGAACGTCGACCAATTGAACTTATTCCCCCAATAAAATAGAGGATTATTAATTTACTGATTCTGATGGTTCAGCAATTTTTTTAATTTTTTTCTATGGCAGATGATAAACGTTCGCCTTGGCCAAGGCATTACTCACTTGACGTTTTTTTGTTGTGCCCCCCCGTTCAGGCGGGGCGTGAATCTTTGGATATTCGTTATTATAACAAAGTATTCGCATGTGAAAAAAGTTAACGAAATGCAATTAATAGTCGAGAGAAAGAACGTATAAAACTAGGAACGTCGACCAATTGACCTTATTCCCCCCAATAAAATAGGGGACTATTAATTTATTGATTCTGATTATTCAGCAATTTTTTTTAATTTTTTCTATGTTAGATGATAAACGTTTGGCCCTGCCAAGGCATTAGCCACTTGACGTTTCTTAGTTTTGACCCCCCGTTTAGGAGGGGCATGTATCCTTGGATATTCGTCATTATAACAAAGTATTCGCATGTGAAAAAAGTTTACAAAATGCAATTATTAGTTGAGAGAAAGACCGTATGAATCTAGGAACGTCGACAAATTGAACTTATTCTTCCCAATAAAATAGGGGACTATTAATTTATTGATTCTGATAGGTCAGATATTTTTTTCAATATTTTCTATGGCAGATGATAAACGTTCGCCTTGGCCAAGGCTTTACTCACTTGACGTTTTTTTGTTGTGCCTCCCCGTTCAGGCATGGCGTGAATCTTTGGATATTCGTTATTATAACAAAGTATTCGCATGTGAAAAAAGTTTACAGAATGCAAATAATAGTCGAGAGAAAGACCGTATGAATCTAGGAACTTCGACCAATAGAACTTATTCCCCCCAATAAAATAGAGGACTATCAATTTATTGATTCTGATGATTCAGCAATTTTTTTTAATTTTTTCTATGATAGATGATAAACGTTGGCCTTGGCCAAGGCATTACTCACTTGATGTTTTTTTGTTGTGACCATCCGTTTGGGCGGGACGTGTATCCTTGGATATTCGTAATTATAACAGAGGATTCGCATGTGAACAAAGTTTCCAATATGCAATTAATAGTCGAGAGAAAGACCGTATGAATCTAGGAACGTCGACTAATTGAACTTATTCCCCCCAATAAAATAGTGGACTATTAATTTATTGATTCTGAAGGTTCAGCAATTTTTTTGAATATTTTCTATGGCAGATGATAAACGTTCGCCTTGGCCAAGGCATTATTGTTTTTTTGTTGTCACACCCCGTTCAGGCGGGGCGTGAATCCTTATATATTCGTTATTATAACAAAGTATTCTCATATGAAAAAAGTTTACAAAATTCAATTTATAGTCGAGGAAAAGGTCGTATGAATCTAGAAACGTCGACCAATTGACATTATTTCCTCCAATAAAATAGGGGGCTATCAATTTATTAATTCGGATGGTTCAGCTATTTTTTTAATTTTTTCCTATTTCACATGATAAATGTTTGCCTTGGCCAAGGCATTACCCACTTGACGGTTTTTTGTTGTGACCCCCCGTTAAGGCGGGGCGTGAATCCTTGGATATTCGTTATTATAACAAAGTATTCGCATGTGAAAAAAGTTTACAAAATGCAATTAATAGTCGAGAGAAAGACCGAAAGAATCTAAGAAAGTCGACCAATTGAACTTTTTCCCCCCAATAAAATATTGGACTATTAATGTATTGATTCTGATGGTTCAGCAATTTTTTTAAATATTTTCCATGACAGATGATAAACGTTCGCCTTGGCCAAGGCATTACTCACTTGACGTTCTTTTGTTGTGACCCCACGTTTAGGCGGGGCGTGAATCCTTGGATATTCGTTATAACAACAAAATATTCGCATGTGAAAAAAGTTTACTAAATGCAAATAATAGTCGAGAGAAAGACCGTATAAATCTGGGAACGTCGAACAATTGACCTTATTCCCCCCAATAAAATAGGGAATTATTAATTTATTGATTGTAATGGTTCAGCAAATTTTTTTTAAGTTTTTCTATGGTAGATGATAAACGTTCGCCTTGGCCGAGGCATTACTCACTTGATGTTTATTTGTTGTGACTCCTCGTGTAGGCGGGGCGTGAATCCTTGCATATTCGTAATTATAACAAAGTTTTCTCATGTGAAAAAAGTTTACAAAATGCAATTAATAGTCGAGAGAAAGACCGTATGAATCTAGGAACGTCGACCAATTGACATTATTCCCTCCAATAAAATTGGGAACTATCAATTTATTATTTCGGATGGTTCAGCAATTTTTTGAATTTTTTTCTATTGCAGATGATAAACGTTCGCCCTAGCCAAGGCATTACTCACATGACGTTTTTTTGTTGTGACCCCCCGTTTAGGCAGGGCGTGAATCCTTGGATATTCGTTATTATAACAAAATATTCGCATGTGAAAAAAGTTTACAAAATGCAATTAATAGTCGAGAGAATGACCGTATAAATCAAGGAACGTCGACCAATTGACATTATTCCCTCCAATAAAATAGGGAACTATCAATTTATTAATTCGGATGGTTCAGCAATTTTTTTAATTTTTTATTATTGCAGATGATAAACGTTCGCCCTGGCCAAGGCATTACTCACTTGACGTTTTTTTGTTGTGACCCCCCGTTTAGGCAGGGCGTGAATCCTTGTATATACGTTATTTTAACAAAATATTCGCATGTGAAAAAGGTTTACAAAATGCAATTAATAGTCGAGAGAATGACCGTATAAATCAAGGAACGTCGACCAATTGACATTATTCCCTTCAATAAAATAGGGGGCTATCAATTTATTAATTCGGATGGTTCAGAAATTTTTTGAATTATTTCCTATGGCAGATGATAAACGTTCGCCTTGGCCAAGGCATTACTCACTTGACGTTTTTTTGATGTGACCCCCCTTTTAGGCAGGGCGTGAATCCTTGGATATTCGTAAGCAAAACAAAGTTTTCGCATATGAAAAAAGTTAACGAAATGCAATTAATAGTCGAGAGAAAGACCGTATAAATCTAGGAACGTCGACCAATTGACATTATTCCCACCAATAAAATAGGGGGCTATCAATTTATTAATTAGTATGGTTCAGCAATTTTTTAAATTTTTTTCTATGGCAGATGATAAACGTTCGGCTTGGCCAAGGCATTACTCACTTGACGTTTTTTTGTTGTGACCCTCCGTTTAGGCAGGGCGTGAATCATTGGATATTCGTTATTATAACAAAGTATTCGCATGTGAAAAAAGTTACCAAAATGCAAATAATAGTCGAGAGAAAGACCGTATAAATCTAGGAACGCCGACCAATTGACATTATTCCCTCCAATAAAATAGGGGGCTATCAATTCATTAATTCGGATGGTTCAGAAATATTTTGAATTTTTTTCTATGGCAGATGATAAACGTTTGCCTTAGCCAAGGCATTACTCACTTTACGGTTTTTTGTTGTGACCCTCCGTTTAGGCGGGGCGTGAATCCTTGGATATTCGTCATTATATCAAAGTATTCGCATGTGAAAAAAGTTTACAAAATGCAAATTAATAGTCGAGAGAAAGACTGTATGAATCTAAGAACGTCGACCAATTGATGTTATTCCCCCCAATAAAATATTGGACTATTAATGTATTGATTCTGATGGTTCAACAATTTTTTTAAATTTTTTCCATGACAGACGATAAACCTTCGCCTTGGCCAAGGCATTACTCACTTGACGTTCTTTTGTTGTGACCCCCCGATTAGGCGGGGCGTGAATCCTTGAATATTCGTTATTACATCAAAATATTCGCATGTAAAAAAAGTTTACAAAATGCAAATAATAGTCGAGAGAAAGACCGTATAAATCTGGGAACGTCGTCCAATTGACCTTATTCCCCCCAATAAAATATTGGACTATTAATGTATTGATTCTGATGGTTCAACAAATTTTTTAAATTTTTTCCATGACAGACGACAAACGTTCGCCTTGGCCAAGGCATTACTCACTTGACGTTCTTTTGTTGTGACTCCCCGTTTAGGCGGGGCGTGAATCCTTGGATATTCGTTACTACATCAAAATATTCGCATGTAAAAAAAGTTTAGATAATGCAAATAATAGTCGAGAGAAAGACCGTATAAAGCTGGGAACGTCGTCCAATTGACCTTATTCCCCCCAATAAAATAGGGAATTATTAATTTATTGATTCTGATGGTTCGGCAATTTTTTTAAACTTTTTCTATGGTAGATGATAAACGTTCGCCTTGGCCAAGGCATTACTCACTTTATGTTTTTTTGTTGTGACCTCCCGTTTAGGCAGGGCGTGAATCCTTGCATATTCGTTATAATAACAAAGTATTCGCATGTGAAAAAAGTTTACAAAATGCAAGTAATAGTCGAGAAAAAGACCGTATAAATCAAGGAACGTCGACCAATTGACATTATTCCCTTCAATAAAATAGGGGGCTATCAATTTATTAATTCGGATGGTTCAGAAATTTTTTGAATTGTTTCCTATGGCAGATGATGAACGTTCGCCTTAGCCAAGGCATTACTCACTTAACGTTTTTTTGTTGTGACCCCCCGTTCAGGCGGGGCGTGAATCCTTGGATATTCGTTATTATAACAAAGTATTCGCATGTGAAAAAAGTTTACAAAATGCTATTAATAGTCAAGAGAAAGACCGTATAAATCTAGGAACGTCGACCAATTGAACTTATTCCCCTCAATAAAATAGCAGACTATTAATTTAATAATTCGGATGTTTCAACAATTTTTTAAATTTTTTCCATGGCAGATGACTAACGTTCGGCTTGGCTAAGCCATTACCCACTAGACGTGTTTTTATTGTGACCCTCCGTTTAGGCGGGGCGTGAATCCTTGGATATTCGTAAGCAAAACAAAGTTATCGCAAGTGAAAAAAGTTAACGAAATACAATTAATAGTCGAGAGAAAGACCGTATAAAACTAGGAACGTCGACCAATTGACCTTATTTCCCCCAATTAAATAGGGAACTATTTATTTATTGATTCTGATGGTTCAGCAATTTTTTTAAGTTTTTTCCAAGTCAGATGAAAAGCGTTTGGCCCCGCCAAGGCATTAGCCAGTTGACGTTTCTTCGTTGTGAACCCTCGTTTAGGCGGGCCGTGAATCCTTGAATATTCGTAATTATAGCAATGTATTCGCATGTGAAAAGAGTTTACAAAATGCAAATAATAGTCGGGAGAAAGACCGTATGAATCTAGGAACGTCAACCAATTGACATTATTCCCTCCAATAAAATAGGGAGCTATCAATTTATTAATTCGGATGGTTCAGCAATTTTTTTAATTTTTTTCTATAGCAGATGTTAAACGTTCGCCTTGGCCAAGGCATTACTCACTTGACGTTTTTTTGTTGTGACCCCCCGTTTAGGCAGGGCGTGAATCATTAGATATTCGTTATTATAACAAAGTATTTGCATGTGAAAAAAGTTCACGAAATGCAATTAATAGTCGAGAGAAAGACCGTGTAAATCTAGGAACGTCGAAAAATTGAACTTATTTCCCCCAATTCAATAGGGGACAATTAAGTTATTGATTCTGATGGTTCAGCATTTTTCTTAAATTTTTTTTATGGAAGATGATAACGTTCGCCTTGGCCAAGGCATTACTCACTTGACGTTTTTTTTGTTGTGACCCCCCGTTTAGGAGGAGCGTGAATCCTTGGATATTCGTTATTATAACAAAGTATTCGCATGTGAAAAAAGTTTACAAAATGCAATTATTAGTCGAGAGAAAGACCGTATGAATATAGGAACGTCGACCAAGTGACATTATTCCCTCCAATAAAATAGGGGGCTATCAATTTATTAATTTGGATGGTTCAGCAATTTCTTTAATTTTTTTCTATGGCAGATGATAAACGTTCGCTTTGGCCAAGGCATTTCTCACTTGACGTTTTTTAAAATAGGGGACAATTAATTTATTGATTCTGATGGTTCAGCAATTTTTTAAAATTTTTTTTATGGAAGATGATAAACGTTCGCCTTGGCCAAGGCATTACTCACTTGACGTTTTTTGTTGTGACCCCCCGTTTAGGAGGGGCGTGAATCCTTGGATATTCGTTATTATAACAAAGTATTCGCATGTGAAAAAAGTTTACAAAATGCATTTAATAGTCGAGAGAAAGACCGTATGAATCTAGGAACGTCTACCGATTGAACTTATTCCCCAAAAAAAATAGAGGACTATTAATTTATTGATTCTGATGGTTCAGCAATTTTTTTAAATTTTTTCTATGGTAGATGATAAACGTTCGCCTTGGCCAAGGCATTACTTACTCGATATTTTTTTATTGTGACCCCCCGTTTAGGCAGGGCGTGAATCCTTGGATATTCGTTATTATAACAAAGTATTCGCATGTGAAAAAAGTTAACGAAATGCTATTAATAGTCGAGAGAAAGACCGTATAAAACTAGGAACGTCGACAAATTGACCTTATTCCCCCCAATAAAATAGGGGACTATTAATTTATTGATTCTGATTATTCAGCAATTTTTTTTAATTTTTTCTATGTTAGATTATAAACGTTTGGCCCTGCCAAGGCATTAGCCACTTGACGTTTCTTTGTTTTGACCCCCCGTTTAGGAGGGGCATGAATCCTTGTATATTCGTCATTATAACAAAGTATTCGCATGTGAAAAAAGTTTACAAAATGCAATTATTAGTCAAGAGAAAGACCGTATGAATCTAGGAACGTCGACCAATTGAACTTATTCTTCCCAATAAAATAGGGGACTACTAATTTATTGATTCTGATAGTTCAGATATTTTTTTTTTTAATTTTCTATGGCAGATGATAAACGTTCGCCTTGGCCAAGGCATTACTCACTTGACGTTTTTTTGTTGTGCCTCCCCGTTCAGGCGGGGCGTGAATCTTTGTATATTCGTTATTATAACAAAGTATTCGCATGTGAAAAAAGTTTACAGAATGCAATTAATAGGCGAGAGAAAGACCGTATAAATCTCGGAACGTCGACCAATTGAACTTATTCCCCCCAATAAAATAGGAGACTATTAATTTATTGATTTTGATGGTTCAGCAATTTTTTTAATTTTTTCTATGGTAGATGATAAACGTTCGCCTTGGCCAAGGCATTACTCACTTGATGTTTTTTTGTTGTGACCCCCCGTTTAGGCGGGGCGTGAATCCATGGTTATTCGTTATTATAACAAAGTATTCGCATGTGAAAAAAGTTTACAAAATGCAATTAATAGTCGAGAGAAAGACCGTATGAATCTAGGAACATCGACCAATTGAACTTATTCCCCCCAATAAAATAGAGGACTATCAATTTATTGATTCTGATGGTTCAGCAATTTTTTTTAATTTTTTCTATGGTAGATGATAAACGTTGGCCTTGGCCAAGGCATTACTCACTTGATGTTTTTTTTTGTGACCCCCCGTTTGGGCGGGGCGTGAATCCTTGGATATTCGTAATTATAACAGAGGATTCGCATGTGAAAAAAGTTTACAAAATGCAATTAATAGTCAAGAGAAAGACCGTATGAATCTAGGAACGTCGACCAATTATTAATTCGGATGGTTCAACAATTTTTTAAATTTTTTCCATGGCAGATGACTAACGTTCGGCTTGGCTAAGGCATTACCCACTAGACGTGTTTTTATTGTGACCCTCCGTTTAGGCGGGGCGTGAATCCTTGGATATTCGTAAGCAAAACAAAGTTATCGCATGTGAAAAAAGTTAACGAAATACAATTAATAGTCGAGAGAAAGACCGTATAAAACTAGGAACGTCGACCAATTGACCTTATTTCCCCCAATTAAATAGGGGACTATTTATTTATTGATTCTGATGGTTCAGCAATTTTTTTAAATTTTTTCCAAGTCAGATGAAAAGCGTTTGGCCCCGCCAAGGCATTAGCCAGTTGACGTTTCTTCGTTGTGAACCCTCGTTTAGGCGGGCCGTGAATCCTTGAATATTCGTAATTATAGCAATGTATTCGCATGTGAAAAGAGTTTACAAAATGCAAATAATAGTCGGGAGAAAGACCGTATGAATCTAGGAACGTCAACCAATTGACATTATTCCCTCCAATAAAATAGGGAGCTATCAATTTATTAATTCGGATGGTTCAGCAATTTTTTTAATTTTTTTCTATAGCAGATGTTAAACGTTCGCCTTGGCCAAGGCATTACTCACTTGACGTTTTTTTGTTGTGACCCCCCGTTTAGGCAGGGCGTGAATCATTGGATATTCGTTATTATAACAAAGTATTTGCATGTGAAAAAAGTTCACGAAATGCAATTAATAGTCGAGAGAAAGACCGTGTAAATCTAGGAACGTCGAAAAATTGAACTTATTTCCCCCAATTCAATAGGGGACAATTAAGTTATTGATTCTGATGGTTCAGCATTTTTCTTAAATTTTTTTTATGGAAGATGATAACGTTCGCCTTGGCCAAGGCATTACTCACTTGACGTTTTTTTGTTGTGACCCCATGTTTAGGAGGAGCGTGAATCCTTGGATATTCGTTATTATAACAAAGTATTCGCATGTGAAAAAAGTTTACAAAATGCAATTATTAGTCGAGAGAAAGACCGTATGAATATAGGAACGTCGACCAAGTGACATTATTCCCTCCAATAAAATAGGGGGCTATCAATTTATTAATTTGGATGGTTCAGCAATTTCTTTATTTTTTTTCTATGGCAGATGATAAACGTTCGCTTTGGCCAAGGCATTTCTCACTTGACGTTTTTTAAAATAGGGGACAATTAATTTATTGATTCTGATAGTTCAGCAATTTTTTAAAAAAATTTTTATGGAAGATGATAAACGTTCGCCTTGGCCAAGGCATTACTCACTTGACGTTTTTTGTTGTGACCCCCCGTTTAGGAGGGGCGTGAATCCTTGGATATTCGTTATTATAACAAAGTATTCGCATGTGAAAAAAGTTTACAAAATGCAATTAATAGTCGAGAGAAAGACCGTATGAATCTAGGAACGTCTACCGATTGAACTTATTCCCCAAATAAAATAGAGGACTATTAATTTATTGATTCTGATGGTTCAGCAATTTTTTTAAATTTTTTCTATGGTAGATGATAAACGTTCGCCTTGGCCAAGGCATTACTTACTCGATATTTTTTTATTGTGACCCCCCGTTTAGGCAGGGCGTGAATCCTTGGATATTCGTTATTATAACAAAGTATTCGCATGTGAAAAAAGTTAACGAAATGCTATTAATAGTCGAGAGAAAGACCGTATAAAACTAGGAACGTCGACCAATTGACCTTATTCCCCCCAATAAAATAGGGGACTATTAATTTATTGATTCTGATTATTCAGCAATTTTTTTTAATTTTTTCTATGTTAGATTATAAACGTTTGGCCCTGCCAAGGCATTAGCCACTTGACGTTTCTTTGTTTTGACCCCCCGTTTAGGAGGGGCATGAATCCTTGTATATTCGTCATTATAACAAAGTATTCGCATGTGAAAAAAGTTTACAAAATGCAATTATTAGTCAAGAGAAAGACCGTATGAATCTAGGAACGTCGACCAATTGAACTTATTCTTCCCAATAAAATAGGGGACTACTAATTTATTGATTCTGATAGTTCAGATATTTTTTTTTTTAATTTTCTATGGCAGATGATAAACGTTCGCCTTGGCCAAGGCATTACTCACTTGACGTTTTTTTGTTGTGCCTCCCCGTTCAGGCGGGGCGTGAATCTTTGTATATTCGTTATTATAACAAAGTATTCGCATGTGAAAAAAGTTTACAGAATGCAATTAATAGGCGAGAGAAAGACCGTATAAATCTCGGAACGTCGACCAATTGAACTTATTCCCCCCAATAAAATAGGAGACTATTAATTTATTGATTTTGATGGTTCAGCAATTTTTTTAATTTTTTCTATGGTAGATGATAAACGTTCGCCTTGGCCAAGGCATTACTCACTTGATGTTTTTTTGTTGTGACCCCCCGTTTATGCGGGGCGTGAATCCATGGTTATTCGTTATTATAACAAAGTATTCGCATGTGAAAAAAGTTTACAAAATGCAATTAATAGTCGAGAGAAAGACCGTATGAATCTAGGAACGTCTACCGATTGAACTTATTCCCCTCAATAAAATAGAGGACTATCAATTTATTGATTCTGATGGTTCAGCAATTTTTTTTAATTTTTTTTATGGTAGATGATAAACGTTGGCCTTGGCCAAGGCATTACTCACTTGATGTTTTTTTTGTGACCCCCCGTTTGGGCGGGGCGTGAATCCTTGGATATTCGTAATTATAACAGAGGATTCGCATGTGAAAAAAGTTTACAAAATGAAATTAATAGTCGAGAGAAAGACCGTATGAATCTAGGAACGTCGACTAATTGAACTTATTCCCCCCAATAAAATAGTGGACTATTAATTTATTGATTCTGTAGGTTCAGCAATTTTTTTAAATATTTTCTATGGCAGATGATAAACGTTCGCCTTGGCCAAGGTATTACTCACTTGACGATATTTTGTTGTGACCCCCCGTTCAGGCGGGGATTGAATCCTATTATATTCGTTATTATAACAAAGTATTCGCATGTAATAAAAGTTTACAAAATGCAATTAATAGTCGAGAGAAAGACCGTAAATATCTAGGAACGCCGACCAATTGACATTATTCCCTCCAATAAAATAGGGGGCTTTCAATTCATTAATTCGGATGGTTCAGAAATTTTTTGAATTTTTTCTATGGCAGATGATAAACGTTCGCCTTGGCCAAGGCATTACTCACTTGACGTTTTTTTGTTGTGACCCCCCGTTGAGGCAGGGCGTGAATCCTTGGATATTCGTTATTATAACAAAGTATTCGCATGTGAAAAAATTTTACAAATTGCAATTAATAGTCGAGAGAAACACCGTATGAATCTAGGAACGTCGACCAATTGAACTTATTCCCCCCAATCAAATATTGGACTATTAATGTATTGATTCTGATATTTCAGCAATTTTTTTAAATTTTTTCCATGACAGATGATAAACGTTCGCCTTGGCCAAGGCATTACTCACTTGACGTTCTTTAGTTGTGAACCCCCGTTTAGGCGAGGCGTGAATCCGTGGATATTCGTTATTACAACAAAATATTCGCACGTGAAAAAAGTTTACAAAATGCAAATTATAGTCGAGAGAAAGACGGTGTAAATCTGGGAACGTCGACCAATTGACCTTATTCCCCCCAATAAAATAGGGAATTATTAATTTATTGATTCTGATGTGTCAGCAATTCCTTTAAATTTTTTCTAAGGTAGATGATAAACGTTCGCCTTGGCCAAGGCATTACTTACTTGATGTTTTTTTGTTGTGACCCTCCGTTTAGGCGGGGCGTGAATCCTTGCATATTCGTATTTATAACAAAGTATTCGCATGTGAAAAAATTTTACGAAATGCAATTAATAGTCGAGAGAAGGATCGTATGAATCTAGGAACGTTGACCAATTGACATTGTTCCCTCCAATAAAATAGGGGGCTATCAATTTATTAAATCGGATGGTTCCGCAATTTTTTTAATTTTTTTCTATGGCAGATGATAAACGTTCGCCTTGGCCAAGGCATTATTTACGTGACGTTTTTTTGCTGTGACCACCCGTTTAGGCAGGGCGTGAATACTTGGATATTCGTTATTATAACAAAGTTTTCGCATGTGAAAAAAGTTAACGAAATGCAATTAATAGTCGAGAGAAAGAACGAATAAAACTAGGAACGTCGACCAATTGATCTTATTTACCCCAATAAAATAGGGGACTATTAATTCATTGATTCTGATAATTCAGCAATTTTTTTAAATTTTTTCCAAGTCAGATGATAAACGTTTGGCCCCGCCAAGGCATTACTCACTTGATGTTTTTTTGTTGTGACCCCCCGTTTAGGCGGGGCGTGAATCCTTGGTTATTCGTTATTATAACAAAGTATTCGCATGTGAAAAAAGTTTACAAAATGCAATTAATAATCGAGAAAAAAACCGTATGAATCTAGGAACGTCGACCAATTGAACTTATTCCCCCAATAAAATAGAGGATTATTAATTTACTGATTCTGATGGTTCAGCAATTTTTTTAATTTTTTTCTATGGCAGATGATAAACGTTCGCCTTGGCCAAGGCATTACTCACTTGACGTTTTTTTGTTGTGCCCCCCCGTTCAGGCGGGGCGTGAATCTTTGGATATTCGTTATTATAACAAAGTATTCGCATGTGAAAAAAGTTAACGAAATGCAATTAATAGTCGAGAGAAAGAACGTATAAAACTAGGAACGTCGACCAATTGACCTTATTCCCCCCAATAAAATAGGGGACTATTAATTTATTGATTCTGATTATTCAGCAATTTTTTTTAATTTTTTCTATGTTAGATGATAAACGTTTGGCCCTGCCAAGGCATTAGCCACTTGACGTTTCTTAGTTTTGACCCCCCGTTTAGGAGGGGCATGTATCCTTGGATATTCGTCATTATAACAAAGTATTCGCATGTGAAAAAAGTTTACAAAATGCAATTATTAGTTGAGAGAAAGACCGTATGAATCTAGGAACGTCGACAAACTGAACTTATTCTTCCCAATAAAATAGGGGACTATTAATTTATTGATTCTGATAGGTCAGATATTTTTTTCAATATTTTCTATGGCAGATGATAAACGTTCGCCTTGGCCAAGGCTTTACTCACTTGACGTTTTTTTGTTGTGCCTCCCCGTTCAGGCATGGCGTGAATCTTTGGATATTCGTTATTATAACAAAGTATTCGCATGTGAAAAAAGTTTACAGAATGCAAATAATAGTCGAGAGAAAGACCGTATGAATCTAGGAACTTCGACCAATAGAACTTATTCCCCCCAATAAAATAGAGGACTATCAATTTATTGATTCTGATGATTCAGCAATTTTTTTTAATTTTTTCTATGATAGATGATAAACGTTGGCCTTGGCCAAGGCATTACTCACTTGATGTTTTTTTGTTGTGACCATCCGTTTGGGCGGGACGTGTATCCTTGGATATTCGTAATTATAACAGAGGATTCGCATGTGAACAAAGTTTCCAATATGCAATTAATAGTCGAGAGAAAGACCGTATGAATCTAGGAACGTCGACTAATTGAACTTATTCCCCCCAATAAAATAGTGGACTATTAATTTATTGATTCTGAAGGTTCAGCAATTTTTTTGAATATTTTCTATGGCAGATGATAAACGTTCGCCTTGGCCAAGGCATTATTGTTTTTTTGTTGTCACACCCCGTTCAGGCGGGGCGTGAATCCTTATATATTCGTTATTATAACAAAGTATTCTCATATGAAAAAAGTTTACAAAATTCAATTTATAGTCGAGGAAAAGGTCGTATGAATCTAGAAACGTCGACCAATTGACATTATTCCCTCCAATAAAATAGGGGGCTATCAATTTATTAATTCGGATGGTTCAGCTATTTTTTTAATTTTTTCCTATTTCACATGATAAATGTTTGCCTTGGCCAAGGCATTACCCACTTGACGGTTTTTTGTTGTGACCCCCCGTTAAGGCGGGGCGTGAATCTTTGGATATTCGTTATTATAACAAAGTATTCGCATGTGAAAAAAGTTTACAAAATGCAATTAATAGTCGAGAGAAAGACCGAATGAATCTAAGAAAGTCGACCATTTGAACTTTTTCCCCCCAATAAAATATTGGACTATTAATGTATTGATTCTCATGGTTCAGCAATTTTTTTAAATATTTTCCATGACAGATGATAAACGTTCGCCTTGGCCAAGGCATTACTCACTTGACGTTCTTTTGTTGTGACCCCCCGTTTAGGCGGGGCGTGAATCCTTGGATATTCGTTATAACAACAAAATATTCGCATGTGAAAAAAGTTTACTAAATGCAAATAATAGTCGAGAGAAAGACCGTATAAATCTGGGAACGTCGAACAATTGACCTTATTCCCCCCAATAAAATAGGGAATTATTAATTTATTGATTGTAATGGTTCAGCAAAATTTTTTTTAAGTTTTTCTATGGTAGATGATAAACGTTCGCCTTGGCCGAGGCATTACTCACTTGATGTTTATTTGTTGTGACTCCTCGTGTAGGCGGGGCGTGAATCCTTGCATATTCGTAATTATAACAAAGTTTTCTCATGTGAAAAAAGTTTACAAAATGCAATTAATAGTCGAGAGAAAGACCGTATGAATCTAGGAACGTCGACCAATTGACATTATTCCCTCCAATAAAATAGGGAACTATCAATTTATTATTTCGGATGGTTCAGCAATTTTTTGAATTTTTTTCTATTGCAGATGATAAACGTTCGCCCTAGCCAAGGCATTACTCACATGACGTTTTTTTGTTGTGACCCCCCGTTTAGGCAGGGCGTGAATCCTTGGATATTCGTTATTATAACAAAATATTCGCATGTGAAAAAAGTTTACAAAATGCAATTAATAGTCGAGAGAATGACCGTATAAATCAAGGAACGTCGACCAATTGACATTATTCCCTCCAATAAAATAGGGGGCTATCAATTTATTAATTCGGATGGTTCAGAAATTTTTTGAATTATTTCCTATGGCAGATGATACACGTTCGCCTTGGCCAAGGCATTACTCACTTGACGTTTTTTTGATGTGACCCCCCTTTTAGGCAGGGCGTGAATCCTTGGATATTCGTAAGCAAAACAAAGTTTTCGCATGTGAAAAAAGTTAACGAAATGCAATTAATAGTCGAGAGAAAGACCGTATAAATCTAGGAACGTCGACCAATTGACATTATTCCCACCAATAAAATAGGGGGCTATCAATTTATTAATTAGGATGGTTCAGCAATTTTTTTAATTTTTTTCTATGGCAGATGATAAACGTTCGGCTTGGCCAAGGCATTACTCACTTGACGTTTTTTTGTTGTGACCCCCCGTTTAGGCGGGGAATGAATCCTAGGATATTCGAGATTATAACAAAGTATTCGCATCTGAAAAAAGTTTACAAAATGCAATTAATAGTCGAGAAAAAGACCGTATAAAACTAGGAACGTCGACCAATTGACCTTATTCCCCTCAATAAAATAGCAGACTAATAATTTATTAATTGGGATGGTTCAGCAATTTTTTCAAATATTTCCTATGACAGATGATAAACGTTCGCCTTGACCAAGGCATCACTCACTTGACGTTTTTTTGTTGTGACCCCCCGTTCAGGCGGGGCGTGAATCCTTGGATATTCGTTATTATAACAAAGTATTCGCATGTGAAAAAAGTTTACAAAATGCTATTAATAGTCGAGAGAAAGACCGTATAAATCTAGGAACGTCGACCAATTGACAATATTCCCTTCAATAAAATAGGGGGCTATCAATTTATTAATTCGGATGGTTCAGAAATTTTTTGAATTATTTTCTATGGCTGATGATAAACGTTCGCCTTGGCCAATGCATTACTAACTTGAAGCTTCTTTGTTGTGACCCCCCGTTTAGGCAGGGCGTGAATCCTTGGATATTCGTAAGCAAAACAAAGTTTTCGCATGTGAAAGAAGTTAACGAAATACAATTAATAGTCGAGAGAAAGACCGTATAAAACTAGGAACGTCGACCAATTGACCTTATTTCCCCCAATAAAATAGGGGACTATTAATTTATTGATTCTGATGGTTCAGCAATTTTTTTAAATATTTTTCATGTCAGATGATAAACGTTTGGCCCTGCCAAGGCATTAGCCACTAGACGTTTCTCCGTTGTGAACCCTCGTTTAGGCGGGGATTGAATCCTAGGATATTCGTGATTATAACAATGTATTCGCATCTGAAAGAAGTTTACAAAATGCAATTAATAGTCGAGAATAAAACCGTTTGAAACTAGGAACGTCGACCAATTGATCTTATCCCCCCCCAAAAAAATGGGGGACTTATAATTTATTGATTCTGATGGTTCAGCAATTTTTTTTTAATTTTTTCCATGTCAGATGATAAACGTTTGGCCCTGCCAAGGCATTAGCCTCTTGACGTTTCTTTGTTGTGACCCCCCGTTTAGGCAGGGAATGAATCCTAGGATATTCGTGGTTATAACAAAGTATTCGCATCTGAAAGAAGTTTACAAAATGCAATTAATAGTCGAGAAAAAGACCGTTTGAAAATAGGAACGTCGACCAATTGATCTTATTCCCCCCAATAAAATAGGGGACTTATAATTTATTGATTCTGATGGTTCAGCAATTTTTTTAAATATTTTTCCATGTCAGATGATAAACGTTTGGCCCTGCCAAGGCATTAGCCTCTTGACGTTTCTTTGTTGTGACCCCCCGTTTAGGCGGGCCGTGAATCCTTGAATATTCGTGATTATAGAAATGTATTCGCATGTGAAAAGAGTTTACAAAATACAATTAATAGTCGAGAGAAAGACCGTATAATTCTAGGAACGTCGACCAATTGACATTATTCCCTTCAATAAAATAGGGGGCTATCAATTTATTAATTCGGATGGTTCAGAAATTTTTTGAATTATTTCCTATGGCAGATGATACACGTTCGCCTTGGCCAAGGCATTACTCACTTGATGTTTTTTTGTTGTGACCCCCCGTTTAGGCAGGGCGTGAATCCTTGGATATTCGTTATTATAACAAAATATTCGCATGTGAAAAAAGTTTACAAAATGCAATTAATAGTCGAGAGAATGACCGTATAAATCAAGGAACGTCGACCAATTGACATTATTCCCTCCAATAAAATAGGGGGCTATCAATTTATTAATTCGGATGGTTCAGAAATTTTTTGAATTATTTCCTATGGCAGATGATACACGTTCGCCTTGGCCAAGGCATTACTCACTTGACGTTTTTTTGATGTGACCCCCCTTTTAGGCAGGGCGTGAATCCTTGGATATTCGTAAGCAAAACAAAGTTTTCGCATGTGAAAAAAGTTAACGAAATGCAATTAATAGTCGAGAGAAAGACCGTATAAATCTAGGAACGTCGACCAATTGACATTATTCCCACCAATAAAATAGGGGGCTATCAATTTATTAATTAGGATGGTTCAGCAATTTTTTTAATTTTTTTCTATGGCAGATGATAAACGTTCGGCTTGGCCAAGGCATTACTCACTTGACGTTTTTTTGTTGTGACCCCCCGTTTAGGCGGGGAATGAATCCTAGGATATTCGAGATTATAACAAAGTATTCGCATCTGAAAAAAGTTTACAAAATGCAATTAATAGTCGAGAAAAAGACCGTATAAAACTAGGAACGTCGACCAATTGACCTTATTCCCCTCAATAAAATAGCAGACTAATAATTTATTAATTGGGATGGTTCAGCAATTTTTTCAAATATTTCCTATGACAGATGATAAACGTTCGCCTTGACCAAGGCATCACTCACTTGACGTTTTTTTGTTGTGACCCCCCGTTCAGGCGGGGCGTGAATCCTTGGATATTCGTTATTATAACAAAGTATTCGCATGTGAAAAAAGTTTACAAAATGCTATTAATAGTCGAGAGAAAGACCGTATAAATCTAGGAACGTCGACCAATTGACAATATTCCCTTCAATAAAATAGGGGGCTATCAATTTATTAATTCGGATGGTTCAGAAATTTTTTGAATTATTTTCTATGGCTGATGATAAACGTTCGCCTTGGCCAATGCATTACTAACTTGAAGCTTCTTTGTTGTGACCCCCCGTTTAGGCAGGGCGTGAATCCTTGGATATTCGTAAGCAAAACAAAGTTTTCGCATGTGAAAGAAGTTAACGAAATACAATTAATAGTCGAGAGAAAGACCGTATAAAACTAGGAACGTCGACCAATTGACCTTATTTCCCCCAATAAAATAGGGGACTATTAATTTATTGATTCTGATGGTTCAGCAATTTTTTTAAATATTTTTCATGTCAGATGATAAACGTTTGGCCCTGCCAAGGCATTAGCCACTAGACGTTTCTCCGTTGTTAACCCTCGTTTAGGCGGGGATTGAATCCTAGGATATTCGTGATTATAACAATGTATTCGCATCTGAAAGAAGTTTACAAAATGCAATTAATAGTCGAGAATAAAACCGTTTGAAACTAGGAACGTCGACCAATTGATCTTATCCCCCCCCAAAAAAATGGGGGACTTATAATTTATTGATTCTGATGGTTCAGCAATTTTTTTTAAATTTTTTCCATGTCAGATGATAAACGTTTGGCCCTGCCAAGGCATTAGCCTCTTGACGTTTCTTTGTTGTGACCCCCCGTTTAGGCAGGGAATGAATCCTAGGATATTCGTGGTTATAACAAAGTATTCGCATCTGAAAGAAGTTTACAAAATGCAATTAATAGTCGAGAAAAAGACCGTTTGAAAATAGGAACGTCGACCAATTGATCTTATTCCCCCCAATAAAATAGGGGACTTATAATTTATTGATTCTGATGGTTCAGCAATTTTTTTAAATATTTTTCCATGTCAGATGTTAAACGTTTGGCCCTGCCAAGGCATTAGCCTCTTGACGTTTCTTTGTTGTGACCCCCCGTTTAGGCGGGCCGTGAATCCTTGAATATTCGTGATTATAGAAATGTATTCGCATGTGAAAAGAGTTTACAAAATACAATTAATAGTCGAGAGAAAGACCGTATAATTCTAGGAACGTCGACCAATTGACATTATTCCCTTCAATAAAATAGGGGGCTATCAATTTATTAATTCGGATGGTTCAGAAATTTTTTGAATTATTTCCTATGGCAGATGATAATCGTTCGCCTTGGCCAAGGCATTACTCACTTGATGTTTCTCCGTTGTGAACCCTCGTTTAGGCGGGGAATGAATCCTAGGATATTCGTGATTATAATAAAGTATTCGCATCTGAAAAAAATTTACAAAATACAATTAATAGTCGAGAAAAAGACCGTATAAATCAAGGAACGTCGACCAATTGACATTATTCCCTTCAAAAAAATAGGGGGCTATCAATTTATTAATTCGGATGGTTCAAAAATTTTTTGAATTATTTCCTATGGCAGATGATAAACGTTCGCCTTGGCCAATGCATTACTAACGTGACGCTTTTTTGTTGTGACCCCCCGTTTAGGCAGGGCGTGAATTCTTGGATATTCGTAAGCAAAACAAAGTTTTAGCATGTGAAAAAAGTTAACGAAATGCAATTAATAGTCGAGAGAAAGACCGTATAAAACTAGGAACGTCGACCAATTGACCTTATTTCCCCCAATAAAATAGGGGACTATTAATTTATTGATTCTGTTGGTTCAGCAATTTTTTTAAAATTTTTTTCCAAGTCAGATGATAAATTTTTGGCCCCGCCAAGGCATTAGCCACTTGACGTTTCTTCGTTGTGAACCCCTGTTCAGGCGGGGAATGAATCCTAAGATATTCGTGATTATAACAAAGTATTCGCATCTGAATAATTTTACAAAATGCAATTAATAGTCGAGAGAAAGTCCGTATAAAACTAGGAACGTCGACCAATTGACCTTATTCCCCCCAATAAAATAGGGAATTATTAATTTATTGATTCTGATGGTTCGGCAATTTTTTTAATTTTTTTCTATGGCAGATGATGAACGTTCGCCTTGGCCAAGGCATTACTCACTTGACGTTTTTTTGTTGTGACCACCCGTTTAGGCAGGGCGTGAATACTTGGATATTCGTTATTATAACAAAGTATTCGCATGTGAGAAAAGTTTACAAAATGCAATTAATAGTCGAGAGAAAGACCGTATAAATCTAGGAACGTCGACCAATTCAACTTCTTTCCCCCAATAATATTGAAGACTATTAATTTATTGATTCTGATGGTTCAGCAATTTTTTAAATTTTTTCTATGGTAGATGATGAACGTTCGCCTTGGCCAAGGCATTTCTCACTTGATGTTTTTTTGTTATGACCTCCTGTTTAGGCGGGGCGTGAATCCTTGGTTATTCGTTATTATAACAAAGTATTCGCATGTGAAAAAAGTTAACGAAATGCAAATAATAGTCGAGAGAAAGACCGTATAAAACTAGGAACGTCGACCAATTGACCTTATTCCCCCCAATAAAGTAGGGTACTATTAATTTATTGATTCTGATGGTTCAGCAATTTTTTTCAATTTTTTCTATGGTAGATGATAAACGTTTGGCCCTGCCAAGGCATTAGCCACTTGACGTTTCTTAGTTTTGACCCCCCGTTTAGGAGGGGCATGTATCCTTGGATATTCGTCATTATAACAAAGTATTCGCATGTGAAAAAAGTTTACAAAATGCAATTATTAGTTGAGAGAAAGACCGTATGAATCTAGGAACGTCGACAAATTGAACTTATTCTTCCCAATAAAATAGGGGACTATTAATTTATTGATTCTGATAGGTCAGATATTTTTTTCAATATTTTCTATGGCAGATGATAAACGTTCGCCTTGGCCAAGGCTTTACTCACTTAACGTTTTTTTGTTGTGCCTCCCCGTTCAGGCATGGCGTGAATCTTTGGATATTCGTTATTATAACAAAGTATTCGCATGTGAAAAAAGTTTACAGAATGCAAATAATAGTCGAGAGAAAGACCGTATGAATCTAGGAACTTCGACCAATAGAACTTATTCCCCCCAATAAAATAGAGGACTATCAATTTATTGATTCTGATGATTCAGCAATTTTTTTTAATTTTTTCTATGATAGATGATAAACGTTGGCCTTGGCCAAGGCATTACTCACTTGATGTTTTTTTGTTGTGACCATCCGTTTGGGCGGGACGTGTATCCTTGGATATTCGTAATTATAACAGAGGATTCGCATGTGAACAAAGTTTCCAATATGCAATTAACAGTCGAGAGAAAGACCGTATGAATCTAGGAACGTCGACTAATTGAACTTATTCCCCCCAATAAAATAGTGGACTATTAATTTATTGATTCTGAAGGTTCAGCAATTTTTTTGAATATTTTCTATGGCAGATGATAAACGTTCGCCTTGGCCAAGGCATTATTGTTTTTTTGTTGTCACACCCCGTTCAGGCGGGGCGTGAATCCTTATATATTCGTTATTATAACAAAGTATTCTCATATGAAAAAAGTTTACAAAATTCAATTTATAGTCGAGGAAAAGGTCGTATGAATCTAGAAACGTCGACCAATTGACATTATTCCCTCCAATAAAATAGGGGGCTATCAATTTATTAATTCGGATGGTTCAGCTATTTTTTTAATTTTTTCCTATTTCACATGATAAATGTTTGCCTTGGCCAAGGCATTACCCACTTGACGGTTTTTTGTTGTGACCCCCCGTTAAGGCGGGGCGTGAATCCTTGGATATTCGTTATTATAACAAAGTATTCGCATGTGAAAAAAGTTTACAAAATGCAATTAATAGTCGAGAGAAAGACCGAATGAATCTAAGAAAGTCGACCATTTGAACTTTTTCCCCCCAATAAAATATTGGACTATTAATGTATTGATTCTCATGGTTCAGCAATTTTTTTAAATATTTTCCATGACAGATGATAAACGTTCGCCTTGGCCAAGGCATTACTCACTTGACGTTCTTTTGTTGTGACCCCCCGTTTAGGCGGGGCGTGAATCCTTGGATATTCGTTATAACAACAAAATATTCGCATGTGAAAAAAGTTTACTAAATGCAAATAATAGTCGAGAGAAAGACCGTATAAATCTGGGAACGTCGAACAATTGACCTTATTGCCCCCAATAAAATAGGGAATTATTAATTTATTGATTGTAATGGTTCAGCAAAATTTTTTTAAGTTTTTCTATGGTAGATGATAAACGTTCGCCTTGGCCGAGGCATTACTCACTTGATGTTTATTTGTTGTGACTCCTCGTGTAGGCGGGGCGTGAATCCTTGCATATTCGTAATTATAACAAAGTTTTCTCATGTGAAAAAAGTTTACAAAATGCAATTAATAGTCGAGAGAAAGACCGTATGAATCTAGGAACGTCGACCAATTGACATTATTCCCTCCAATAAAATAGGGAACTATCAATTTATTATTTCGGATGGTTCAGCAATTTTTTGAATTTTTTTCTATTGCAGATGATAAACGTTCGCCCTAGCCAAGGCATTACTCACATGACGTTTTTTTGTTGTGACCCCCCGTTTAGGCAGGGCGTGAATCCTTGGATATTCGTTATTATAACAAAATATTCGCATGTGAAAAAAGTTTACAAAATGCAATTAATAGTCGAGAGAATGACCGTATAAATCAAGGAACGTCGACCAATTGACATTATTCCCTCCAATAAAATAGGGGGCTATCAATTTATTAATTCGGATGGTTCAGAAATTTTTTGAATTATTTCCTATGGCAGATGATACACGTTCGCCTTGGCCAAGGCATTACTCACTTGACGTTTTTTTGATGTGACCCCCCTTTTAGGCAGGGCGTGAATCCTTGGATATTCGTAAGCAAAACAAAGTTTTCGCATGTGAAAAAAGTTAACGAAATGCAATTAATAGTCGAGAGAAAGACCGTATAAATCTAGGAACGTCGACCAATTGACATTATTCCCACCAAGAAAATAGGGGGCTATCAATTTATTAATTAGGATGGTTCAGCAATTTTTTTAATTTTTTTCTATGGCAGATGATAAACGTTCGGCTTGGCCAAGGCATTACTCACTTGACGTTTTTTTGTTGTGATCCCCCGTTTAGGCGGGGAATGAATCCTAGGATATTCGAGATTATAACAAAGTATTCGCATCTGAAAAAAGTTTACAAAATGCAATTAATAGTCGAGAAAAAGACCGTATAAAACTAGGAACGTCGACCAATTGACCTTATTCCCCTCAATAAAATAGCAGACTAATAATTTATTAATTGGGATGGTTCAGCAATTTTTTCAAATATTTCCTATGACAGATGATAAACGTTCGCCTTGACCAAGGCATCACTCACTTGACGTTTTTTTGTTGTGACCCCCCGTTCAGGCGGGGCGTGAATCCTTGGATATTCGTTATTATAACAAAGTATTCGCATGTGAAAAAAGTTTACAAAATGCTATTAATAGTCGAGAGAAAGACCGTATAAATCTAGGAACGTCGACCAATTGACAATATTCCCTTCAATAAAATAGGGGGCTATCAATTTATTAATTCGGATGGTTCAGAAATTTTTTGAATTATTTTCTATGGCTGATGATAAACGTTCGCCTTGGCCAATGCATTACTAACTTGAAGCTTCTTTGTTGTGACCCCCCGTTTAGGCAGGGCGTGAATCCTTGGATATTCGTAAGCAAAACAAAGTTTTCGCATGTGAAAGAAGTTAACGAAATACAATTAATAGTCGAGAGAAAGACCGTATAAAACTAGGAACGTCGACCAATTGACCTTATTTCCCCCAATAAAATAGGGGACTATTAATTTATTGATTCTGATGGTTCAGCAATTTTTTTAAATATTTTTCATGTCAGATGATAAACGTTTGGCCCTGCCAAGGCATTAGCCACTAGACGTTTCTCCGTTGTGAACCCTCGTTTAGGCGGGGATTGAATCCTAGGATATTCGTGATTATAACAATGTATTCGCATCTGAAAGAAGTTTACAAAATGCAATTAATAGTCGAGAATAAAACCGTTTGAAACTAGGAACGTCGACCAATTGATCTTATCCCCCCCCAAAAAAATGGGGGACTTATAATTTATTGATTCTGATGGTTCAGCAATTTTTTTTAAATTTTTTCCATGTCAGATGATAAACGTTTGGCCCTGCCAAGGCATTAGCCTCTTGACGTTTCTTTGTTGTGACCCCCCGTTTAGGCAGGGAATGAATCCTAGGATATTCGTGGTTATAACAAAGTATTCGCATCTGAAAGAAGTTTACAAAATGCAATTAATAGTCGAGAAAAAGACCGTTTGAAAATAGGAACGTCGACCAATTGATCTTATTCCCCCCAATAAAATAGGGGACTTATAATTTATTGATTCTGATGGTTCAGCAATTTTTTTAAATATTTTTCCATGTCAGATGTTAAACGTTTGGCCCTGCCAAGGCATTAGCCTCTTGACGTTTCTTTGTTGTGACCCCCCGTTTAGGCGGGCCGTGAATCCTTGAATATTCGTGATTATAGAAATGTATTCGCATGTGAAAAGAGTTTACAAAATACAATTAATAGTCGAGAGAAAGACCGTATAATTCTAGGAACGTCGACCAATTGACATTATTCCCTTCAATAAAATAGGGGGCTATCAATTTATTAATTCGGATGGTTCAGAAATTTTTTGAATTATTTCCTATGGCAGATGATAATCGTTCGCCTTGGCCAAGGCATTACTCACTTGATGTTTCTCCGTTGTGAACCCTCGTTTAGGCGGGGAATGAATCCTAGGATATTCGTGATTATAATAAAGTATTCGCATCTGAAAAAAATTTACAAAATACAATTAATAGTCGAGAAAAAGACCGTATAAATCAAGGAACGTCGACCAATTGACATTATTCCCTTCAAAAAAATAGGGGGCTATCAATTTATTAATTCGGATGGTTCAAAAATTTTTTGAATTATTTCCTATGGCAGATGATAAACGTTCGCCTTGGCCAATGCATTACTAACGTGACGCTTTTTTGTTGTGACCCCCCGTTTAGGCAGGGCGTGAATTCTTGGATATTCGTAAGCAAAACAAAGTTTTAGCATGTGAAAAAAGTTAACGAAATGCAATTAATAGTCGAGAGAAAGACCGTATAAAACTAGGAACGTCGACCAATTGACCTTATTTCCCCCAATAAAATAGGGGACTATTAATTTATTGATTCTGTTGGTTCAGCAATTTTTTTAAAATTTTTTTCCAAGTCAGATGATAAATTTTTGGCCCCGCCAAGGCATTAGCCACTTGACGTTTCTTCGTTGTGAACCCCTGTTCAGGCGGGGAATGAATCCTAAGATATTCGTGATTATAACAAAGTATTCGCATCTGAATAATTTTACAAAATGCAATTAATAGTCGAGAGAAAGTCCGTATAAAACTAGGAACGTCGACCAATTGACCTTATTCCCCCCAATAAAATAGGGAATTATTAATTTATTGATTCTGATGGTTCGGCAATTTTTTTAATTTTTTTCTATGGCAGATGATGAACGTTCGCCTTGGCCAAGGCATTACTCACTTGACGTTTTTTTGTTGTGACCACCCGTTTAGGCAGGGCGTGAATACTTGGATATTCGTTATTATAACAAAGTATTCGCATGTGAGAAAAGTTTACAAAATGCAATTAATAGTCGAGAGAAAGACCGTATAAATCTAGGAACGTCGACCAATTCAACTTCTTTCCCCCAATAATATTGAAGACTATTAATTTATTGATTCTGATGGTTCAGCAATTTTTTAAATTTTTTCTATGGTAGATGATGAACGTTCGCCTTGGCCAAGGCATTTCTCACTTGATGTTTTTTTGTTATGACCTCCTGTTTAGGCGGGGCGTGAATCCTTGGTTATTCGTTATTATAACAAAGTATTCGCATGTGAAAAAAGTTAACGAAATGCAAATAATAGTCGAGAGAAAGACCGTATAAAACTAGGAACGTCGACCAATTGACCTTATTCCCCCCAATAAAGTAGGGTACTATTAATTTATTGATTCTGATGGTTCAGCAATTTTTTTCAATTTTTTCTATGGTAGATGATAAACGTTTGGCCCTGCCAAGGCATTAGCCACTTGACGTTTCTTAGTTTTGACCCCCCGTTTAGGAGGGGCATGTATCCTTGGATATTCGTCATTATAACAAAGTATTCGCATGTGAAAAAAGTTTACAAAATGCAATTATTAGTTGAGAGAAAGACCGTATGAATCTAGGAACGTCGACAAATTGAACTTATTCTTCCCAATAAAATAGGGGACTATTAATTTATTGATTCTGATAGGTCAGATATTTTTTTCAATATTTTCTATGGCAGATGATAAACGTTCGCCTTGGCCAAGGCTTTACTCACTTAACGTTTTTTTGTTGTGCCTCCCCGTTCAGGCATGGCGTGAATCTTTGGATATTCGTTATTATAACAAAGTATTCGCATGTGAAAAAAGTTTACAGAATGCAAATAATAGTCGAGAGAAAGACCGTATGAATCTAGGAACTTCGACCAATAGAACTTATTCCCCCCAATAAAATAGAGGACTATCAATTTATTGATTCTGATGATTCAGCAATTTTTTTTAATTTTTTCTATGATAGATGATAAACGTTGGCCTTGGCCAAGGCATTACTCACTTGATGTTTTTTTGTTGTGACCATCCGTTTGGGCGGGACGTGTATCCTTGGATATTCGTAATTATAACAGAGGATTCGCATGTGAACAAAGTTTCCAATATGCAATTAACAGTCGAGAGAAAGACCGTATGAATCTAGGAACGTCGACTAATTGAACTTATTCCCCCCAATAAAATAGTGGACTATTAATTTATTGATTCTGAAGGTTCAGCAATTTTTTTGAATATTTTCTATGGCAGATGATAAACGTTCGCCTTGGCCAAGGCATTATTGTTTTTTTGTTGTCACACCCCGTTCAGGCGGGGCGTGAATCCTTATATATTCGTTATTATAACAAAGTATTCTCATATGAAAAAAGTTTACAAAATTCAATTTATAGTCGAGGAAAAGGTCGTATGAATCTAGAAACGTCGACCAATTGACATTATTCCCTCCAATAAAATAGGGGGCTATCAATTTATTAATTCGGATGGTTCAGCTATTTTTTTAATTTTTTCCTATTTCACATGATAAATGTTTGCCTTGGCCAAGGCATTACCCACTTGACGGTTTTTTGTTGTGACCCCCCGTTAAGGCGGGGCGTGAATCCTTGGATATTCGTTATTATAACAAAGTATTCGCATGTGAAAAAAGTTTACAAAATGCAATTAATAGTCGAGAGAAAGACCGAATGAATCTAAGAAAGTCGACCATTTGAACTTTTTCCCCCCAATAAAATATTGGACTATTAATGTATTGATTCTCATGGTTCAGCAATTTTTTTAAATATTTTCCATGACAGATGATAAACGTTCGCCTTGGCCAAGGCATTACTCACTTGACGTTCTTTTGTTGTGACCCCCCGTTTAGGCGGGGCGTGAATCCTTGGATATTCGTTATAACAACAAAATATTCGCATGTGAAAAAAGTTTACTAAATGCAAATAATAGTCGAGAGAAAGACCGTATAAATCTGGGAACGTCGAACAATTGACCTTATTGCCCCCAATAAAATAGGGAATTATTAATTTATTGATTGTAATGGTTCAGCAAAATTTTTTTAAGTTTTTCTATGGTAGATGATAAACGTTCGCCTTGGCCGAGGCATTACTCACTTGATGTTTATTTGTTGTGACTCCTCGTGTAGGCGGGGCGTGAATCCTTGCATATTCGTAATTATAACAAAGTTTTCTCATGTGAAAAAAGTTTACAAAATGCAATTAATAGTCGAGAGAAAGACCGTATGAATCTAGGAACGTCGACCAATTGACATTATTCCCTCCAATAAAATAGGGAACTATCAATTTATTATTTCGGATGGTTCAGCAATTTTTTGAATTTTTTTCTATTGCAGATGATAAACGTTCGCCCTAGCCAAGGCATTACTCACATGACGTTTTTTTGTTGTGACCCCCCGTTTAGGCAGGGCGTGAATCCTTGGATATTCGTTATTATAACAAAATATTCGCATGTGAAAAAAGTTTACAAAATGCAATTAATAGTCGAGAGAATGACCGTATAAATCAAGGAACGTCGACCAATTGACATTATTCCCTCCAATAAAATAGGGGGCTATCAATTTATTAATTCGGATGGTTCAGAAATTTTTTGAATTATTTCCTATGGCAGATGATACACGTTCGCCTTGGCCAAGGCATTACTCACTTGACGTTTTTTTGATGTGACCCCCCTTTTAGGCAGGGCGTGAATCCTTGGATATTCGTAAGCAAAACAAAGTTTTCGCATGTGAAAAAAGTTAACGAAATGCAATTAATAGTCGAGAGAAAGACCGTATAAATCTAGGAACGTCGACCAATTGACATTATTCCCACCAAGAAAATAGGGGGCTATCAATTTATTAATTAGGATGGTTCAGCAATTTTTTTAATTTTTTTCTATGGCAGATGATAAACGTTCGGCTTGGCCAAGGCATTACTCACTTGACGTTTTTTTGTTGTGATCCCCCGTTTAGGCGGGGAATGAATCCTAGGATATTCGAGATTATAACAAAGTATTCGCATCTGAAAAAAGTTTACAAAATGCAATTAATAGTCGAGAAAAAGACCGTATAAAACTAGGAACGTCGACCAATTGACCTTATTCCCCTCAATAAAATAGCAGACTAATAATTTATTAATTGGGATGGTTCAGCAATTTTTTCAAATATTTCCTATGACAGATGATAAACGTTCGCCTTGACCAAGGCATCACTCACTTGACGTTTTTTTGTTGTGACCCCCCGTTCAGGCGGGGCGTGAATCCTTGGATATTCGTTATTATAACAAAGTATTCGCATGTGAAAAAAGTTTACAAAATGCTATTAATAGTCGAGAGAAAGACCGTATAAATCTAGGAACGTCGACCAATTGACAATATTCCCTTCAATAAAATAGGGGGCTATCAATTTATTAATTCGGATGGTTCAGAAATTTTTTGAATTATTTTCTATGGCTGATGATAAACGTTCGCCTTGGCCAATGCATTACTAACTTGAAGCTTCTTTGTTGTGACCCCCCGTTTAGGCAGGGCGTGAATCCTTGGATATTCGTAAGCAAAACAAAGTTTTCGCATGTGAAAGAAGTTAACGAAATACAATTAATAGTCGAGAGAAAGACCGTATAAAACTAGGAACGTCGACCAATTGACCTTATTTCCCCCAATAAAATAGGGGACTATTAATTTATTGATTCTGATGGTTCAGCAATTTTTTTAAATATTTTTCATGTCAGATGATAAACGTTTGGCCCTGCCAAGGCATTAGCCACTAGACGTTTCTCCGTTGTGAACCCTCGTTTAGGCGGGGATTGAATCCTAGGATATTCGTGATTATAACAATGTATTCGCATCTGAAAGAAGTTTACAAAATGCAATTAATAGTCGAGAATAAAACCGTTTGAAACTAGGAACGTCGACCAATTGATCTTATCCCCCCCCAAAAAAATGGGGGACTTATAATTTATTGATTCTGATGGTTCAGCAATTTTTTTTAAATTTTTTCCATGTCAGATGATAAACGTTTGGCCCTGCCAAGGCATTAGCCTCTTGACGTTTCTTTGTTGTGACCCCCCGTTTAGGCAGGGAATGAATCCTAGGATATTCGTGGTTATAACAAAGTATTCGCATCTGAAAGAAGTTTACAAAATGCAATTAATAGTCGAGAAAAAGACCGTTTGAAAATAGGAACGTCGACCAATTGATCTTATTCCCCCCAATAAAATAGGGGACTTATAATTTATTGATTCTGATGGTTCAGCAATTTTTTTAAATATTTTTCCATGTCAGATGTTAAACGTTTGGCCCTGCCAAGGCATTAGCCTCTTGACGTTTCTTTGTTGTGACCCCCCGTTTAGGCGGGCCGTGAATCCTTGAATATTCGTGATTATAGAAATGTATTCGCATGTGAAAAGAGTTTACAAAATACAATTAATAGTCGAGAGAAAGACCGTATAATTCTAGGAACGTCGACCAATTGACATTATTCCCTTCAATAAAATAGGGGGCTATCAATTTATTAATTCGGATGGTTCAGAAATTTTTTGAATTATTTCCTATGGCAGATGATAATCGTTCGCCTTGGCCAAGGCATTACTCACTTGATGTTTCTCCGTTGTGAACCCTCGTTTAGGCGGGGAATGAATCCTAGGATATTCGTGATTATAATAAAGTATTCGCATCTGAAAAAAATTTACAAAATACAATTAATAGTCGAGAAAAAGACCGTATAAATCAAGGAACGTCGACCAATTGACATTATTCCCTTCAAAAAAATAGGGGGCTAGAAATTTATTAATTCGGATGGTTCAAAAATTTTTTGAATTATTTCCTATGGCAGATGATAAACGTTCGCCTTGGCCAATGCATTACTAACGTGACGCTTTTTTGTTGTGACCCCCCGTTTAGGCAGGGCGTGAATTCTTGGATATTCGTAAGCAAAACAAAGTTTTAGCATGTGAAAAAAGTTAACGAAATGCAATTAATAGTCGAGAGAAAGACCGTATAAAACTAGGAACGTCGACCAATTGACCTTATTTCCCCCAATAAAATAGGGGACTATTAATTTATTGATTCTGTTGGTTCAGCAATTTTTTTAAAATTTTTTTCCAAGTCAGATGATAAATTTTTGGCCCCGCCAAGGCATTAGCCACTTGACGTTTCTTCGTTGTGAACCCCTGTTCAGGCGGGGAATGAATCCTAAGATATTCGTGATTATAACAAAGTATTCGCATCTGAATAATTTTACAAAATGCAATTAATAGTCGAGAGAAAGTCCGTATAAAACTAGGAACGTCGACCAATTGACCTTATTCCCCCCAATAAAATAGGGAATTATTAATTTATTGATTCTGATGGTTCGGCAATTTTTTTAATTTTTTTCTATGGCAGATGATGAACGTTCGCCTTGGCCAAGGCATTACTCACTTGACGTTTTTTTGTTGTGACCACCCGTTTAGGCAGGGCGTGAATACTTGGATATTCGTTATTATAACAAAGTATTCGCATGTGAGAAAAGTTTACAAAATGCAATTAATAGTCGAGAGAAAGACCGTATAAATCTAGGAACGTCGACCAATTCAACTTCTTTCCCCCAATAATATTGAAGACTATTAATTTATTGATTCTGATGGTTCAGCAATTTTTTAAATTTTTTCTATGGTAGATGATGAACGTTCGCCTTGGCCAAGGCATTTCTCACTTGATGTTTTTTTGTTATGACCTCCTGTTTAGGCGGGGCGTGAATCCTTGGTCATTCGTTATTATAACAAAGTATTCGCATGTGAAAAAAGTTAACGAAATGCAAATAATAGTCGAGAGAAAGACCGTATAAAACTAGGAACGTCGACCAATTGACCTTATTCCCCCCAATAAAGTAGGGTACTATTAATTTATTGATTCTGATGGTTCAGCAATTTTTTTCAATTTTTTCTATGGTAGATGATAAACGTTCGCCTTGGCCAAGAAATTACTCACTTGATGTTTTTTTGTTGTGACCCCCCGTTTGGGCGGGGCGTGAATCCATGGTTATTCGTTATTATAACAAAGTATTCGCATGTGAAAAAAGTTTACAGAATGCAAATAATAGTCGAGAGAAAGACCGTATAAATCTAGGAACGTCAACCAATTGAACTTATTCCCCCCAATAAAACAGGAGACTATTAATTTATTGATTCTGATGGTTCAGCAATTTTTTTAATTTTTTCTATGGTAGATGATAAACGTTCGCCTTGGCTAAGGAATTACTCACTTGATGTTCTTTTGTTGTGACCCCCCGTTTAGGCGGGGCGTGAATCCATGGTTATTCGTTGTTATAACAAAGTATTCGCATGTGAAAAAAGTTTACAAAACGCAATTAATAGTCGAGAGAAAGACCGTATGAATCTGGGAACTTCGACCAATTGAACTTATTCCCCCCAATAAAATAGAGGACTATCAATTTATTGATTCTGATGGTTCAGCAATTTTTTTAAATATTTTCTATGGCAGATGATAAACGTTCGCCTTGGCCAAGGCATTACTCTCTCGATATTTTTTTATTGTGACCCCCCGTTTGGGCGGGGCGTGAATCCTTGAATATTCGTAATTATAGCAATGTATTCGCATGTGAAAAGAGTTTACAAAATGCAAATAATAGTCGGGAGAAAGACCGAATGAATCTAGGAACGTCGACCAAATGACATTATTCCCTCCAATAAAATAGGGAGCTATCAATTTATTAATTCGGATGGTTCAGCAATTTTTTTAATTTTTTTCTATGGCAGATGATAAACGTTCGCCTTGGCCAAGGCATTACTCACTTGACGTTTTTTTTGTTGTGACCCCCCGTTTAGAAGGAGCGTGAATCCTTGGATATTCGTTATTATAACAAAGTATTCGCATGTGAAAAAAGTTTACAAAATGCAATTATTAGTCGAGAGAAAGACCGTATGAATATAGGAACGTCGACCAATTGAACTTATTCCCCTTAATAAACTAGGAGACTATTAATTTATTGATTCTGATGGTTCAGCAATTTTTTTAATTTTTTCTATGGTAGATGATAAACGTTCGCCTTGGCCAAGGAATTACTCACTTGATGTTTTTTTGTTGTGACCCCCCTTTAAGGCGGGGCGTGAATCCATGGTTATTCGTTATTATAACAAAGTATTCGCATGTGAAAAAAGTATACAAAATGTAATTAATAGTGGAGAGAAAGACCGTATGAATCTGGGAACTTCGACCAATTGAACTTATTCCCACCAATAAAATAGAGGACTATCAATTTATTGATTCTGATGGTTCAGCATTTTTCTTAAATTTTTTTTATGGAAGATGATAACGTTCGCCTTGGCCAAGGCATTACTCACTTGACGTTTTTTTTGTTGTGACCCCCCGTTTAGAAGGAGCGTGAATCCTTGGATATTCGTCATTATAACAAAGTATTCGCATGTGAAAAAAGTTTACAAAATGCAATTATTAGTTGAGAGAAAGACCGTATGAATCTAGGAACGTCGACAAATTGAACTTATTCTTCCCAATAAAATAGGGGACTATTAATTTATTGATTCTGATAGTTCAGATATTTTTTTCAATATTTTCTATGGCAGATGATAAACGTTCGCCTTGGCCAAGGCATTACTCACTTGACGTTTTTTTGTTGTGCCTCCCCGTTCAGGCATGGCGTGAATCTTTGGATATTCGTTATTATAACAAAGTATTCGCATGTGAAAAAAGTTTACAGAATGCAAATAATAGTCGAGAGAAAGACCGTATAAATCAAGGAACGTCGACCAATTGACATTATTCCCTCCAATAAAATAGGGGGCTATCAATTTATTAATTCGGATGGTTCAGAAATTTTTTGAATTATTTCCTATGGCAGATGATACACGTTCGCCTTGGCCAAGGCATTACTCACTTGACGTTTTTTTGATGTGAACCCCCTTTTAGGCAGGGCGTGAATCCTTGGATATTCGTAAGCAAAACAAAGTTTTCGCATGTGAAAAAAGTTAACGAAATGCAATTAATAGTCGAGAGAAAGACCGTATAAATCTAGGAACGTCGACCAATTGACATTATTCCCACCAATAAAATAGGGGGCTATCAATTTATTAATTAGGATGGGTTCAGCAATTTTTTTAATTTTTTTCTATGGCAGATGATAAACGTTCGGCTTGGCCAAGGCATTACTCACTTGACGTTTTTTTGTTGTGACCCCCCGTTCAGGCGGGGCGTGAATCCTTGGATATTCGTTATTATAACAAAGTATTCGCATGTGAAAAAAGTTTACAAAATGCAATTATTAGTCGAGTGAAAGACCGTATGAATCTAGGGACGTCGACCAATTGAACTTATTCCCCTCAATAAAGTAGGGGACAATTAATTTATTGATTCTGATGGTTCAGCAATTTTTTAAATTTTTTTCTATGACAGATGATAAACGTTCGCCTTGGCCAAGGCATTACTCACTTGACGTTTTTTTGTTGTGACCTTCCGTTAAGGCAGAGCGTGGTTCCTTGGATATTCGTTTTTATAACAAAGTATTCGCATGTGAAAAAAGTTTACAGAATGCAATTAATAGTCGAGAGAAAGACCGTATAAATCTAGGAACGTTGAACAATTGAACTTATTCCTCATAATGAAATAGGAAACTATTAATTCATTGTTTCTGATGGTTCAGCAATTTTTTTTTAATTTTTCCATGGTAGATGATAAACTTTTGCCTTGGCCAAGGAATTACTCACTTGATATTTTTTTGTTGTGACCCCCCGTTTAGGCGGGTTGTGAATCCTTGTATATTCGTTATTATAACAAAGTATTCGCATGAGAAAAAAGTTTACAAAATGCAATTAATAGTAGAGAGAAAGACAATATAAATCTAGTAACGTGACCAATTGACATTATTCACTCCAATAAAATAGGTGGCTATTAATTTATTAATTCGGATGGTTCAGAAATTTTTTGAATTTTTTTCTATGGCAGATGATAAACGTTCGCCTTGGCCGAGGCATTACTCACTTGACGTTTTTTTGTTGTGACCCCCCGTTCAGGCGGGGCGTGAATCCTTGGATATTCGTTATTATAACAAAGTATTCGCATGTGAAAAAAGTTTACAAAATGCAAATAATAGTCGAGAGAAAGACCGTATAAATCTAGGAACGCCGACCAATTGACATTATTCCCTCCAATAAAATAGGGGGCTATCAATTCATTAATTCGGATGGTTCAGAAATTTTTTGAATTTTTTTCTATGGCAGATGATAAACGTTTACCTTAGCCAAGGCATTACTCACTTTACGGTTTTTTGTTGTGACCCTCCGTTTAGGCGGGGCGTGAATCCTTGGATATTCGTTATTATATCAAAGTATTCGCATGTGAAAAAAGTTTACAAAATGCAATTAATTGTCGAGAGAAAGACCGTATGAATCTAACTAAGAACGTCGACCAATTGATGTTATTCCCCCCAATAAAATATTGGACTATTAATGTATTGATTCTGATGGTTCAACAAATTTTTTAAATTTTTTCCATGACAGTCGATAAACGTTCGCCTTGGCCAAGGCATTACTCACTTGACGTTCTTTTGTTGTTACTCCCCGGTCAGAGTCGATTGTTAGACGTCGACAAGAGCGGACGTGTTTTTAAGGGGCGTGGTTTAACGTGCTTTTCGCTGCATAGCATCAGAGATCATTTTGAGGTTAATTTTGGCCAAAGTGGCAACTCAAGATATTAATATTGCGATTTAGAAAAGGGGGAGTGGCCTTAAGCTTTCTGGATTCCCAACTCGGAATTGGGGATCGTTTAGTGCGACGAGTGACTTTTATGGTGAGTAGGCCTTTGTATTTGGTATTTGCGTTCGAGAGTGTCATTTACAAGCTGAGTCATGTCTGAACAAATTGGACAAATGCTGGAAAATGCGTCAAAAGCAGATCTGCTTCTCATCCTGAAGCACATTATGGTGAGATTCGGCGTGGGGCCGGAAGATATGGCAAAAATTGTCAACGATGATGACGACGTTTCGTCGTTTAACCCTCCAAGTGAGGAATTCCCATGTCTTCCGTCCCCTAGGGTCGGAGGTGCCGGGTCTGTCAACAGACCCAAACGCGTTTGCTTACGCAGGAGATCAGGTGCCAGATCGGTCACCTCCGACACTACTGTGAGCAGTGCCGAATCTCACAGTACTGTGGAAAACACAACTAGTGCGGCTGAGAGCACTGACTCCAGTGAACATGTGCGAAGTTCGAACGTCGAAGCAGAGGTTCAAGCAGTAAATAATGACGTCGAAATGCAGGTGGATGGTGCCGTAGGTGCCACAGGGCAGACCATCGCCCCCACCCCTGCTGAAAAAGTCCAGGAAAACCCAGTACCTGCGACGAAAAAAGGCAAGGCACGCAAGAGGCCCGCTGCCGTCCCAAACGAAGATGAAGACGACGCTCAGACCGTCGTGGGAGCAGACTCAGCTCAAGCTGGGCCAAGCACTGCTGGAGCGAGGAGGGGCTCCAACACCGTGCCTGCGGCTCCCCGAAAATCCATACCGCCGATCACTATTCGGCAGAAGGATTGTTGGGTTGAGGTAAACAAGCAGATGAAAGCTAAGAAAATCGAGTTTACGAAAGCCGTCAATGTTCAGGACGGTATCAGGGTACAACCTGCTACCGTAGCAGACTACCGGAAACTGTTGCACGTGCTGATAGAGGGCAAGGTTCCCCATCATACCTACAACTTCGCCGAGGACAAACCCCTCAGGGTTATCCTCCGAGGTGTACCTGAGTTTGTCCTCTGCGAAGACATAGAGGAAGACCTGTTGAGGAGGGGCTTCAACCCCGAAGTGGTGGCACGGCTTTACAACCGTAACCAGAAGCCGATGCCCCTAGTCCTGGTGCTCGTTCCTAAGTCGGAACGAGAGATATATCAAGTCACTGATATCCTCTCCGTGAAGATTACGACCGAGCCTCAGAAACCTAGGGGCGCGGTGGGCCAGTGCCACAAGTGCCAGCGCTTCGGGCACGCACAGAGGAACTGCATGGCAGTTCCTGTGTGCGTCAAGTGTGCCGGAAAGCACCTGAGTCAGGAATGCACAAAGCCGAGAGCTGAAAAGGCGAAATGTGCCAACTGTGGAGGGTCCCACACGGCCAGTTATAGGGGTTGCCCCAACTTCCCTAGGCCCCGAAGCGGAAACGCCAAGGGCACAGGGAGGGGAGCACCCTCTGCTGCCGGAAAGGCAGCCAAAGCTGGCTCTAGCCCAGCCGCGATCGCTGCAGGTTCCGGCACTGTCCGTGCGGGAGTCTCATACTCGGGTGCCACGAAAGCCGGCCCCTCTTCGACCAAACCAAGCGGACCGGACGACTTTTTCGCCGCCCTTGAGAAGATGAAAGAACTCTTCATGCAGTTTCCGGCCTTACAGACCATGTTTGTGCCGAACCAAGCCGTGCTTTCTAAGGCCCGTTAATGGCTGTACATCTCAGGAGGCCCAGTTCCTTGAAGATCATATTTTGGAACTGTAATGGTTTCAAAGACAAGAAATGGGATCTTGAAGATTTCATGGTGCGACACAATGTCGACCTCGTGCTCCTTCAAGAGACCCATCTTGACAATGAACCTATTGCGATTCCCAATTATCGAGTTTTCAGAGAGGACCGTATTGGTCGACGTGGAGGGGGCGTGGCTGTTCTAGCCAAACGTGCACTCCCCGTCGCACAATTCGGCATTGACGGCCAAAGAAACCACGGTACGGAAGTGGTTGGTGTCGAGGTTGAGACGAGCAGGGGCGTTCTTAGGGTAATCTCTGCTTACAACCCTCCAAACAATCCAATACAGGATGATACGCTGGATTCTCTCTTAATGGAAGACAATACCCCGACGATCGTCGCAGGCGATTTTAACGCCAAGCACGTGTCGTGGAGCCGGGTGTCTAACCGCAACGGGATGGCGCTCTGGAGACACATGGACCGACATGACTATCATGTCGTGGGTCCAGGTGAGCCCACACACTACGGTCATTTCAGACCTGATGTGCTGGACATCGCGCTGATCAGGAATATCCCCTGGACATGGGAAGTCTATCCCCTTTCCGAGTTAAGTTCGGATCATAATCCAGTCGTTCTATGGCTGGGCGATGATCCTATTCCCCAGGGAAGTTGGCTTCGTAAGTCGGTGAACTGGGATGCTTTCACGGCGAATCTCGCGGAGGCACACGTCGTGCCTGAGGTACTCCAAGATTCAGCTGAGTTGGAGGATGCAGTAGCGCACTTCGAGCGCACTATGAAGGACGCACTTGAGGCCGCCACCACCAGTGAGCGGGGTCCTCTGAGATCGTACAACGAGTTTCCAGAGAGGATTAAAATCCTCATCCGCGAACGGAATCGGTTGAGACGAATCTCTCAGAGGACACTGTTCCCTGGTGATAGGGTAAGAGCCAGCCACAAGGCTAATGAAGTTAAAAACGCGATCCTAGATTATAGAGGTGGAGCGAAACGCTTTCCGCTCTTGAACCTGGAGACAAGGAGCTTTGGCGAATTGTCAAAAGGCGAAAAGATCGGAGGGCGGAGCTACCGCCCCTTCATGGTGCGCGCGGAATGTGCTATTCGTCAATCGACTGTCTCGTAAAAAGGTGTGGATGGACGGCTTCCGCAAAGTTTCGGATTCCTCCGAACCCCTCTTCAGCCACCCACCGCTCTGCTCCTGGTTGCCTGGAGGGCAAGGACGTCGTCACCCAGGGATTTCGGGTGGCAACTTCCGTGTCCCAGCCGACACCTGATTCGAAATCTGCCTTCGTAGCTCTTGTTGCTTGTTCTGGCCGTGCATATTGTATCCCTTGGGAGGTACGCTGAACCCGCCCCTGGAGAGATATGGGAATGCGAGCATTCCCAACTCCCTCCGAGAGCCTTCCACCACCCCCTAGTTCTTCCACTAGGGCCTCAGCATCACCCGGTTCCCTCAGGGTATGCACATCTACATCCGGCCTCCGCTGTGGTGCGTGGGGCACACCCGATGACCCCGGAGCGCTTCGGCGCATTCCGAGGGGGCGTACCTCACGAGCTTCGCCAGCACGGACTCCTTCGTAGCCCTCCGACCTGCAAACAGATACATTTCTAGTTAGTCGAAATTGCTCAAAACGGGCTTCCAACGGTGGAGTTGTGACAACTCCCGCGGAATCGATTACTAACCCTACCTGAGCCGACGGGGAAGGCTGCCTCCCTCCGTCTAAGCTCGACTCTAAAGTACCTTGGTCCAGCACACTTCTCGGGGACAAGGTATTGACATCGTCAACTCACGATTTTCCCCAGTAGTACGTACCTGGGGGACGTCTCCGTCGAGGCGTCGCGACGCTTCGGGGAATAGACGCCTGGCGTCTAAGTCACCCGACGGCGGAGGTGTCCGAGAAAGCCCAACGCCGGCGAACACGGCTTGGGTATTCTCCTCCGCGAGCATATGAGATCTCAATCTCATATTCGTCATTGCTCTAAAGGACAAACAATTACGGCTGTAATGTATTGTCGGGCTACTTGCGTGTGCAAGTGTGTGGCAAAGGAGAAGTGCACTAAAATCGACCTCGCGTCGACCCAACTCAAGTGTGACGATGAGAAGGGTCACCCTATAGCTAACTAACCTAACACCTAACAAGACCTCGCCGGGAAATGGACGAGGGAGGAAGGATTCACGGTTTAGAAAAACTATCTAAATAAAATTTCCTAACTTCAAAATTGTGTGAAGCACCAAAAAGGAAAAATTAAACTTGAAAAATTTTTACTTCAAAAATTTACAACTGGATGTGACAAAAACCAAGACAGAGATTTGGGTAAAAGGATCACGGAGCCTAACCAGACTGTCTCAGGTGGAAAAGCCGAGAACAGCCGCAGGAAATAGGTATGGGAAGGACGCGAAACCCCTAGGTACCACAGGAAATGTGGCTCGCCAACGACAAAGTCGCAGCTAATGATGTCTTGACAGGCCGAGGAATTTAAGCTCGAACGATACAATCTTCGTGGAACTCTACGATCGAGCCGATTGTATCAGGTGAGATCTCGTTTTGGTGCCTGACCCCTTTTCATACGATGGGGATTTTTCGTCAACGTCGCGTACAGGTATTAAGTCGGGAAATAACTTTGATGAAGTTAAATCCCTAAGTGTCCGTTGCAAAAGATCACTTTACACTGATTATTGCTCGAGAGTTAAACTACCTATCAACGTACTTTCGTAGCGCGAATAAAACACCTGTAAACCGTACAAGTGAGTCTAACCCCTTTTAAGATAGAAACAAAACGTTATGAATCTACTGTGAACTGAATTATTATTACCGAGAACCTGACTCTAACTGCTAGCCAAAACGATGAATTGCAGAGACAAAAGGCAAAGCCAAACAAACGTAAGTTATTTAACGGAAACACGAAATTGATTATTACACTGCAATTCGACAAGAAAGAGTGGCTATCTGCTGCTTCGCTGCTTGCATATTTATGCAATCCTGACTGCTGAATCCGCGACACCCATTGGCCTAGAGGGCCAAAGTGGGCGTCGCCCTTGGCTGAACAAAACCCTAGCTCTGTCGAGAATGGGAGTTGGTAGAATTATTAAAAAAAATGGAATTATTAGTTTGAGGTGCCTCGGCCAGCTCCGGGTTCGACCTCATTCTCGCCGCCCAGAATCTCTCCATTTTTACAACAAAAATTACAAAGAGAAAATTCTGTAAATGATAGGGAAATATGCCAACCAGTGAATTTTTACTAACTAGCCTACTCCTAGCAAGAGCCCTAAGTCCCTAATTTAACTTACCAGAGTAGCTGAAAGAGAGATTATGATTAGTCGATAGCTAAACAAAATCTACTAAGTGTTTTAACGCGCCTATCCAGGGAGTTTACCCGTGTCTCTCCCGGGAGAGAAGTTGCGCTTTACCGCCCCGTCTCACCTTAGTGCAATGGCTCGTCTTATAACGGAAGACTCACCCCAGTGATCCGGTAGGCATCACCTGGCATAGATTCCGGGACCACGCAATCTAATCCAGGCAATACGGAGCCGCTGCTTCCACCGGCGGTGGAGGCCAGGCTAGGCTGAAAGAGAAAAATTGGATTAGTAAATATCAAAGAAATTTTCAAAAGTACGAATTCTTTTGTAGTGGGCTTATAATAAGTCCCAAAATTTAACACTTCTTATTAAAGCCTCAATCAATATATCACTTCTTATTCAGTTCTGAAAAGAACTAAAGTGTCCACAGCAATCATGCGATCAACGAATTCTTTTTGGAGGGATGTTTGTTTTTCTTGATATCCCTCCAAGAAACACAGGTTGAACTAGCAGAAAAATGTTGGCTGAAGATCTTCTTTCTTGAGCCTGCACACCTTCTGGAATCTTCTCTCTTCTTTTGAAAACCCAATATTTCCAATATTCTGATTCGTAAAATTCTCCTTCTAGAATTTTCGTTTTCACCTTCGTTGAAGGACTTTTCTGGAACACTATTTCGCCAAATTTATAATATTCTCTTTCGCCAAGAATTCTCAGGAACTTTCTGGAACTTTCGTACTATCGATTTTCGATACTTTGGAACTCGTGAAATTACTAACTTTTCACTATACTTTCAATACTTTTTGAATAATTCACTCAGCTGAGTATACGTAGCTTTGCTTTTCTTTGCAGGTAGCGGACTGGATTGTCTCGTAAAAAGGTGTGGATGGACGGCTTCCGCAAAGTTTCGGATCCCTCCGAACCCCTCTTCAGCCACCCACCGCTCTGCTCCTGGTTGCCTGGAGGGCAAGGACGTCGTCACCCAGGGATTTCGGGTGGCAACTTCCGTGTCCCAGCCGACACCTGATTCGAAATCTGCCTTCGTAGCTCTTGTTGCTTGAATTGGCTGTGCATAATGTATCCCTTGGGAGGTACGCTGAACCCGCCCCTGGAGAGATATGGGAATGCGAGCATTCCCAACTCCCTCCGAGAGCCTTCCACCACCCCCTAGTTCTTCCACTAGGGCCTCAGCATCACCCGGTTCCCTTAGGGTATGCACATCTATATCCGGCCTCCGCTGTGGTGCGTGGGGCACACCCGATGACCCCGGAGCGCTTCGGCGCATTCCGAGGGGGCGTACCTCACGAGCTTCGCCAGCACGGACTCCTTCGTAGCCCTCCGACCTGCAAACAGATACATTTCTAGTTAGTCGAAATTGCTCAAAACGGGCTTCCAACGGTGGAGTTGTGACAACTCCCGCGGAATCGATTACTAACCCTACCTGAGCCGACGGGGAAGGCTGCCTCCCTCCGTCTAAGCTCGACTCTAAAGTACCTTGGTCCAGCACACTTCTCGGGGACAAGGTATTGACATCGTCAACTCACGATTTTCCCCGGTAGTACGTACCTGGGGGACGTCTCCGTCGAGGCGTCGCGACGCTTCGGGGAATAGACGCCTGGCGTCTAAGTCACCCGACGGCGGAGGTGTCCGAGAAAGCCCAACGCCGGCGAACACGGCTTGGGTATTCTCCTCCGCGAGCATATGAGATCTCAATCTCATATTCGTCATTGCTCTAAAGGACAAACAATTACGGCTGTAATGTATTGTCGGGCTACTTGCGTGTGCAAGTGTGTGGCAAAGGAGAAGTGCACTAAAATCGACCTCGCGTCGACCCAACTCAAGTGTGACGATGAGAAGGGTCACCCTATAGCTAACTAACCTAACACCTAACAAGACCTCGCCGGGAAATGGACGAGGGAGGAAGGATTCACGGTTTAGAAAAACTATCTAAATAAAATTTCCTAACTTCAAAATTGTGTGAAGCACCAAAAAGGAAAAATTAAACTTGAAAAATTTTTACTTCAAAAATTTACAACTGGATGTGACAAAAACCAAGACAGAGATTTGGGTAAAAGGATCACGGAGCCTAACCAGACTGTCTCAGGTGGAAAAGCCGAGAACAGCCGCAGGAAATAGGTATGGGAAGGACGCGAAACCCCTAGGTACCACAGGAAATGTGGCTCGCCAACGACAAAGTCGCAGCTAATGATGTCTTGACAGGCCGAGGAATTTAAGCTCGAACGATACAATCTTCGTGGAACTCTACGATCGAGCCGATTGTATCAGGTGAGATCTCGTTTTGGTGCCTGACCCCTTTTCATACGATGGGGATTTTTCGTCAACGTCGCGTACAGGTATTAAGTCGGGAAATAACTTTGATGAAGTTAAATCCCTAAGTGTCCGTTGCAAAAGATCACTTTACACTGATTATTGCTCGAGAGTTAAACTACCTATCAACGTACTTTCGTAGCGCGAATAAAACACCTGTAAACCGTACAAGTGAGTCTAACCCCTTTTAAGATAGAAACAAAACGTTATGAATCTACTGTGAACTGAATTATTATTACCGAGAACCTGACTCTAACTGCTAGCCAAAACGATGAATTGCAGAGACAAAAGGCAAAGCCAAACAAACGTAAGTTATTTAACGGAAACACGAAATTGATTATTACACTGCAATTCGACAAGAAAGAGTGGCTATCTGCTGCTTCGCTGCTTGCATATTTATGCAATCCTGACTGCTAAATCCGCGACACCCATTGGCCTAGAGGGCCAAAGTGGGCGTCGCCCTTGGCTGAACAAAACCCTAGCTCTGTCGAGAATGGGAGTTGGTAGGATTATTAAAAAAAATGGAATTGTTAATTTGAGGTGCCTCGGCCAGCTCCGGGTTCGACCTCATTCTCGCCGCCCAGAATCTCTCCATCTTTACAACAAAAATGACAAAGAGAAAATTCTGTAATTGATAGGGAAAAATGCCATCCAGTGAATTTTACAAACTAGCCTACTCCTAGCAAGAGCCCTAAGTCCCTAATATAACTTACCAGAGTAGCTGAAAGAGAGATTATGATTAGTCGATAGCTAAACAAAATCTACTAAGTGTTTTAACGCGCCTATCCAGGGAGTTTACCCGTGTCTCTCCCGGGAGAGAAGTTGCGCTTTACCGCCCCGTCTCACCTTAGTGCAATGGCTCGTCTTATAACGGAAGACTCACCCCAGTGATCCGGTAGGCATCACCTGGCATAGATTCCGGGACCACGCAATCTAATCCAGGCAATACGGAGCCGCTGCTTCCACCGGCGGTGGAGGCCAGGCTAAGCTGAAAGAGAAAAATTGGATTAGTAAATATCAAAGAAATTTTCAAAAGTACGAATTCTTTTGTAGTGGGCTTATAATAAGTCCCAAAATTTAACACTTCTTATTCAGTTCTGAAAAGAACTAAAGTGTCCAGCAATCATGTGATCAATCGAATTCTTTTTGGAGGGATGTTTGTTTTCTTGATATCCCTCCAAGAAACACAGGTTGAACTAGCAGAAAAATGTTGGCTGAAGATCTTCTTTCTTGAGCCTGCACACCTTCTGGAATCTTCTCTCTTCTTTTGAAAACCCAATATTTCCAATATTCTGATTCGTAAAATTCTCCTTCTAGAATCTTCGTTTTCACCTTCGTCGAAGGACTTTTCTGGAACACTATTTCGCCGAATTTTATAATATTCTCTTTCGCCAATAATTCTCAGGAACTTTCTGGAACTTTCGTACTATCGATTTTCGATACTTTAGATCTCGTGAAATTACTAACTTTTCACTATACTTTCAATACTTTTTGGATAATTCACTCAGCTGAGTATACGTAGCTTTTTCGTTTCTAAAACTTAGTGAGCCGGAACACTGTGTCGAGCCATTGGGATCTTCACTACTGGTTCGAGTTGGAGCCTAGCTCCCTTACTCTTCCAGCTCACTTTTCGCCATCTGCGAAAGGATTGTTGGGTCGCAATTTGATGGTGTAAGTTCAGGACGGTATCAGAGCACAAAGTGCCCCGGGCCGCCCTCGTGCGGTGTTTCCCCTTAGATGACTGGGGGTGCGATTTACGATGAAAAGAGACTTTTCACGCAATTTCGTCGGAGAGTTGGTGGATTAGACCACGGATAGACGTGGTCGTTTATGACGGGTAGGGTCGTCAATAGTGTAATCTACTGCTGCCCTGACAAGCGGATTGTCATGTACTTCCGCACAATCCAATACACGCTGATTACGCTCTTGGATGGACTGCTTAATGGAAGGCAGCCCCAGATCGTCACGGATTCGCACGTTTCGCACGAACCACGGAGCATCGGTTATCATCCGCAGATATTTGCTCTGGACCCGTTCCAGAGCAGCTATATGGGTAGGGGCGGCTTGACCCCAGGCGGCTGAAGCGTACATCATGACGGACTTGACCATCGAGTTATAAAGAAGCACTTTGTTCTTCAGACTGAGTTTACTCCTCCTGTTAAGGAGCGGGTAAAGTACACCCATCCTGGAGTGCAATTTTGCTCTCAACTCAGTTATGTGTGAACTCCAGGTGAGTCCACGGTCGAATGTGAGGCCGAGGTACTTGACCCGCGGTGACCAGTCAATCTCCCTTCCTGAGATTGTCACTCTCCCTTCCGGATAGGTCCGTCTCCTCCCCAAGGAGATTAGCTGCGTCTTCGCAGGGTTGACTCGTATTTTCCAGTCCAGGAACCATTGCTCAAGACCGTCCACTGCAGACTGCAGATAGACGATCCCTTGCTCCGGATTCGCTGAACTGGCGAGCAACGCGGTATCGTCAGCGTACAAGGATGCTTTCACGTGTGCTGTTCTCGGCAGGTCACTTGTGTATACCGAATAGAGCACCGGAGACAACACGGCGCCCTGAGGAACTCCGGCTTCAATGGCCCTCGTGTCCGAGAGCTCATTTTCCGCCTTAACCTGAAATGTTCTCCCTTTTAGAAAGGAGCCAATCCATCTCACCAGCCCCCGAGGAAAGCCCAGGAGAGCCATCTTGTAGAGAAGACCTTCGTGCCATACTCGGTCGAAGGCCTTCGCTACGTCGAGAAGAAGCAGAAAGACAAAATGTCTTCTGTTCAACTCAGTGATGGTCTCCTCGACCATCCTCAGAGCCTGGAGCTCCGTACTGTGACCCGGTCGGAATCCGAATTGTTCGTTAGGGAGAACATTCCGGTCAACGATTTCATCCTGGAGTCTTTCCAACACAACGCGTTCCGCCAGTTTAGCTACCGAACTAAGGAGGCTGATGGGCCGATGGTTCTGCGGGAACATCGGGTTTTGACGTGCCTTCGGGATCATGACCACGATGGCATGTTTCCACCTGCTGGGGAAGTGTCTAAGGCGCAGAGAATTATTGATCACATTCCGTAAGGAAGTGATCTGGCTGTCCGGGAGTTTTTTCAGCATCACGTTAGTGATCGAATCCGCTCCCGGAGCCTTTCTCTTCGGGAGACCCCGAATTTGCGCCTTAAGCTCCTCCTCAGAAGCTGGCCTAATGTCATCGTTATCGTCCTCATGAAGTATCTGTCTGGCCCTCCGTTCCACGAAGATGTCCCGATCGTCGTCATCATCCTCGTCGATGTTTAGCTCAAACTGACGTTCCATTGTGTCGGCAAAGGCCATGGCTTTGTCGATTGACGAATAGCACATTCCGCGCGCACCATGAAGGGGCGGTAGCTCCGCCTTCCGATCTTTTCGCCTTTTGACAATTCGCCAAAGCTCCTTGTCTCCAGGTTCAAGAGCGGAAAGCGTTTCGCTCCACCTCTCATTCCTATAATCTAGGATCGCGTTTTTAACTTCATTAGCCTTGTGGCTGGCTCTTACCCGATCACCAGGGAACAGTGTCCTCTGAGATATTCGTCTTAACCGATTCCGTTCGCGGATGAGGATTTTAATCCTCTCTGGAAACTCGTTGTACGATCTCAGAGGACCCCGCTCACTGGTGGTGGCGGCCTCAAGTGCGTCCTTCATAGTGCGCTCGAAGTGCGCTACTGCATCCTCCAACTCAGCTGAATCTTGGAGTACCTCAGGCACGACGTGTGCCTCCGCGAGATTCGCCGTGAAAGCATCCCAGTTCACCGACTTACGAAGCCAACTTCCCTGGGGAATAGGATCATCGCCCAGCCATAGAACGACTGGATTATGATCCGAACTTAACTCGGAAAGGGGATAGACTTCCCATGTCCAGGGGATATTCCTGATCAGCGCGATGTCCAGCACATCAGGTCTAAAATGACCGTAGTGTGTGGGCTCACCTGGACCCACGACATGATAGTCATGTCGGTCCATGTGTCTCCAGAGCGCCATCCCATTGCGGTTAGACACCCGGCTCCACGACACGTGCTTGGCGTTAAAATCGCCTGCGACGATCGTCGGGGTATTGTCTTCCATTAAGAGAGAATCCAGCGTATCATCCTGTATTGGATTGTTTGGAGGGTTGTAAGCAGAGATTACCCTAAGAACGCCCCTGCTCGTCTCAACCTCGACACCAACCACTTCCGTACCGTGGTTTCTTTGGCCGTCAATGCCGAATTGTGCGACGGGGAGTGCACGTTTGGCTAGAACAGCCACGCCCCCTCCACGTCGACCAATACGGTCCTCTCTGAAAACTCGATAATTGGGAATCGCAATAGGTTCATTGTCAAGATGGGTCTCTTGAAGGAGCACGAGGTCGACATTGTGTCGCACCATGAAATCTTCAAGATCCCATTTCTTGTCTTTGAAACCATTACAGTTCCAAAATATGATCTTCAAGGAACTGGGCCTCCTGAGATGTACAGCCATTAACGGGCCTTAGAAAGCACGGCTTGGTTCGGCACAAACATGGTCTGTAAGGCCGGAAACTGCATGAAGAGTTCTTTCATCTTCTCAAGGGCGGCGAAAAAGTCCGGACCGCTTGGTTTGGTCGAAGAGGGGCCGGCTTTCGTGGCACCCGAGTATGAGACTCCCGCACGGACAGTGCCGGAACCTGCAGCGATCGCGGCTGGGCTAGAGCCAGCTTTGGCTGCCTTTCCGGCAGCAGAGGGTGCTCCCCTCCCTGTGCCCTTGGCGTTTCCGCTTCGGGGCCTAGGGAAGTTGGGGCAACCCCTATAACTGGCCGTGTGGGACCCTCCACAGTTGGCACATTTCGCCTTTTCAGCTCTCGGCTTTGTGCATTCCTGACTCAGATGCTTTCCAGCACATTTGACACACACAGGAACTGCCATGCAGTTCCTCTGTGCGTGCCCGAAGCGCTGGCACTTATGGCACTGGCCCACCGCGCCCCTAGGTTTCTGAGGCTCGGTCGTAATCTTCACTGAGAGGATATCAGTGACTTGATAAATCTCTCGTTCCGATTTAGGAACGAGCACCAGGACTAGGGGCATCGGCTTCCGGTTACGGTTGTAAAGCCGTGCCACCACTTCGGGGTTGAATCCCCTCCTCAACAGGTCTTCCTCTATATCTTCGCAGAGGACAAACTCAGGAACACCTCGGAGGATAACCCTGAGGGGTTTGTCCTCGGCGAAGTTGTAGGTATGATGGGGAACCTTGCCCTCTATCAGCACGTGCAACAGTTTCCGGTAGTCTGCTACGGTAGCAGGTTGTACCCTGATACCGTCCTGAACATTGACGGCTTTCGTAAACTCGATTTTCTTAGCTTTCATCTGCTTGTTTACCTCAACCCAACAATCCTTCTGCCGAATAGTGATCGGCGGTATGGATTTTCGGGGAGCCGCAGGCACGGTGTTGGAGCCCCTCCTCGCTCCAGCAGTGCTTGGCCCAGCTTGAGCTGAGTCTGCTCCCACGACGGTCTGAGCGTCGTCTTCATCTTCGTTTGGGACGGCAGCGGGCCTCTTGCGTGCCTTGCCTTTTTTCGTCGCAGGTACTGGGTTTTCCTGGACTTTTTCAGCAGGGGTGGGGGCGATGGTCTGCCCTGTGGCACCTACGGCACCATCCACCTGCATTTCGACGTCATTATTTACTGCTTGAACCTCTGCTTCGACGTTCGAACTTCGCACATGTTCACTGGAGTCAGTGCTCTCAGCCGCACTAGTTGTGTTTTCCACAGTACTGTGAGATTCGGCACTGCTCACAGTAGTGTCGGAGGTGACCGATCTGGCACCTGATCTCCTGCGTAAGCAAACGCGTTTGGGTCTGTTGACAGACCCGGCACCTCCGACCCTAGGGGACGGAAGACATGGGAATTCCTCACTTGGAGGGTTAAACGACGAAACGTCGTCATCATCGTTGACAATTTTTGCCATATCTTCCGGCCCCACGCCGAATCTCACCATAATGTGCTTCAGGATGAGAAGCAGATCTGCTTTTGACGCATTTTCCAGCATTTGTCCAATTTGTTCAGACATGACTCAGCTTGTAAATGACACTCTCGAACGCAAATACCAAATACAAAGGCCTACTCACCATAAAAGTCACTCGTCGCACTAAACGATCCCCAATACCGAGTTGGGAATCCAGAAAGCTTAAGGCCACTCCCCCTTTTCTAACTCGCAAAATTAAAATCTTGAGTTGCCACTTTGGCCAAAGATAACCTCAAAATGATTATTGAATCTGTACAGCGAAAAGCACGTTAAACACGCCCCTTAGAAACACGTCCGCTCGTGTCGACGTCTAACAAACGACTTTTCTCCTGTGTCGAGCCGCGCAAAGCGCTCTATATTTATAGTTGCGGTTCGGAGGGCGTGGCCTGGCTTTGACCAATCGCGCTCAGGAACGGCGAACAAAACTCGGTCGAGAAAATTTGTCGCTCATTTCTCGACGGAAATTTCTTGGCGAATACTGGTTTGGATTCTTTCTGAATCACTTCATTAAAAATTTTAATCAGATATTGGGTTTTCATGACACTCCCCCCCTTCGAAAGATCGCTGACATCTTTTCTGCTAACGGAATGCCAAACATTTTTGCCGCCGGAGCAACATGCGCCTCGGGAGGGTTTTATTTTCTTTCTCTTTATTAAATCTTTTCAAACCACAAATACAATGTATATTTTTTCATGGGCAATGCCCCTAAACCCGGCTGGGTGTACAATGTTTTGTCCCTAGCCTAACTCGTATAATGCTACCTTAACTACCTATGCTAGCTAAAGTGCGAACTAACTTATGTTAAGGAGATACTTTTTACAATGTTTGCTTATTCTATCAGGACGTTAACAATTAACACCTTCGGGACATAGTCATGTCCGGTGTTCCAGGGGCCTATCTTACAGACTAAAGAGGAGTATATATACATTCAGGGTCTACTCGTCCTCTCCTGGGGCTGGAGTTGGACGTGGATCCAGGTGGTCTTGGCCACTTCTGGGATCCGGGGCTGGTCGGAGATCATCGGCGGAGATATTCTGTTCGTAGCCTCCTTTGAGGACCACATAACAGTTAGGGCCGATTTGCCGTTCGACTTGGAATGGGCCGACCCAGGTCTGGCCAAAGTTTTTCCGTCGCGGGCCAAAGTTCCGGCACAAAACCCATTGTCCTGGTGAAAACGATACCGGTTGGTCATCCTCTAGATTTGGGAAAAGTTTATTTCGGTAGTTTGAGGAAGAAGCGGCTGCTTCTGCAACACGCTCTGCACGGTTCTCGTTCCTTCGTTTTCTCCTCTTCTGGGAAGGAGTTATCCACTCTCCGGGCTGGGGTATCTCATAGCCTAACAGCAGCATGCTCGGTGACATCCCTGTTGCGGCGTTAAATCGGGTCCTCAAGTTGAATATTATACTAGGAACCTGCTCTTCCCAAAGGGTTTCCTCCTTGTTTAGTAAAGCAGCTCTTAGCATCTTCTTAATCTCCTGCACTCGCCTCTCTATCGGATTCGCCTGTTGGTGGTAGATAGGTGACCACTTAATTTCAATACGGTAGTGCTCTGTGAACTGTTCAAAGACTCTGCCCTTGAATTGGGCTGCACTGTCTGAAATTATTAATCTTGGGTAACCCCATCTTCCAAAGACATCCTCCTGAAGGAATTTGACTACAGCTTCGGCATCGGCTTTCCGTACTACTTTGGCTTCAACCCATTTGCTAAAACAATCTGTGGCCAGAAGAATGTACCGGTTCCCGTTCCGGGATGCGGGATATGGACCCATGGCGTCTATGGAGACGATTTCCCATGGCCTCTCCGGACAATTTGGCCTTTGGATCATTTCCTGTTGTGGAGCAGCACGTTTGGTTGTCGCGCAAGTGAGGCACCTCTTGATGTAGTCATCGATGCGAGATTTAAGGGGAGAGAGTTGGAAGTGTTTAGAAATTTGTCGATAGGTCTCTAGGCTCCCAGGATGCCCTATGTCATCGTGATACCGTTTAAGCACTTGGTGCAGAAAATTCTTGGGTATCACGACCCGCCGACTTTCAGGATCCTGGCCGGTGAAGTAGAGCACGCCATCCTCTAGGACGAACTCGTCACGAATTCTTTGCTCGTAGGGATTTGGGTTTGGCGTATTCCTTGCTCTGATAATTCTCTCTATGAACCTTTGGAGACTAGGACAATCTCTCTGTCTATCCTTGACTTCCTCGTAGAACGTACGTAATTGGGTAAGTGTCGGTAATTCTCCTGCAGGGGATTTTTTCTGAGTCTCTTTGACTGGGAATATCATCCTCTCTGTTTCAGAGTGTATGTCATGGCCTGTCGGCTCGTCTATAGGATTCCTACTAAGGAAATCCGGGAGCTGATTTAGCTTCCCTGGAATATGGATGATCTCAAAATCATACTCTTGTAAGAGTAAGGACCATCGTGTTAATTTGGCTCTTTCATCCTTCATTTTTCCTAACCATAGGAGTGCCGAATTGTCTGTGTATAGTTTAAAGTGTTTGTCCTGTAGGAAATGCCTATACTTTTTGATGCTCCAAACTATGGCCAAGCATTCTATTTCGTTTACGTGGTATTTCCTTTCAGTCTTGGATAACTTTGCGCTGGCATAGGCGATTATGTCCCTATTGCCATTTTCGTTTTCCTGAAACAGGACTGCCCCCATGCCAATGAGGCTTGCATCTGTCTGGAGACAATAAGGTCTCTGGGGATCAGGTGTGGAAAGCTCAAGGGGTTGGCTGACCAGCTCTTTTATTTTGTTAAACGCTGCTTCGGCAGCAGGATTCCATTTAAACCTCTTCTGAGTATCAATGAGGTCAGTAAGGGGGGATGCAATTTCTGCGAAATGGGGAATGTATTCCCGTAGCCAACTGGCTGTTCCAAGAAACGCTCGTAGCTATTTCAATGATTTAGGGGTAGTAAAATTTACAGTATTTAATATATGGGCCTCCTGTGGCCGATTCCCTCTTTCGGAGACGATTCTACCCAAATAATGTAGTTCTCTCGAACCAAAGTGGCATTTTTGGGGAGAGAGCCATAAGCCATGAGTTCTGAGGCGTTCCAAAATCTTCCTCAAATGTACGCAATGCTCCTCAACATCGCGGGAATAGACAATGATGTCATCGAGATATACCTTACAAAAGACATCAGTATATCCGACTAAGACTGAAGACATTAGTTTTTGGAATACAGCCGGGCCGTTCTTCAGGCCAAAGCTCAAGACTTTAAACTGATACACCTGTCCGTCAGGAGCACCAAATGCTGTATATTTTTGCGACTGTGGGGTTAAGGGTGCTTGCCAAAACCCGTTCCTCAAGTCGAGTGTGGTAAAAATCTTTGCCTGCCCCATTTCTCTGACAGTCTCCTGAATAGGGGGTAAATTTGGAGCTTCCGAAACTATCAGCTTGTTAATCTCTCTATAATCCACACAGAATCTCAACTTTCCATCCTTCTTTGGGACGAGGACTACAGGGGAGCAGTATGGGGAGTCGCTTGGCACTATCACGCCAGCCTCCGAAAGTTTCCTTATCTCCTCATGAACGATTTGTTTTCGGCTTTCCGACATTTTATCATAGCGGAAGCGTTTAAAAGGGCGTTCCTCTTTAACCTTGATATCGTGTAGCACGGCTTTAGTGATCGGCTGCCTGATGGTTTCCTCGAACACATCAGGGAAGTCCGTTATTACCCTCATAATCATGTCCTTTGTTTCGGGCGAAAATTGCTCTTCAGCGAACTCCGCTAGCTGAATCTCGGCAATTGCCCTCTCTGAAACAGGACTCCAATAAACCGTTTGCCTGGTCTCACTTCCCAAATACACGCATTTCCGTTTGACATCTAGGATGGCCTCATTGTCATCCAGAAATGGGACTCCTAGAATAATTGCCTCATTGAGATCTGTTAAAACTGTGGCTACTATATGGAACTCCTGTCCTTCAATATTTAACATAATTTCTTTTTGCCCTAAACTGTAGGACGTACTATCCCTGCATCCTAATCTGATAGCAGTCGGGTTTGGAAGATTAGACAGGTCATATTCCTCAAGTAAACTTGCTCTTATAAAATTAGTACTTGCTCCAGTATCTATTAATGCCGATACCTGTCTGTCGTCGACACACACAGGGATCCTGGGGAGCCTTTTACACCTTATATGTCCATCTTCCAGGCTCACTAAAGCCTCTAAAGGGGGAAAATTGTTCATAGGGACTTCAACAGACTCATCTGTTTGGACTGAAATATTCACACAAGGGATATTATATTCAGGGTTCGTGTTTCCCAAAGTTTGGGTGGAAATATTTGCATGGGTAATAATTTCCACTTTGGGAATGTAAGTGGGGACTCGGCTTACTGGTGAGCGGACGTCACCATCGCCGAAGGTGGTGCATCCTGCCTGGCGTTTCCCGAACAGTAAGCGTCCTCCTCTGCTATGTAATTCAATCTGCTGTCTGCAGGTCTTTGACTTTGTGTGGGTGGAGGGTTCCTTTGACCCACGTTCCCGTACGAGCCTCTGCCTCGGGCAGCAGAAAACTGGCCCCTTGTATAGTTTCTAGAGTCCTCTCTTTCTCTATGAGAGTCTCTATTATCATTTCTACTAGTGTTCGAATTCCTCCATCCACTGGAGTTTGGATTCTGGTTGCCTCTCCAATTTCCATTAAACTGATTCTGTGTATTAATATTCCTGGAAATGTTGGCATTGCTCGAACCCACGTTGACTTGTCTCGTCGGTTCTTGGACAGTGGTTTTATTGTTTGATTTGAAGCAGCTAGGAGCTGTCAAGCTGGCTTCTATTTGTATGCAGTGTCTTGTGAATGCCTCAAGATTCACAATGGGTTTGTCTCGAAGAAAAGATTGTATAGCAGGGTCAATCAATTCTGTTATTAGACGTATGGCCTCCAGTTCAGGCAGATTCGGCATCACTCGCCGAATAAGGGCCATTTTCTCCCCAATAAAAATATCAGTTTTGCTCCTTGTTTGTTTCTCTCCATAAATTTTGGCAAGGAGACGTGAGTGTAGCTCCTGGCTATCAAATCTATCAAGGAAGCGGTTTACGAAAAATTGCCAAGTGGCATTGATATCGTTATATAAATTCATCCAGGTTTGGGCCTCACCTTTAAGCTGACTTCGAGCATGAGCCACCCAATCATCTAGATCTAAGTCCGCTTTCTTAAATTCAGATACCAACTTATTCAGAAAATATCTGGGGTTCTCTGAATCTTTTCCACTGAAAGTGGGTAGTTTATTCCTGTCAAGGGCTTTTGGCCTCGAATGGCCTGTTAATTCTTTAAGAACTTGTACCAGCTGCGCCATGTCACTTTGCGGCGGAGCAGGGGCAACAGTATTTACGGTTTCCGGATTTATTGTGGAATTTCCCATTGGAATATTGTCCTCCGGAGCGAAAGATACCCTTCTTGGGCTTTCTTCATTTTTGAAATTTGGGCGCCACCTGTTCCCACTTAGTTTTTCGTCGCTGGGATCGGAAGTAGGCGACGTTTTGAAAAGCAATGAGAATGGATTATTTGCAGATACACTCTGCAAATACGAGGCTTCCGCCCGCTCGCCATCGAGGGTGCGTGTCGAAGCAATTGAGCGAGTATACCAGTCGCTATCGTTCATAACAGTGGAAATTCGTGAATCGAACGTTTCGACCTGAATACGTTCCTCCACAGGCATATATGTATGGCGTTCCCTATCTAGGAATTGGGTTCGTTCACTGTCCTCAGTGATATAACCGCCACTTAATTGTCCAGAATTTTCTGGAATTTGGAAACTTCGAAAATCATCATTTCCGACGTTTCGGACATTTTGTTCATCATCAGTATGACGATTAAATGCCCCACGTTGGGCGCCATGTCGAGAATGGGAGTTGGTAGGATTATTAAAAAAAATGGAATTGTTAATTTGAGGTGCCTCGGCCAGCTCCGGGTTCGACCTCATTCTCGCCGCCCAGAATCTCTCCATCTTTACAACAAAAATGACAAAGAGAAAATTCTGTAATTGATAGGGAAAAATGCCATCCAGTGAATTTTACAAACTAGCCTACTCCTAGCAAGAGCCCTAAGTCCCTAATATAACTTACCAGAGTAGCTGAAAGAGAGATTATGATTAGTCGATAGCTAAACAAAATCTACTAAGTGTTTTAACGCGCCTATCCAGGGAGTTTACCCGTGTCTCTCCCGAGAGAGAAGTTGCGCTTTACCGCCCCGTCTCACCTTAGTGCAATGGCTCGTCTTATAACGGAAGACTCACCCCAGTGATCCGGTAGGCATCACCTGGCATAGATTCCGGGACCACGCAATCTAATCCAGGCAATACGGAGCCGCTGCTTCCACCGGCGGTGGAGGCCAGGCTAAGCTGAAAGAGAAAAATTGGATTAGTAAATATCAAAGAAATTTTCAAAAGTACGAATTCTTTTGTAGTGGGCTTATAATAAGTCCCAAAATTTAACACTTCTTATTCAGTTCTGAAAAGAACTAAAGTGTCCAGCAATCATGTGATCAATCGAATTCTTTTTGGAGGGATGTTTGTTTTCTTGATATCCCTCCAAGAAACACAGGTTGAACTAGCAGAAAAATGTTGGCTGAAGATCTTCTTTCTTGAGCCTGCACACCTTCTGGAATCTTCTCTCTTCTTTTGAAAACCCAATATTTCCAATATTCTGATTCGTAAAATTCTCCTTCTAGAATCTTCGTTTTCACCTTCGTCGAAGGACTTTTCTGGAACACTATTTCGCCGAATTTTATAATATTCTCTTTCGCCAATAATTCTCAGGAACTTTCTGGAACTTTCGTACTATCGATTTTCGATACTTTAGATCTCGTGAAATTACTAACTTTTCACTATACTTTCAATACTTTTTGGATAATTCACTCAGCTGAGTATACGTAGCTTTTTCGTTTCTAAAACTTAGTGGGCCGGAACACTGTGTCGAGCCGCGCAAAGCGCTCTATATTTATAGTTGCGGTTCGGAGGGCGTGGCCTGGCTTTGACCAATCGCGCTCAGGAACGGCGAACAAAACTCGGTCGAGAAAATTTGTCGCTCATTTCTCGACGGAAATTTCTTGGCGAATACTGGTTTGGATTCTTTCTGAATCACTTCATTAAAAATTTTAATCAGATATTGGGTTTTCATGACAGCTCGCGAAAACGCGCGGGATTTGGCCAAATGACCGTTAAAGTCCCGTTACCTGCGTTTTCTAGGGAGTATTTGACAAAAGTCACTAAATACTCCCCAGATCTAGGGAGATATTGAAAGTCAGAATTTCAGATATCTCGATTCGTAGGGCGGTCCGATATTCGGAGAGCCCCGAGAAAAATCATAAACCAACGTGATTCTTGAACGCCGAAGAAATACACGTATTCCTTCGCCGAGGAATCTATACCCGTTTTCCGATTTGGCCAACCTGATGAGAAATCGAATTGAAATAAAATAATTTGTGAAAACAAATGGAGCCACGGAATCTTTCCACCCAACAAGAGACTAGCGTGTCGAAACCTTGCTCTAAGTGTTCTGTATACCGGGTGCTCGACTGTTTGGGGCCACAAATTAATAAAATTGAAAACTAGTCAGGAATTTCCGGTAAATCGGTAAAACTACGTACAGTGGAGTTCCACTGGGTGGAGATTGGGACTTTACATCATACAGGGTGAGACTAGACTAGTGACCTGAATATAATGCAAAAAATCTAATATTATTCGACTGGCTTCTAGGTGAAAATTGAGAGTTATTAAGTGTAAAAATGGCTCACTAAAGGTGACCATACACAAAAAAAATCATCGTAGGAGCGCGGCGAGCCTGCCCTGCGACAGGATCGCTGTGTCGAGTCGCGCAAAGCGCTCTATATTTATAGTTGCGGTTCGGAGGGCGTGGCCTGGCTTTGGCCAATCGCGCTCAAGAACGGCGAACAAAACTCGGTCGAGAAAATCTGTCGCTCATTTCTCGACGGAAATTTCTTGGCGAATACTGGTTTGGATTCTTTCTGAATCATTTCATTAAAAATTGTAATCAGATATTGGGTTTTCATGACAGCTCGCGAAAACGCGCGGGATTTGGGCAAATGACCGTTAAAGTCCCGTTACCTGCGTTTTCTAGGGAGTATTTGACAAAAGTCACTAAATACTCCCCAGATCTAGGGAGATATTGAAAGTCAGAATTTCAGATATCTCGATTCTTAGGGCGGTCCGATATTCGGAGAGCCCAGAGAAAAACCATAAACCAACGTGATTCTTGAACGCCGAAGAAATACACGTATTCCTTCGCCGAGGAATCTATACCCGTTTTCCGATTTGGCCAACCTGATGAGAAATCGAGAAATAAAATAATTTGTGAAAACAAATGGAGCCACGGAATCTTTCCACCCAACAAGAGACTAGCGTGTCGAAACATTGCTCTAAGTGTTCTGTATACCGGGTGCTCGACTGTTTGGGGCCACAAATTAATAAAATTGAAAACTAGTCAGGAATTTCCGGTAAATCGGTAAAACTACGTAGAGTGGAGTTCCACTGGGTGGAGATTGGGACTTTACATCATACAGGGTGAGACTAGACTAGTGACCTGAATATAATGCAAAAATCTAATATTATTCGACTGGCTTCTAGGTGAAAATTGAGAGTTATTAAGTGTAAAAATGGCTCACTAAAGGTGACCATACACAAAAAAAATCATCGTAGGAGCGCGGCGAGCCTGCCCTGCGACACGACAAAGCCATGGCCTTTGCCGACACAATGGAACGTCAGTTTGAGCTAAACATCGACGAGGATGATGACGACGATCGGGACATCTTCGTGGAACGGAGGGCCAGACAGATACTTCATGAGGACGATAACGATGACATTAGGCCAGCTTCTGAGGAGGAGCTTAAGGCGCAAATTCGGGGTCTCCCGAAGAGAAAGGCTCCGGGAGCGGATTCAATCACTAACGTGATGCTGAAAAAACTCCCGGACAGCCAGATCACTTCCTTACGGAATGTGATCAATAATTCTCTGCGCCTTAGGCACTTCCCCAGCAGGTGGAAACATGCCATCGTGGTCATGATCCCGAAGGCACGTCAAAACCCGACGTTCCCGCAGAACCATCGGCCCATCAGCCTCCTTAGTTCGGTAGCTAAACTGGCGGAACGCGTTGTGTTGGAAAGACTCCAGGATGAAATCGTTGACCGGAATGTTCTCCCTAACGAACAATTCGGATTCCGACCGGGTCACAGTACGGAGCTCCAGGCTCTGAGGATGGTCGAGGAGACCATCACTGAGTTGAACAGAAGACATTTTGTCTTTCTGCTTCTTCTCGATGTAGCGAAGGCCTTCGACCGAGTATGGCACGAAGGTCTTCTCTACAAGATGGCTCTCCTGGGCTTTCCTCGGGGGCTGGTGAGATGGATTGGCTCCTTTCTAAAAGGGAGAACATTTCAGGTTAAGGCGGAAAATGAGCTCTCGGACACGAGGGCCATTGAAGCCGGAGTTCCTCAGGGCGCCGTGTTGTCTCCGGTGCTCTATTCGGTATACACAAGTGACCTGCCGAGAACAGCACACGTGAAAGCATCCTTGTACGCTGACGATACCGCGTTGCTCGCCAGTTCAGCGAATCCGGAGTTCACACATAACTGAGTTGAGAGCAAAATTGCACTCCAGGATGGGTGTACTTTACCCGCTCCTTAACAGGAGGAGTAAACTCAGTCTGAAGAACAAAGTGCTTCTTTATAACTCGATGGTCAAGTCCGTCATGATGTACGCTTCAGCCGCCTGGGGTCAAGCCGCCCCTACCCATATAGCTCCTCTGGAACGGGTCCAGAGCAAATATCTGCGGATGATAACCGATGCTCCGTGGTTCGTGCGAAACGTGCGAATCCGTGACGATCTGGGGCTGCCTTCCATTAAGCAGTCCATCCAAGAGCGTAATCGGCGTGTATTGGATTGTGCGGAAGTACATGAAAATCCGCTTGTCAGGGCAGCAGTAGATTACACTATTGACGACCCTACCCGTCATAAACGACCACGTCTATCCGTGGTCTAATCCGCCAACTCTCCGACGAAATTGCGTGAAAAGTCTCTTTTCATCGTAAATCGCACCCCCAGTCATCTAAGGGGAAACACCGCACGAGGGCGGCCCGGGGCACGAAGTGCTCTGATACCGTCCTGAACTCACACCATCAAATTGCGACCCAACAACCCATTCGCAGATGGCGAAAAGTGAGATGGAAGAGTAAGGGAGCCAGGCTCCAACTCGAACCAGTAGTGAAGATCCCAATGTTGTTACTCCCCGTTTAGGCGGGGCGTGAATCCTTGGATATTCGTTACTACATCAAAATATTCGCATGTAAAAAAAGTTTATATAATGCAAATAATAGTCGAGAGAAAGACCGTATGAATCTGGGAACGTCGACCAATTGAACTTATTCCCCTCAATAAAATAGCAGACTATTAATTTATTAATTCGGATGGTTCAGCAATTTTTTTAAATTTTTTCTATGGTAGATGATAAACGTTCGCCTTGGCCAAGGCATTACTCACTTGATGTTTTTTTGTTGTGACCTCCCGTTTAGGCACGGCGTGAATCCTTGCATATTCGTTATTATAACAAAGTATTCGCATGTGAAAAAAGTTTACAAAATGCTATTAATAGTCGAGAGAAAGACCGTATAAATCTAGGAACTTCGACCAATTGAACTTATTCCCCTCAATAAAATAGCAGGCTATTAATTTATTAATTCGGATGGTTCAACAATTTTTTAAATTTTTTCCATGGCAGATGACTAACGTTCGGCTTGGCTAAGGCATTACCCACTTGACGTGTTTTTATTGTGACCCTCCGTTTAGGCGGGGCGTGAATCCTTGGATATTCGTAAGCAAAACAAAGTTATCGCATGTGAAAAAAGTTAACGAAATACAAGTAATAGTCGAGAGAAAGACCGTATAAAACTAGGAACGTCGACCAATTGACCTTATTTCCCCCAAAAAAATAGGGGACTATTTATTTTTTGATTCTGATGGTTCAGCAATTTTTTTTTAATTTTTTCCAAGTCAGATGAAAAGCGTTTGGCCCCGCCAAGGCATTAGCCAGTTGACGTTTCTTCGTTGTGAACCCTCGTTTAGGCGGGCCGTGAATCCTTGAATATTCGTAATTATAGCAATGTATTCGCATGTGAAAAGAGTTTACAAAACGCAAATAATAGTCGGGAGAAAGACCGTATGAATCTAGGAACGTCGACCAATTGACATTATTCCCCCCAATAAAATAGGGAGCTATCAATTTATTAAATCGGATGGTTCAGCAATTTTTTTAATTTTTTTCCATGGCAGATAATAAACGTTCGCCTTGGCCAAGGCATTACTCACTTGACGTTTTTTTGTTGTGACCCCCCGTTTAGGCAGGGCGTGAATCATTGGATATTCGTTATTATAACAAAGTATATGCATGTGAAAAAAGTTCACGAAATGCAATTAATAGTCGAGAGAAAGACCGTGTAAATCTAGGAACGTCGAAAAATTGAACTTATTTCCCCCAATTCAATAGGGGACAATTAAGTTATTGATTCTGATGGTTCAGCATTTTTCTTAAATTTTTTTTATGGAAGATGATAACGTTCGCCTTGGCCAAGGCATTACTCACTTGACGTTTTTTTTGTTGTGACCCCCCGTTTAGAAGGAGCGTGAATCCTTGGATATTCGTTATTATAACAAAGTATTCGCATGTGAAAAAAGTTTACGGAATGCAATTAATAGTCGAGAGAAAGATCGTATGAATCTAGGAACGTCGACCAATTGAAATAATTCCCTCCAATAAAATAGGGAGCTATCAATTTATTAAATCGAATGGTTCATCAATTGTTTTAAATTTTTTCCAAGTCAGATGAAAAACGTTTGGCCCCGCCAAGGCATTAGCCAGTTGACGTTTCTTCGTTGTGAACCCTCGTTTAGGCGGGCCGTGAATCCTTGAATATTCGTAATTATAGCAATGTATTCGCATGTGAAAAGAGTTTACAAAATGCAAATAATAGTCGGGAGAAATATCGTATGAATCTAGGAACGTCGACCAATTGACATTATTCCCCCCAATAAAATAGGGAGCTATCAATTTATTAAATCGGATGGTTCAGCAATTTTTTTAATTTTTTTCCATGGCAGATAATAAACGTTCGCCTTGGCCAAGGCATTACTCATTTGACATGTTTTGTTGTGTAAAAAGTTTACAAAATGCAAATAATAGTCGAGAAAAAGGCCGTATGAATTTATAAACGTCGACCATTTATTAATTCGGATGGTTCAGGGCTTAGGATCGACTGACTCGTGTGCAACGGCTGTTCACACGAAACCCTTCTCCTGTCATGAAAACCCAATATCTGATTAAAATTTTTAACGAAGTGATTCAGAAAGAATCCAAACCAGTATTCGCCAAGAAATTTCCGTCGAGAAATGAGCGACAAATTTTCTCGACCGAGTTTTGTTCGCCGTTCCTGAGCGCGATTGGTCAAAGCCAGGCCACGCCCTCCGAACCGCAACTATAAATATAGAGCGCTTTGCGCGACTCGACACAGCGTTCCAGTCCGCTACCTGCCAAGAAGAGCAAAGAACGTTTATTGAAACACACAGCGATCCAGTCCGCTACCTGCAAAGAAAAGCAAAGCTACGTATACTCAGCTGAGTGAATTATTCAAAAAGTATTGAAAGTATAGTGAAAAGTTAGTAATTTCACGAGTTTCAAAGTATCGAAAATCGATAGTACGAAAGTTCCAGAAAGTTCCTGAGAATTATTGGCGAAAGAGAATTATATAAATTCGGCGAAATAGTGTTCTAGAAAAGTCCTTCGACGAAGGTGAAAACGAAAATTCTAGAAGGAGAATTTTACGAATCAGAATATTGGAAATATTGGGTTTTCAAAAGAAGAGAGAAGATTCCAGAAGGTGTGCAGGCTCAAGAAAGAAGATCTTCAGCCAACATTTTCTGCTAGTTCAACCTGTGTTTCTTGGAGGGATATCAAGAAAACAAACATCCCTCCAAAAAGAATTCGATTGATCACATGATTGCTGGACACTTTAGTTCTTTTCAGAACTGAATAAGAAGTGTTAAATTTTGGGACTTATTATAAGCCCACTACAAAAGAATTCGTACTTTTGAAAATTTCTTTGATATTTACTAATCCAATTTTTCTCTTTCAGCCTAGCCTGGCCTCCACCGCCGGTGGAAGCAGCGGCTCCGTATTGCCTGGATTAGATTGCGTGGTCCCGGAATCTATGCCAGGTGATGCCTACCGGATCACTGGGGTGAGTCTTCCGTTATAAGACGAGCCATTGCACCAAGGTGAGACGGGGCGGTAAAGCGCAACTTCTCTCCCGGGAGAGACACGGGTAAACTCCCTGAATTAAAGATTTCGACTAGGAAATCGTCTTTTTAAAAAGAGAACACAAGATGCTTTCACGAAGTGGTTTATTTCAGAACTGACTTATTTTCTAAAGATTACATATATTTATATAAAAGCGTAGTAAACAAAAGATTCAAGTTCCTATCAAGTAAACAAATAGTAAATGAAACATTCATAACAAAGTATTTATCAAGTAAACATATTAAGATAATGATAATGACCTAAAGTGCCATTGATCTCTTCTACCTAGGTATGATTCCTTAATTCCTCCCCCCTTAGGCTTGGATCTCCTGAGACAAGCAAGGGCTGACTTGAACGGCTTGGAGTGGCATGACTTGTCCTTTTTCAGCTTCAAATTGTCTGTCTCTCTTCACGCAATCCCTAAATTTTGTTCTATATTTATAGGCAAAAAACATTGAACAAAGCAAAAATATGATATATAAACTAAAAGATACAGAACGATTTTCCCATTTTAAATTGGTTAAAGTTACATTATTATTCAAACTTTCTATCTTACGTTTAGCAATGTCGTACGTATCTAAAGGTATAAAATTGATTTTTTGTACAGTGAAATTATAAATAATGTTCTCATCAGGAAACTTAATACTAGAATTTAAAATGCCTTTAAATATGTAGGTGTTATTGAGAGTTGAAATTTCACAAAACTTGCTAATAATTGTAGATTTATCAATTACAATATGAGTTTTGTTACAGTGGTCAAATAATAACATTTTCTGATTGGTATTTACTAACAAGTCATTATTATTCATAACCTTAACATGTGAATAGTTAGAAACATAAACAATTGGACAATTAGTTAATGTTTGAACGTTACATTCATTGTTTATAATTTTATAACATAAAAATCGATTGATACTTAATTCTTTACATGCATTTTCTAAAAAGTAAATATGTTTGTCTTCTAATACATAAGGAGTTGGTATAACAAGTAGATTCGTTTTATTAAACAATACTGGGTACAGTTTTTGATAATTATATGTGGTTCTATAAATAATAGGGATTTTTAGTACAAAGATTATTTCGTGATCGGAAACGATAGTATTCAACTTACAGAGATTCATGAATTCAAAATAAAAGAGTTTAGAAAAAGGGATTAGTTCTTCGTGAGGAAAAATAGAATTCAGTAATCTTTCTATTTCGGTTATATCTGAAGTGTCTAAGAGCAGTAGATTGATTTCCTCTGTAATACTAAATGATACAATATTCAATATTTTATTGATGTAATCCTCGAGTGTTTTAATATTAAAAATCTCTTCTAGAATGAGTTCTTGTATTTTGATTTCTTTGTTAAGTTTATTCAGATTTTCTGATACCTTCAAAAACTGAGAGTTTATTCTATTAGTAGTATTTTCGAATTTATTTTGTAAGAATGACAATAGTGAAATGTTCTCTGTATTTTGTATTTCTAGTTTATCCTCATTATTTCGTAGAATTTGCATATTTAACATAATATCATTAAGATCATTTTGGTCTAAATTACCTGTGATATACCTGATAGCTGTACCTAGGCCATCAAATAAGCTACGTTTGTTTCTTTGTTGCTTCAACAGTTTATATTTTTCCTGAAGCGAAACTAATGAATTTTCTAAATAATGATAAAGTGTGTTATTACTTGTTTTTAAACTAATGAAATAAGCATTAGTAAGACAATTTTGTATGTTCGTGTTGATAGAAGCAAAACTAATATGAAAATATGCTTTATGATAAAAATTAACTAAAGAAGCTAAACCTAAGTTTTCCTGTATATAGGGTACATTTTTAATCTTTTGAAGTTCCTGGCTGTTGGCCGTCTCTGGGATCAGGACGATTGTCGAAATCCTGCAAAGAAATTTGTCTTCTTTGAGGGCGAACGTTTCTTAGATGAAAAGTTAAATTAGGTTCATCAGTAATTTTAAACTTTTCTCTATTTTGTTGTATTTTTTTGTCATTAATTTTACGATATAAAGCACGAGTTTTTTGTCCTCTTGCAGTAGAAGTTTTTAAATATATTGGTTGTTCTAATTCAATATCAGGTTCTGGGATGTTTTCATTTTGTTTAGCAAGGGTTTTTTCTGCCTTATTCTTAACTTTATCTGATATTTTTTCGTAGAACGGTAGTATTTCTTTACGGCGTTTTTCATTATAATGTTCATAAATATTTTGGTCAATTTCCATTAAATGTTTGTTTAAATTTTCATAGGGGCCATAGAGTAAAGAAAAAGGAGTGAACTTTGTAGCGGAATGGACGCTTTGATTATATATTAAAATTGCAGTAATCATTAATTCTTTAATATGATCATTTTTGTTTTGCATGCGTAAGATACGTAATTTTTCTATAAGGGTGCTATGGAATCGTTCCAAGGGCGATAGAGAGGTAGGATTCATAGAACAGGTAACATGGTATTCGACATTATGTAATCTCAGGTATTCTTTAATAGTGAGGTTATTAAATTCACCTCCGGAGTCTGAAGTAATTTTATCAGGTAGGTTGTGATGTGACATGAAATGTCTTAGTTTACTTAGGATAGTAGTAGCATTTTTAGAAGGGATATGATATGCTTGAGCGTATCTGCTGAAAAGATCAATTATAGTTAAAAATATTTCTTTTTCAACGCTGAATATATCTATGAAAATATGTTCAAAAGGTTTTTTAGCTATTAAGGGTCCTTTAAAAGATGTTTTGATTGGGTGTCTTTCATATTTTGACAATAAACAGATCTGACATTCATTTATGTAGTTTGTGATAAGTTTCTTTATATTTGGTGTGTAAGCTAATTTTTGAAAGTGATTATATGTTTCATTAATGCCGTTATGCGTTTGACTATGGTAAAGAGATAATTCTGCCATAAATTGTTCTTTATTTAAAAGGGTTGGTTTGAATGCAGCTTTAATGAATTTTATATTTATAAAGTTATTCTTGAGTATGTTTATTAGTTTAATTTCAAGACTGTTTTCTTCATAATAAATTCCATAAGTAAGATTAGGGTTTATGTATTCTTTTATAAATTGCGCAATATTTTCATCTTCATTTCCATGTCTTAAGGTAACTTGAAATGAGTTTTTGCCTAAATTTTTTACTAAGTATGAATCTTCTAGCTTGAAAATAATGTGGTTTTTAAAAGTATATATATTTCTCTCCGAGTATGAAATTCCACAAATAGGGTTTTCTTCAGAAGTGTGTATAGTGATATCATCGTCAATATCATTATTATTAATGAGATTCAGTCTTTCATTCAATGGTACGTTATAAAGAGAATCTGAATTAGAATTTTCTAAGTGAGCATTGTTTAAAATTTCGTCAACCTCATTTGGACTTAAATCAATTTCTGATTCTATATTAGGAAGAATAGAAAGTAAATCATCGTTTTCTATGTTTGACCCTTTATTACTTTGTTTTCGCGTAAGTGCATTAATTTCTATTCTACTAAGAGCATCGGCGACTTTGTTTTCTTTACCTTTTTTATAATTTATTTGGAAATTATATTCTTCTAACCGTAATTTCCATCGGATTAATCGTTGATTAGGTTCTTTGAGAGAGAATAACCACGTTAGAGGTTTATGATCGGTTTCGATTGTAAATTTTTGACCAAACAGATAAGGGCGGAAATGTTTACAAGAGTCTACAATGGCAAGTAACTCCTTTTCGATCGTCGCGTAATTTTTTTCGGCTGTATTAAGTGTGCGAGAGTAGAAAGAGATAGGTTTACCGTTTTGTGATAATACAGATCCAATAGCAATGTTACTCGCGTCGGTTGTTAGGCAAAATTCTTTTTTGAAATCTGGATATGCAAGTACAGGGGCATTACAAATTATTTCTTTACAGATATCAAAGGCTTCGAGGTACTCTGGGTCATTTATATTAATTTTCTCGTGTTTTCTTAAACATTTCGTAAATGGTTTAGTTAAGTGAGCAAAATTTTTAATGAATTTTCTATAATAACCTATAAGACCTAAAAATCCTTGAATTTCTTTTATGGTTTTTGGTAAAGGATAGTTAATTATACTTTTAATTTTATCTTCGTTTGGCTTAATACCCTCCGGTGTGATTACGTGTCCTAAAAAGGGGACTTCTTTTCGTAAAAATTCGGATTTGTCTAATTGTATTTTTAAATTAAATTGGCTAAGTTTCTCGAATATTCGTCTTAAATGTAAAATGTGTTCGTCTAGTGATTTAGAGTAAACAACAATATCATCCATATAAACAAAACAAAATTTATGTAAATATTCTAAGAGAATGTGGTCCATCATTCTTTGGAATGATGCAGGAGCATTCTTTAAGCCAAATGGCATTCTTATGTATTCATAATGACCATTTTCTACAGTAAAAGCAGTTTTTTCTATTGAGTCTTGATGTAAGGGTATTTGGTGAAATCCTTGAGCTAAATCAAGCGTGGAAAAATATTGACACTTACCTAAGTTTTCTAATATTTCTTCCGTTCGCGGTAATGGATATTTATCTTCGATAGTTTTTTCATTAATTTTTCTAAAGTCTATTACCATACGCCATTTTTTCTCGCCTGAGGCGTCTAATTTTTTTGGTACGATCCAAACAGGACTAGAATATGGTGAAATTGATGGTCTGATTATTTCGTTTTCTAGTAATTTGGATATTTGTTTCTGAATTTCTTGTTTTAGGTGGTAAGGATATCTAAAATTTTTAACATAAACTGGATTATCATCTTTAGTTCTAATAGAATGAGAAGTGACGTTACATACGGATAATTTTTCTTCTGGATTATAGAATACTCTTTTGAATTGATAGCATAGCTTGATTACTTTAGCCTTTTCTTCACAATTCATGTGATTAACTCTTATTACTTTATCAACTTTTAAACTGTTTATGACTTTTGGTTCATCAATTTTTTCTTTGATATGAAAATGATTTATTGGTTCGCTATTAATTTTATTTATATTCAGGTTATTTAAATCATAAGGATAATCTACTTCGTAATTATTAACATTACATATACTTTCAGGTAGAATAGTATTATTATTTAGTTTGATACTTGGTACTAATACTTCTCCATTTTTTATTGGACTTATTATCTTACTGTTTTTATTTATATCTTCTTCATAATAGATTTTTGTTCGAGGCATTTCTAAGCATTTGTTTTTAGTATCTATTTTACATTCTAGATTTACTAAATCCTTAAAACTAAGCAGACAGTCGAATTTTTTATGCCATGGCATGATTAAAAATTCAATAGGCGTAAAAGTCTTAAATTCTGATAAAAGGGGTACTTTCACAGCGTATTTACCTATAATTGTTTTATGACAGGTAGTAATTTCAAAAATATGATCGTAGATTAATGAAGGAAAAAGTCTGAAAGCTACTTCAGGGTTCATAATACTAGATGATGCACCGGTATCTATGAGAATGTTTAATTGATATTTATTACTGAAAATGAAAGGTAAATGTGTATAACTAGTGTAATTATTTAAATCTAAGTTAAACTTTGGGGTGGGTCGACAAATGGAAAATTTTCTTGAAATTCCTGTTGAGTTGTTTCCTCAGAGTAAGGAAAGCTTTCTTGGAATCTGTCTTGAGTTTCCTCAGTATTATGAATTTCTTCGACCACTACTCCGGGACGTGCGGGACCTTGTTTGGCAAAATGATTATATCTATGATTTTGAAAATTTTGGGGATTATTTCGATTAAAATTAGGTGAATTATGACCATTTTGGAAATTTGGCCTGACGGTATTCCTAGTATTAACAGACATGGGTGTTGGTTTTGAAAAATTATTATTATTTTGTGGTCTAAACACATTATTTCTGGGCTGTTGAAAAGCTTGTACGTTAGTAGGATAATGCGTATTAGAAGGTCTACTTGGGGGTAAATTGATAGGACCTCTAGGAAATGTATTTTCTAAATTTGAATGATTTCTCTGTGGATTTGAATGATGAGAATTATGTGGTTTGAAAATATTTTTCCGTGACATGTTCTGTCGTAAAAAGTTTTTATAATTAATTTGTGTTTGTATGTTATCATATTCTCTACAAATACTAATACACTCATTTACGCTTTTTGCATTTTGTTGTCGAACAAAGGAACAATACGGCTCTTTAAGACCTGAAATGAAAGAATACAATGCTTGTCTTTCATAGTCGCAAAATTTTAGTTTAATAAATTCCGGTTGATTTGAATATTCTATTTGAGCATTTTCTTTCAGTTTATGTAGTTTTTGATTAATGTCTAATGCAAATTCTTCGAAGTTTTGATTGTAGTTTTGGAAAGAGGTTGTTAAAAGAGTTAACAAGTTTTCTTCACTACGAGGATCTTTATATTTATTTAACAAAATTAATTTTAGTTCATCGAATGATTTTGGGTTATGCAGTGTGATTATGTCTCTAGCCTCACCTTTAACTTGAGAAATGACATATCTAAAGAAGTATAAGTTCAACGCTTCATCTGTGAACGTAAATTTATCTAGAAATTCTTTAGCGTTATTTAAAAAGTAGCTCAAATCTTTGGAACCTCCGAAGTATTCGGGGACCATACATTTGGCAAAATTAAAGCGAATTTGAATATCGCTATAAGACAAAGTAGCGCTAGTGGCCATTTTTAAATTATCAGAATAATTACTTAAATTATCTCTTTTTAGTGGGGATCTATCGCGAGACATGCACTTATAATCTTTGTTCTAAAATGGTTTCTTTTTGCACAAAAATAGTATGAAAATATGTTTTATGTCTGAATAAAATAACAAGAGATGAGAAAAAAAATATGGGAAAAATCGAAAAATAAACTTACAATACTAGTACTAATAACATGGATGCGGAAGATCAGAGACGTCGCAGACTGGACCAGTACTTCTCCCCCTTCAGCCGTGTCTAGTGGTTGAGAACTGAATAGCGGTTTTGCGAAACCCAAGATTTCACAGAAGGAATTCTTCTAGGTTGTTGCAGCTTGGCTTGGCTTCGTGAGTTTTTCGCAGATGGTTCTTCTTGATTACTTCTCAAGAGTTAAGACTCGCTTGATCACAACGAATACGATAAATGACCAATGAAGTAATCCTGTTCGCAGCGCCAATTAAAGATTTCGACTAGGAAATCGTCTTTTTAAAAAGAGAACACAAGATGCTTTCACGAAGTGGTTTATTTCAGAACTGACTTATTTTCTAAAGATTACATATATTTATATAAAAGCGTAGTAAACAAAAGATTCAAGTTCCTATCAAGTAAACAAATAGTAAATGAAACATTCATAACAAAGTATTTATCAAGTAAACATATTAAGATAATGATAATGACCTAAAGTGCCATTGATCTCTTCTACCTAGGTATGATTCCTTAATTCCTGGATAGGCGCGTTAAAACACTTAGTAGATTTTGTTTAGCTATCGACTAATCATAATCTCTCTTTCAGCTACTCTGGTAAGTTATATTAGGGACTTAGGGCTCTTGCTAGGAGTAGGCTAGTTAGTAAAAATTCACTGGATGGCATTTTTCCCTATCATTTACAGAATTTTCTCTTTGTAAATTTTGTTGTAAAAATGGAGAGATTCTGGGCGGCGAGAATGAGGTCGAACCCGGAGCTGGCCGAGGCACCTCAAATTAACAATTCCATTTTTAATAATCCTACCAACTCCCATTCTCGACACTCCACGTCAGTCCTCCAGGGCCTCGCTGGAGTATTTGCTACTACCACCAAGATCTGCACCGACGGCGGCTCCAGACGGCCTCACGGCCAGCCCTTCTGCGCTCACCGCCGCGACCCTCCTACTCGTCAGGGCTTCATGGTCGTCCACAATGAAGAAGACAATACCGCACATGCCGCTGACGGTCGAGTATAAGCACGACGCTTCAGCGCCATCCATTTTCAGGGCTAGTAACTTCGGCAGGTGAGTTGTTACACACTCCTTGGCGGATTCCGACTTCCATGGCCACCGTCCTGCTGTCTTAAGTTACCAACGCCTTTCATGGTATCCCATAAGCGTCGATTTAGGCGCTTTAACTCGACGTTTGGTTCATCCCACAGCGCCAGTTCTGCTTACCAAAAATGGCCCACTTGGCACTCTGATTCGAGTCTCGCGGCTTCATGAGTTCAAGCAAGCCGGAGATCTCACCCATTTAAAGTTTGAGAATAGGTTGAGGTCGTTTCGACCCCAATGCCTCTAATCATTCGCTTTACCGGATGAAACTCGTACGCAACGAGCGCCAGCTATCCTGAGGGAAACTTCGGAGGGAACCAGCTACTAGATGGTTCGATTAGTCTTTCGCCCCTATACCCAGTTCCGACGATCGATTTGCACGTCAGAATCGCTACGGACCTCCATCAGGGTTTCCCCTGACTTCGTCCTGACCAGGCATAGTTCACCATCTTTCGGGTCCCAGCGTGTACGCTCTTGGTGCGCCTCTTCTCGCAATGAGAACGAGACGCCCCGGGAATGCGGAGCGGCCACTTTAAGGGCGAACCGCTCATCTTCCCTCGGTCTACGCAAGGCAGACCTTTACTTTCATTACGCCTTTAGGTTTAGTTATGTCCCAATGACTCGCGCACATGCTAGACTCCTTGGTCCGTGTTTCAAGACGGGTCCTGAAAGTACCCAAAGCTATAGCGTTGCAGATCGGCGTTTCAACGAGGTCTGTTCGAGGACATCGCAGCCAACAGTCGCCCGGGGACAGGATCGGCGCTAGGTCCGATCGCCGTCAAACACCGAACGCGCTTGCCACGAGCCGAACGCTAACTAAGTAGCGGCCCCGCGCCATCATTATACCGTCGAGCGAGTCGACCGGGACACCGAGGGTCCACGCAATACGCCGAAACGTTCACGTGGGCTCCACCTCGGGCCTTAGACCGACACCCAACGGATCGCAACGTCCTACTAGGGGAAAAGTGCACGCGTTCGACGTCAGTTCGATAAACGGACTGCGCAGACGACGCGCGAACGCCGTCCGTCACTAGTCCGTCAATTGCCGACGATCGAAACGCGAATGAATTTCCCCTTTCGACCTTTCGGGTTTCTCAGGTTTACCCCTGAACGGTTTCACGTACTCTTGAACTCTCTCTTCAAAGTGCTTTTCAACTTTCCCTCACGGTACTTGTTCGCTATCGGTCTCGTGGTCATATTTAGCCTTAGATGGAGTTTACCACCCACTTAGGGCTGCACTCTCAAGCAACCCGACTCTGAGGAGAGATCCTCCCGAAATAGGCAGCGGTCGCTACGGGCCTGGCACCCTCTATGGGCTGTGGCCCCGTTCAAGAAGGACTTGGACGCACCGCACAATCTCGGGATAAACGGATCCTCCCTAACACCACATTTCTCGGCGGCAGAACCGCGAGATTCGGTGCTGGGCTTATCCCTGTTCGCTCGCAGCTACTGGGGGAATCCTAGTTAGTTTCTTTTCCTCCGCTTAGTAATATGCTTAAATTCAGCGGGTAGTCTCACCTGCTCTGAGGTCGATAAAATAAATTTTAAGTTTGTTCAACACTAACGAAGATATCGTGTAAATACACACGTTTTACTTAATCGTACGAACTCTACCACGTTGCTGTGTATATAACAACAAGAGAGAGAAAACTACCACCGACGGCAAGTTCTCAACAGGCTCTCCACATTCAACACTACGCGATCAGACGTCGTCTTAGTTTCAACAAAGATTCTCGGACACGACGATCGTGCGTTGGTAGAGCGCACAGTGAACCTGTGTTTAGCCGTGGGGCAGCCGCTTTCTTCAACGGGTGCTCGTGAGCTACGAATAAGTACGTGTATATGCGCGTATAAAACCGCACACACGATACGTTGTGTACAAACTACGAATCGTTTTCTTTATCCGTATCAAAAGAAACGGCAGTAGTAAAACGAAACGTTGCTTTCGCATTTTAAGATGCCGCATCGTTTCCCGAAAGAGACACAACACGTTCAGCATCCAACACGCTCCGACGTTTTCACAAAAAACGAATTTTGGAAAACCGAGCAGTCTTTGAAATTGATACGACCCTCAGCCAGGAGTGGTCCAGGAACAGTATCCGAGGACCGCAATGTGCGTTCGAAATGTCGATGTTCGTGTGTCCTGCAGTTCACAAGTTGACGCGCAATTAGCTGCGTTCTTCATCGACCCACGAGCCAAGTGATTCACCGTTCAGGGTAATCATTTTTTAGACGTACTCGAAAATTAATTCGAGCTCGACGCCTCTATTAAGCAAGTGTTAGTTGTATCGTAAAATAAATAAAAAAAAGCTGCGCTCTACGAATCCGTTCGTACAGCACATGTACTTCAGACGAGGCGTACTGAAATCGCGCGCAACTCATTTTTTATCGTCATCGACGAGGACGCGTGTGTGTACCGTATCCTGACGGCAGGGCGAATATCTTTCAAAACCATCGGAATATATACACGAGTCCTTATACACTCGCGCGTTAAATTCCTTCGGATTTATATATCGAGGCGCTCTAAACGAAAACGTTTGCGCCGCGTTATATATAACTCCTAGGTACCCTGTATAATCGTTTACCGAATTTGCGTAACATCATTCTACACTCTCTATGATATCATAGTGTGTGTGGGTAGGTACGCTTCAAAACGGCCGACCACGTCAGAACGTTATTTCGGCTGTATCACGCCTAATTCAACAACCTCCTCGACAGACGTTAATAGTTCCATAAAGACCAACTTCGATATGAGCGCGCGTTTAACCGATATTCATTCGTTTTCCATACTCGTTTATAATACAAGTACACAAGAGAAACGAGTCAAAGGTTACGCGCGCAATCGAAAAAGTCCCGCATCTATGAGAGCAACATTATCGAAATATCGTCTAACTAGCGTACAAACGAAACATATTAGGTATATGTTATGTATACGCGCATCGAAAGACCACTTCAATAAAGTCGCTGCATACAACAGCTATTAGTTCAAATTTGATGAACGGAGAGACGGTGTGTTTGTGCGGAGCGAGTGGTGTTTACACACACACACACACACACACACATACATACACACACCGTTCAATCACACGTCCGTCATAATATATTCAGACTTGTCATGATGACAAACACTGTAATGATCCTTCCGCAGGTTCACCTACGGAAACCTTGTTACGACTTTTACTTCCTCTAAATGATCAAGTTTGGTCATCTTTCCGAAACATCGAAGACGCCGAAACGCCACCGCGCTCAGTCCGAAGACCTCACTAAATCATTCAATCGGTAGTAGCGACGGGCGGTGTGTACAAAGGGCAGGGACGTAATCAACGCGAGCTTATGACTCGCGCTTACTGGGAATTCCTCGTTCATGGGGAACAATTGCAAGCCCCAATCCCTAGCACGAAGGAGGTTCAGCGGGTTACCCGGGCCGCTCGGCCAGGGAGGACACGCTGATTCCTTCAGTGTAGCGCGCGTGCGGCCCAGAACATCTAAGGGCATCACAGACCTGTTATTGCTCAATCTCGTGCGGCTAGAAGCCGCCTGTCCCTCTAAGAAGAATTGTTTGTACGCCGACAGTAAAAACCGCGCGCGGTAGAAGCCGAAGCCTCACCGGCGGGCCTTTGGGATGTCGAAATACGCCTAGTTAGCAGGCTAGAGTCTCGTTCGTTATCGGAATTAACCAGACAAATCGCTCCACCAACTAAGAACGGCCATGCACCACCACCCACCGAATCAAGAAAGAGCTCTCAATCTGTCAATCCTTCCGGTGTCCGGGCCTGGTGAGGTTTCCCGTGTTGAGTCAAATTAAGCCGCAGGCTCCACTCCTGGTGGTGCCCTTCCGTCAATTCCTTTAAGTTTCAGCTTTGCAACCATACTTCCCCCGGAACCCAAAAGCTTTGGTTTCCCGTAAGCTGCCCGCCGAGTCATCGGAGGAACGTCGGCGGATCGCTAGCTGGCATCGTTTATGGTTAGAACTAGGGCGGTATCTGATCGCCTTCGAACCTCTAACTTTCGTTCTTGATCAATGAAAGCGTTTTTGGCAAATGCTTTCGCTTCTGTCCGTCTTGCGACGATCCAAGAATTTCACCTCTAACGTCGCAATACGAATGCCCCCATCCGTTCCTATTAATCATTACCTCGGGGTTCCGAAAACCAACAAAATAGAACCGAGGTCCTATTCCATTATTCCATGCACACAGTATTCAGGCGAAGTTTTAGCCTGCTTTAAGCACTCTAATTTGTTCAAAGTAAACGTGCCGGCCCACCTCGACACTCAGTGAAGAGCACCGCGGCAGGATTGAGTTGGGCCGCCCTTGCGAGCTAAGCCCACCGGCAGGACGTCCCGCGACACGCCAGTTAACACCGCGTACGATGAACCGGCGGCGCGGGACACAGATTCGACTACGAGCTTTTTAACCGCAACAACTTTAATATACGCTATTGGAGCTGGAATTACCGCGGCTGCTGGCACCAGACTTGCCCTCCAATTGATCCTCGTTAAAGGGTTTAGAGTGTACTCATTCCGATTACGGGGCCTCGGATGAGTCCCGTATCGTTATTTTTCGTCACTACCTCCCCGTTCCGGGAGTGGGTAATTTGCGCGCCTGCTGCCTTCCTTGGATGTGGTAGCCGTTTCTCAGGCTCCCTCTCCGGAATCGAACCCTGATTCCCCGTTACCCGTTACAACCATGGTAGGCGCAGAACCTACCATCGACAGTTGATAAGGCAGACATTTGAAAGATGCGTCGCCGGTGCGAGACCGTGCGATCAGCATAAAGTTATTCAGAGTCACCAAGTTGTACGATGACGAGCGAACCCGCCACCGATTGGTTTTGATCTAATAAAAGCGCTCCTTCCGTCTCCGGTCGGAGCTCTGTTTGCATGTATTAGCTCTAGAATTACCACAGTTATCCAAGTAAATGTGGGTACGATCTAAGGAACCATAACTGATTTAATGAGCCTTTCGCGGTTTCACCTTAATTTGGCTTGTACTGAGACATGCATGGCTTAATCTTTGAGACAAGCATATGACTACTGGCAGGATCAACCAGGGAGCTGCTGTTCTGCATTAGAACTAGTTCAGTCTCCATTATATTTAGAATATTACGGAAACAGACACTCATATTCTCTTTCGTGCGTGTTTATTGTGCATTAAACAAAAGATAAACTTTCGAAATGCCACGCTCAACGATGAAGATATAAAAAGTCTGCGCATTTACGTGCATCTAAAACCGGATCGACAAATTGTATAAAACATACAGAAAAACGAACGTGGTGTGTTATTAATACGCGTATTGCAAATCATTATCGACGACGATGATATTTTGCTCTAATACGCGCATAAACACAATTCGTTAATCGTTATATATCGGACAATCATCATATCGACCGGCGAAAAACTTCGAACATTCTCTCGACCCTTCGCTAGATTGAAAGCGACACGGTGTTCTCGAAAGATTCGTTCCGTTTAATTATATTCTCGCTCGGACAGAGGAGAGTTGTCGCATATTTTCAATAACAATTTATGTTATTTAGAGTTGATCGCATAGGGACCGCTTACGAAAATCGCTCGCTAAATCCGCGATCTCGCTGTGAATTTCAAGTGCGCGATAGCAGTTAATTTTTCTCGCTTTATGGGGTTTGGACAGTCAAGAATGATCTCTTCATACCTCGCCCATTACGTGAAAAATCACTTACTGCCACACAACTACCGTGACGACATGTAGCGCTCCTTCGCTATCGAACTTAGGAATTGGACTATGAGATACACGAGATACATACGTCGTACATACAGACAGACACACACACATACCAACATACCGGATATCAAAATTCTTGTCGAAATAAAAATTTTTCATCCGGTTCAATGTCGGTCGGCGTTGACGACGACGACGACGACGATTACCGTATATCTTCACGTCGGACCTTTAGAACGGCAAAGGTTTGCGCCCCGAAAAACACACATCGATTTAAAGTGGTATACATCAAAACGAATAATGTGCATCGGTATCGGTGACCACGGTGCGAAGAACGCCCCGACCGTCGCCGGTCGAGTCGTTTCCTCACATATAAGCGCACCTATTTCGGACCCGTTTCCGAAAGCGTTATACCAAATTGCGAGCATTCGTACAATTCTCGAACAATATTCGTAAAGTATGTAAGCGTCATCAAGTTTTGTAGATATTCCCACTATTAGGATGTGAACAGCTAGATAAACAGTTGTTGTTAACTCAAATCGATTTTTACCACCGAGACAAATTGATTCAATGAATGAATGAATGAATGAATGAGATAAGTTCATCATTACTAGAAATATTTTGTATTTACCAAGTATTATGGAAAGTGTTGCGAATATAGAAAGGTACTACAATATTATCATCGAAATCATACGAAACTCCAACACAACATTTAGATAAATACATTCCGATATTGTTGACGGTAATAAATATATACGTAAAATTGTTGGGATACCAAATATATCGGAAAGTGTGGCGAACCGAACCGATAATGGAAAGTGTGGCGAACCGAATATGGACCAAAGTATTATGGAAAGTGTTGCGAATATAAATAAGCAATATATTATAGTCGAAATCCATAGGAATCTCAAACTCTTAAATACATTCCGATATTGTTGGGGTACCAAATATATCGGAAAGTGTGGCGAACCGAACCGATAATGGAAAGTGTGGCGAACCGATAATGGAAAGTGTAGCGAACCGAAAATGGAAAGTGTAGCGAACCGAAAATGGAAAGTGTAGCGAACCGAAAATGGAAAGTGTAGCGAACCGATAATGGAAAGTGTGGCGAACCGAATATGGACCAAAGTATTATGAAAAGTGTTGCGAATATAAATAAGCAATATATTATAGTCGAAATCCATAGGAATCTCAAACTCTTAAATACATTCCGATATTGTTGGGGTACCAAATATATCGGAAAGTGTGGCGAACCGAACCGATAATGGAAAGTGTGGCGAACCGATAATGGAAAGTGTAGCGAACCGAAAATGGAAAGTGTAGCGAACCGATAATGGAAAGTGTGGCGAACCGAATATGGACCAAAGTATTATGAAAAGTGTTGCGAATATAAATAAGCAATATATTATAGTCGAAATCCATAGGAATCTCAAACTCTTAAATACATTCCGATATTGTTGGGGTACCAAATATATCGGAAAGTGTGGCGAACCGAACCGATAATGGAAAGTGTAGCGAACCGATAATGGAAAGTGTAGCGAACCGAAAATGGAAAGTGTAGCGAACCGATAATGGAAAGTGTGGCGAACCGAATATGGACCAAAGTATTATGAAAAGTGTTGCGAATATAAATAAGCAATATATTATAGTCGAAATCCATAGGAATCTCAAACTCTTAAATACATTCCGATATTGTTGGGGTACCAAATATATCGGAAAGTGTGGCGAACCGAACCGATAATGGAAAGTGTAGCGAACCGATAATGGAAAGTGTAGCGAACCGAAAATGGAAAGTGTAGCGAACCGAAAATGGAAAGTGTAGCGAACCGATAATGGAAAGTGTAGCGAACCGAAAATGGAAAGTGTAGCGAACCGATAATGGAAAGTGTGGCGAACCGAATATGGACCAAAGTATTATGAAAAGTGTTGCGAATATAAATAAGCAAAATATTATAGTCGAAATCCATAGGAATCTCAAACTCTTAAATATATTCCGATATTGTTGACGGTAATGAATGGTGTCCGTCGAGAAGTTGAAACAGCATAATAATCTGAAAGTGTGGCGAACCGATTAGGTTCTATAGATATATTATTATAGAGGATATTATACAGAACTGAATAACCTTCAGATATATACATACATTGTTGACGATAATAACTACATACCTCAAGTACAATGAGTTAATAAACGTAATAATCATTATGGCGGATATTTTTGAAAGTGTTATTAGATAGGAAAAGAGGGTCATAATTGAATTTCTTCAAATATACGTTCAATCATACCGAATAAAAAAAACAGATTAAATATATATAAATAAAGCGGTTTTGCCGGCGAGGGGTGTATGGTCGTCTGTCCCCACTCCACTTTTATCCCTTCCGCTTCAATTTTTTCGACACGTTTTCTTCCTTACATATTTGGAGCATTTTTGAAATTGTTTCGCGGTTATTCGACTGGTTTCTGCAGCAGGGGTGGAACCTAGCCCCCCCTCACCCTGGACACTTTTTTTCGGTCCTAATATTCTCGACACGCAGGCGTTGGAGGGTTTCTGAAATTTTCACGCGATACCGATCACCGAAAGGACGGAGGATGAAAATACCCATCGAAGGGGGGGGGGGGGAGGCCTCGAAAAAAAAGTTTTTGCCATCCTTATACACCACTACAATTTTCGTCGATTTAAATCAAGAAATACGACGGCCAAACCCAGCTCACGTTCGCTGTTAGTGGGAGGACAATAAAAATATCGAAATGACAAAATTCCCATATGCGACCATTTTTTTATTCCAAATTGTTTAAGATCATATTAAAGAGCGCAAAAATTTGCTTTTTCTTGCCTATTTCGCTAAAAAAAAATTCCTAATTCATAATCGAGAATAGAATTAGAGAGCAATAATCGGAAGTTTGGAGTCGGTCGACTGCACAACATGTACGTAATGTTTTTACATTTCACAGAAAATGTAACATTTTTACGACCGCCCTATGTGCATATGACCAATTATGTTGAATAATATGCAATAAAGAGTATAATAATTTAGGAAAATCTGAAAATACGGTATAAGATACGGAAAAGATTACTTTTTTAGTAAAAGTATAAACCCCATATAATTGAAAAAAACAGGTCAGATCTGTGACTTCCCGGTAGGGAATGAATACTGACGAAAAGCGAATTGAATATACAACAACAAGAACAAAAGGTCGGAAAAGAGACAATTTCGTGATTTTTTTTTTTCGGAAACGAAAACAAAAAAAAGCAACGACACGCGGTGTTCCCAAGCGGTCACCCATCCAAGTACTAACCACGCCCGACGTTGCTTGGCTTCAGTGATCGGACGAGAACTAAATAAATAAATAAATAAATAAAATATATTTTCCAAAGTAAATCTTTCAATTCTACACCAGGAATGATAAGTTCAAAACTCCCGCACACAGCAGCTCAATCTTCGCCCAGAGGGCTCAGGAGAGGAGAGGTTCGGGAGGACGCATTGAGAGCCGCCTCCCTTACTCCGCAGACATTGCTGGCTGCGAAGCGAGGGAGCGCTTGTGCCAAGAGGTACACAGGGTCCCGACAATGGGGCGCTGGTAGCCTCCCCCGCTGGTGTTAGCGGAGGGTCGAGCTTTCCAGTCCATGGTGGTGATGGTGCGTATAATACATGCCTCCTGCAATGCTCATGCATGTCGTTCAGGTTGAATTCAATGTAGATAATTCGCTTTGTCTGAGTTTACTCGGAGGTGGTTGTTTGCGTGCTGTCCCGGAAAAGGCTGATGCAAAAAACCGGGTTGAAAGAATTGCGCCTAGAGGCGGCTTACTTCACTACAGAAGCGGTTCTGCCCATCTTTCCTGAAAGATGGCCAGCGATTGATAGATCAGCCCACCGTGTTTGCGGGGCTGATTATCGTGAATTCTGAGCCTGGTAAGGTCTCTGGTTAACGGACTCTTGGGGAGGTGAAACCTGTAGAATTTATCTGACAGGTTCTTAACATGTGTCGGGATGGAGTCGACGCCAGCAAGGGCGCGCAGCGCATCCAGACGAATGTATCTGTCGCTGTTAGTGACTATACGGAGTACCTTGTTCTGCATCCTGTCCAGTCTCATAAACGGAGTCTTGGGCAGGCTGCAGAACGCTGGGCAGGCGTACAACATCGCCGGCCGGATGATCTGCTTGTAAATCATCATCTTGGCCTCAAGCTTCATGCGAGAACCTCTGGCTATCAGAGGGTAGGTGCGTTTTACCGCTGCCGCGGCCCTCTGGATAGCCAAGTTTATGTGCTTGTGCCACGTTGTACGCTTGTCCAGCTGTACACCCAGGTATCGCACATTGGTCCGCGTGTCCAAGACTTTGTCCTTGACCTTCAACTTCGGAAGAAGTTTAGAAAATCTAAACTTCTTCGAGAAATTGATTGCCTCGGATTTAGCCGGATTTACCACAATTTTATTCTCCTCGAGATACGGTAGGATTTCCCTGTCCAGACGGATCTGGACCTGCCTAGCAGCTGCGACGCTGGAGAACGATTGGGCATATATAGCGGTGTCATCCGCGTATATAGCCGTCTTCGTTCTCTCGCACATAGGAAAATCATACGTATGCAAGGAGTATAAATGCGGGGACAGGCTGGACCCCTGCGGGACACCTGCTTCGACCGGAAACTCTGCGGATCTTGTGCTGTTAACCCTCACCGCAAAAGTTCGATTAGTCAGGTAAGAGTTCACCAACCTTACCATGTACGAAGGCATACCTGCTCTTAGCAATTTGCAAATTAGACCTTCTATCCACACGGAGTCAAAGGCTTTTTGCATGTCCAAAAGGACCATTACGGTATTCATCCCTCGGTGAGCCGCCTCTTTCACCTCGTGAACAACCCGGACGATCTGCGAAGTGGTCGAGTGACCTGCACGAAAGCCGAATTGCTCAGCGGGGATCATTTTGAGATGCTCCTCGAGAGACAACAAACGTTTAAGAAGAATCTTCTCCACGGTCTTTGCTACCACGCTCAACAATGAGATCGGGCGATAGCTGTCTAGCTGGTGGCCATCCTTGCCCTGCTTCAGGATAGGGATAACCAGAGCTTTCTTTAGACAGTCTGGGTAGTACTGCCATTTGATGATAGCGTTGACAAGGTGCAACAACTGGACGAGGGACTTCCTCGGCAGGTTCCTGAGCAGGACGGCGTCGAGCCCGTCCGGCCCAGGCGCCTTATTCGTCGGAAGTCGTTTAATGACTTCCGTCAGTTCCTCATAGGTTGCCAAAAGTTTTGACAGCCTATGAGGACCGATAGGGGCGGGCATAGATTGTCGAAAGTCCTCGGTTACCCGGGACCTCTCTCTATGACCGTCACTAACGTCCGGCGCCTTTCTGTGAACGCTGGCGAAGTGCTCACCAAACAGTTCCGCCTTCTGAGGATCCGTCACTACGCGATCGGGGCCCTTCACTATGGCTGGGATGGGTTCAAAGCGCTTCGAGATGCGCTTCGTCATCCGCCACAGCGAATTGTCCCGAACGTCTAGCTTCTCCAGCTTATTCTTCCACACCGTATCGTTATGGTCGTTAATAAGCTCGGAGATCTCTCTTCCTAGCCGGAGCATATCATTTTTATGCTCCGGAAGTCTTGTGGCTTGCCACTTCTTTCGGAGAGAGTTCTTCAAGACAATTAACGCCCGAACTTCGGGTGGAACAATATTCCGGTTTCTCCTGATCTCAATTTTCTTGATAGCCCGGTCGCGAGCGACCTGAATATCACGAATCAGAGCGAGGGTTACTTCCTCAATTTCATCACGAGGAATGCCGGACTTTATGCAAGTCCGGGCATTCATGACCCTTCGAAACTCGGCCCAGTCGCCGTTTTTGTAATCATATCGGATCACGGGGGGAATGTCTTCCCCTCGATATTTCATACTAAACAGTACCGGGTCGTGATCCGAAGTCATCTCATGGATGGCCTTGAGTCCGCTCAGATTCCTGACATTTTTATTGACTACCAAGTCAATTATAGTCGGAGTGGCTCCGTTCCAGGGGTAATGTGTGGGCTCGTCAGAGTGCACAATTACCACGTCACTGCTGAGTGAGTATTCCCACAGCGTTTTGCCGTTAGCGTTGGGTTGTGACCCACCGCTCCACTCAGGACGCCTGGCGTTTAGGTCCCCGACCAGCAACACCTTGTGGCCAGTACTACACAGGTTGTCCAAGTCAGCCTGCGTAAACCTATCCCTAGGCTGATTGTATACCGCGAATACGCAAGTCCCATCGGCCAGCTTGATGCCGACGTGCTCTATCGCGCTTCGCTGGGATGGGAGTGGCGTAAACGCGATACCATCCTTGACAAGGATGGCCACGCCCCCCCCCCTCACTGCGTGAGGGCGGTCTTTCCGGACTGTGGTGAAGCCCTTCAGTTTGAACCTATGGTCAGCTCGAAGCCAAGTCTCCGATATGAACATCAGGTCCAACTTGTGCCTGCCAATAAAGTCAATAATAAGCGGAAGCTTATTATTGACTGAACTGGCATTGAACATGCATGCCTTCAAACAAGGCTCAAAAATTATATCGCTGGCTGTCTCCCAGAATCTCCAGGGCAGCCATCGCCTTTTCCAGGGGTGATTTGGCCTGTGCCAGCCTGACGATTAAATCGTCCATGGCGCGGCACAGTTCACCGATGTTCAGCAGCGAACCTACCTGCTGTATTTTGCTCACCAACCCCACCATGTTCTGTTGTTGGCTTGCTGCTCCCTCTGGTCGGACTTGCCTGTGCACCGGCGACTGCGCTGGCGGTGTATATGGGATTGCTGGTAATCCAGCCGCCTGCTGGATTCTTCTCCCGACCTCTTCAGGTTTTGTCGGGGGAGCGCTCTGCTCCTGGGCTCTCTTGGTCCAAGCGTTGACCTGCGGCGGCGGGGCCGCCACGTACCTAACAGGGGCCGGCTTCCTGGCTCTTTCCTCTCTCTCCCCGAGAAACTGGATTCTGGCCTTATAGACAGGGCATTCGACACTGCTTGCAGTGTGGGGGCCCTGGCAGTTGACACACATCGCCTGAACGTCGCGGGGAAGCTTGCACTGTTTGGTGGCGTGGTTCTCCGCGCATTTCAGGCAACGTGCCTCACGCTGACAGTTCGATGTCGCGTGCCCCCATCGCTGGCACCTGCGACACTGCACGATAGCCCTCTCGTTCTGTCGAGCCTCCCAAGATACGCGAATATGTTGCAAGACTCGAACAGTTCTCTGGAGCTGCTGCAGTGTCACGTTGCGTGGGGTCGTGATCAGGTACAGCGGTCTGTGACGCGTGCTCATCCTGATCATTTTTTCGACTGGGATTCCGTGAGTGTCGAGCATTTCCTGTATAAGGTCCTGCTGACTCACATCCGAGTCGAGACCCCGCAGCACGAACGCGTGCGTCCTGTCTTTAGGCAGAGTATAGGTATGAAATTCAGTACCCGTGGATTTTAAAATGTCGATCATCTTAGACCGATCACTTACGTTCTCTGTAAAGACCTGAGTCTCCTTGCCAGTATGCTTCAGGTTGAAGTCACCCTGGAGCTCAGACTTTAACTGGACCGTAAGTGATCGGTCCAAGTTCAATCGCCCCTGTATGACGATTGGGGGCAGCATTTTACCCTTCCTGGGTTTTGCTGCCTCCTTTCGCTGGGGTTGGCCGGCAGGCTTAGCCTTAGGCCTTTGCCGTTTTCTCCGTCCATCCGAAGAACGGTGCGAGTCCTCTGAGAGGGTCTCATCCTCGTTAAGGGACTCGTACGCGTTCTTCGTGGGTACCGGTTTCGCACTCTCTACTTTCCTCGCTTTGACGGGAGATTTCGGCTTCATGAAGCCCTCCTCGTCTCCGCTTGGTTTTTCGGGAAGGGGGGGGAAATTGTCTCTCACCCGTACCCTGTTCGGCGAGCGTAGCAGCCGCCGCGTGTGCTGGAGCTTCTCGATCTCAGCATGGAAGTGCTCCTCATACTTCCTGGTGTAGAACTGCTCTATCTGTTTTTCCATGGCCTCCTGCATGATTCTCGAAGGAAATTCGCTTAGCGCTGTCGGTTTTTGAAAGTCGGTGTTCCTGAGTGCGTTGATTTTTTCCCCCACCTTCGCTATGATGTGATTCCGGATGTCCCGGATTCTCCTCTCTATCGCCTCAATAGAGTTGAGGGGAGGCTCATCACGGGACTTCCTTCTGATTGGCCTTGGGCCCTTAGCTCCAGAGACAGAACTGTCTGAGTCTGAAGAGGAGTTGGAGGCCTTTCGAGGCGAAACCCTCGCTCTGGCCTCGAGGAGCCTCTTGTTTTCGCGCAGCTGGCTCTCCAACTTGGCCTTCCTCTCTTCTTCCTCAGCTTTCTGCCTCTTAGCGTTTTCTTCCTGCTCCCGCCGTTTCTTGGCGGCTTCTTCGCCTTTTCTTGTGTTCATACGTTGTATGGCTCTGTGGAAGCCCACAAGTTGCGGGGGAGCAGGTTTGGCCGATTGGGCAGCGTTGGCGGCTTCCACCACACTTTCCGCTGTCACGACCTTTTTCGGTGTTTTTGGAATTAGATTTTCCGTGTTGGGACTTGGAGATCCGACGATTTCGATTTCCATTGCATTTTCTAAGTCCTTCGCAATATTTTCGATGTTTTCGGAGTTGTTGGCCGGTGCTTTGGTTTCGAGGACGGAAACCTGTACGCTTTTGGCCACGCCCACCGAAGATTGTTGGGTTTCGAGATTACCCACGATTTCTCCAACACTTGCAATATCCTGGTTCGCGACGCTTACCGCTTTTTGCTCCCGAGTTCCTACCGGGTGTTGTCCAGCTCCGGGGCTTGCCCTTTTCCCAGCTTCTTTCTGGGATTTCTCCTCCTCGTAGAGCAGATACCAGTCCTGTTTGTCGGGGCTGGTGTTCTTACGAGGGGGCGAGTTATTCCCGGGGTGGATTTCGGCTGTGATGACATGGGTGATCGGGTGGCTCAGTGGAGACGGCGGGCTCGGTAGCGGGTCGTATCTCGGCCTGATTAGCGAGGACTCACTGCCTCGGAGAAGATCAATGTTTCGAGGGCTACTCGATCCACCCTCTCCGCACTTCTCTTCCCTCAGCAGTTTATCCCGCCAATTCTCTGTGTCGTAGGCCGAACTCCACTGGCTCCACGTAGGCTGCTCGGCGTCGCGAACCGGGCTGATGATCCTGGCTTCCAGTTGAGCTGCTCTTACTTTCCGTTGGTATGTGATAATTGCCTCCAAATCACAAGTGTTTTGGGAAGTGTGGTGAACGAATTTTTCGACACTTCCCAAAACTTTTGGAATTGCTCCCGTCGATGTTTGCGGGCGTTGTGGGTTATTTGGCACGATTTCAAGATTTCTTGGAAAATTTTCATTTTGGCCTGGAGTGTTTTGTGGCTTTTTATCTTCCGCAGTTTTGATTTCTTCGGAAAGATTTTCAGATTCTCCTAAGTCGCTTAGGGTGACTGGAACTCGGTGGGGGGAGGGATGATCCTCGTCCATGTTCAATTCGCGAAGGTGGGGGAGGGGTTGGCTGGCTTCAAGTGCCTCTCCAAGGTGGGGGGAGGGTGTGTTCTCGTCCGTGCTGATTTTGCCGCGCTTTTCCTCCTGGTCGTCCTGGAGTCGAGCGGCAGGCGGCGACGTTGCCTGCGGGCACTCTTCCTGGAGTCCTTGGATAGGGCTAGTGCTACATTCAGTTTCCTCAATAACAAGGTACTCCTCCATAGAGTGAACTGGAGTACTTGCAATAATTTTTGTAGCTGAGTCCGGGTTTTCGTGTTCAGACGACTTCTCCGGGTGTCCAGAGGGGTCCAGAGGTCGGCTGTTCTGCGGGGTGTCGCCCCAGATATCCAGATCGGATTTTTCCCTGGAATGAGCGATAATTCGGGAAGTTCTGCGAGCTCCCACCTTTACCTCACCGGCGTTCACCACACTTTCCATTTTTGGAAAAGTGTGACCGGGGGGTTTCGGGGAGTCGTCAGGAGGGACAATAACACCCCGACATACCTCTACGGACTCACCCGGAGTTTCTGGAGGTTTTTCACTGTCTGGTACATTGATAATTGTAATTTTTTCCGGCGGACTGCCGGACGAGGAAGTGGTTGTCTCCACCAGGTTCACTGTAGTGTCTCTGTCACTGGGAGGGGCGATTTCACTCGAAGTGTTTGTAGGGGGGTTGGTCACTGTGATGTCCTGGTGGAGCACAATTTTTGCGGGTTTCGGTTGCTTCGGAAGCTGCTTCCTTTTCATACTCCTCCTGTCGCTCTCGCTTCCAGAAGTAGCCGATGCCTTGTCGTCATCCCCAGGGCGTTTCAGAAGTTTCGGCGTTGCTCTGGCACGTCCCAGGAACGGGCCTCTTCTGTTCTGAACTCCCTCAGAGCTACTGCTCATGAGGGAGTGAAAACACACTTCCTTTTATGAAACTATCACTTGTAAATAAATGCACAGTGTCAATAGAGACCAAAATCGCGCGAATAGAGGCGAATTTCGCACTTCACCTCTCGCGCACGCGCAGGACTCTGGCAGCACTTGATATCTGCCTCTAGAGCCTGAAGTAGCACACGTCTTGCTCGTACGGCGGCCAGACGTGTACTGGACGAGAACTGGCACTTTTCAACGTGGTATGGCCGTTGCATGAAAATTAACTCACCCTCGCGAATCTTCAAAAAATGTACTATCAATAAGCATTTATTATAGTAGTAATTTGAATGAATTTGTAGGAAAAGAAGTACGAATTCAATTTGTAAAGTTTTGTGGTTCTGAAAAGAACCGTTTTTTTTTTGTTAATCAATCAATCAACTAGTACATCATTCATGACTTTTTAACCTCCAAATCCGTAGAGGGTACGCCCTTGTCGTTTCAATGCATATACTACATCCATTGCGGTGACAGTTTTCCTTTTGGCATGTTCGGTGTAAGTTACGGCATCCCTGATGACATTTTCCAAGAATACTTTAAGAACTCCGCGAGTTTCTTCATAAATCAATCCTGATATACGTTTAACCCCACCTCGGCGAGCCAGTCTTCTGATAGCTGGTTTCGTGATACCCTGGATGTTATCACGTAAGACTTTACGATGCCGTTTGGCTCCACCTTTTCCCAAGCCTTTTCCTCCTTTACCACGACCAGTCATATTGTTCGATGATATATGTTATGCGTTACACAAAGACGATAAGGTAGATGCTCTCAGAACGACACACAGACGAATACTGAAAATCTGCCGTCCAAATTCGAAGTTTTGTAGAATTTTGAAGCTCCGCCCAATTTTGGACGTAGGACCAATGACATATTCGAGCAAGCCTGATTGTCAGGTATAAAAGTAATTTGCCGTCGGCGCTCTTACAGTAGTAGATGTCTGATATTCGTCGAGTACGCGCATCATCGTGTTAATATTTCTCATTCAAATTTGAAAAAAAAAAAAATGGCTCGTACTAAGCAGACGGCTCGTAAATCGACTGGAGGTAAAGCCCCCAGAAAGCAATTAGCTACGAAAGCAGCTCGTAAAAGTGCACCAGCCACAGGAGGCGTGAAAAAACCTCATCGTTACAGACCAGGCACCGTGGCATTGAGAGAGATCCGTCGTTATCAAAAGAGCACCGAATTGTTGATTCGTAAATTACCTTTTCAGCGATTAGTAAGAGAAATTGCTCAGGATTTCAAAACGGATTTACGTTTCCAAAGTTCTGCAGTTATGGCTTTACAAGAAGCCAGCGAAGCATATTTGGTTGGTCTTTTCGAAGATACTAATTTATGCGCCATTCACGCCAAACGTGTAACCATCATGCCCAAAGATATTCAATTGGCCAGGAGAATCCGTGGAGAAAGAGCATAATTTTGTAATTATTCGCTAGTTGATAAAAAAAAAAGGTTCTTTTCAGAACCACAAATCATGTTTAAAACGAATTCGTATACATGCAAATGGACACAAATTCACAATTAATACTCGTGATATTATAGTTTCCTTATTGTTTACTAATATATTATACATATACCAACGCGTATAGAGGAAAGATTTTTCTCGGCAGCAGAACTTCGCATTTTGGGATAATAATTAACTAAGGAGGATTTAAAAAAAAAATCTTTTACCCTGGATTTTTTTTTTGTGTCAATAAAACAAATCAATGATTATTAAATATATGTTAAATTGACAATATTTTTCATGTCTATTACACACCGTGAATTTAATGAAAGATTGGTATATATCAAAGTGTATTATCGAGCTTCGGATGGTTAGTTCGAAGAAATGTACAACTTTTTACTAGTTGTCATTTTGTTATCCTACTAGAAGAGAAATTCATCTTGTTGAATCTTCTGATACCAGTAGTCAAATATATATTAGTGTCCGCGACCAGACTCTGAACAGATTAATAAAGTATAGTAATCGAGCGAACAACTTCAAATAGTACCTCGTGCAGTAAGTAACCTACTGCGAAATAGTTCGCGTTCGTCGCGTCAAGTCATTAATTCAGAATTCTTTAGATAATTATATTGTGGCCCTGAAAAGGGCCATTTGTTTTTGAGATTTCGTTATTGAAATCATCCGTTAACCAGTAGAATTACTTCTTCTTTTTGGGGGAGGCAGCTTTTTTGGCTTTCGGAGAAGAGGCCGCAGACGACGAAGCTGCCGCTTTGGCTGTTTTCGGTTTGGGAGCTTTCGGTTTTTTAGTAGGACCTTTAGTCGATTTCTTAGCTTTCGATGGCGATTTGGTCTTACTTGCGGAAACTGAAGACGAAGCTTTTGTAGCAACGGATTTCTTTTCTTCAGCGGTAGCTTTCTTAGGTTTAGCAGCTGTCGTCGACTTCTTTTCGGGCGAGGCCTTCTTGGCTTTCGGAGAAGCAACCTTTTTGACGGTTTTTACCTTTTCGCCAGTAGAACGTTTAGCAGGAGCTTTTTTCGCTTTGGCGCCAGCAGTCTTTTTATCAGCAGCAGACGGTTTCGTCGAACTAGATGTGGCCGAAGCTAATTTGAAAGAACCCGATGCTCCTTTACCTTTTGTTTGCACCAGCGATCCGGAAGCCACAGAGGCTTTCAGATATTTCTTGATGAACGGTGCCACTTTCTCCGCATCGACTTTATAGTTTGCAGCTATATATTTTTTTATCGCTTGTAACGAAGATCCTCCTCTTTCTTTCAATCCTTTAATGGCGTTATTAACCATCTCCGAAGTCGGTGGATGGGAAGGTTTAGTCCTTGGGTTTTTAACTTTCTTCTCTTTCTTCGCGGCGGCGGACTGTGCCTGTGGCGACGATGATGAATTGGCCGAGGCCGAAGAATTTTGATTTTCAATATCTGCCATGGTCGAATGAACTCGCGACGACGACGACAACACCAACAACAACTTATTGATACGTTCAAAAGGAACAGATATAACACTTGATAGACGTCGAGTGATAATGATACAGTACCCATACGAAATTTCGCTTATAAATCGAATTTCAAGAAACGAAGGACGGGAGACTGAACGCTCGACATTTTCGACTGCGTCGATATCTTGTGGGCTTTCATTCTGCTGTCGAAATGTTCGCATCAACTTCTTTGTCACTACAATGTTCGCTTGTTAAGAAAAATTCAACTTGCACGATATGATGAAATGGTACGACGTATCCTATACAAATTTTTCAGTCCGAAAATACGAACATTTTACTATCGAAAATTGCAGCTAACCGTATTACAATTTGAAGTCTGGATGATTTCGGCGTTACTCTCGACGATTACTTACAAATTAAACTTCTAATACGACGTATATAAAGGATTATCATGAACGATAACATTGATGCGACTGTCTACTACCATATGATAAGTCAACCGACGAAATCAGTTCAATAACAGCGAAACTAGAACTCATTAAGAGACCTTGTGTCTACCTTGCTTCGTTATGACTATGAACCAATACTTTTGCTAACGTCAATATTTTGTGAAATTTACCATCGGAACTTTTTTGTCAATCATAAAGTCTATTCGATCTATCAACATTATATATAAAATCAATGGAATTTGAAAAAATAAAGCGACCAAAAATGATGTTATTCGTAAAACTTTTCTTCACAACACTTACACACGTAAATAGTCTGTTAATCATTTACAAGCAATAGAACTCGATACAATCAGGAGTTTGTGACTGACTGACTGACTGACTAACTAACTAACTAACTAACTAACTAACTGACTCTATCAATATGACAATTGCAAGAACTAACAACGCATCATCAATTAACCATACAATATATGCGGATTTTGACAAATTGAAATATTCGCCAAAACATACACACGGGGGATCAATTATTGAAAAGTACCTTCGGTTATTTCATTCGTATTATTTATGCAGATCAAATTATTTAAATAGCAGTAGACATTTTGATTATAAAAATTCTTTTTTAAATATTTTGTGGTTCTGAAAAGAACCGTTTTTATTTCTATCGTTGACTATGTATAAATTACTTCGAACTCGTGTATTTCGTAACGGCCTTGGTGCCCTCACTTACGGCATGTTTAGCCAGCTCACCCGGTAGCAGCAAACGAACAGAAGTCTGGACTTCTCTGCTGGTTATTGTCGAACGTTTGTTATAATGGGCGAGGCGAGAAGCTTCAGCGGCAATCCGTTCGAAAATATCATTGACAAAACTGTTCATGATACTCATCGCTTTACTGGAAATACCAGTGTCCGGATGCACTTGTTTCAACACTTTGTATATGTAAATGGCGTAACTTTCCTTCCTCCTTCGCTTCTTTTTCTTATCGGTTTTGGAAATATTCTTTTGCGCCTTTCCAGCCTTCTTGGCAGCCTTTCCGCTAGCTTTAGGTGGCATTTTCGATACGACGGTGTATGCTGATATTCAATGACTGACTGAACGGACGCTCACTTGATAGTCATATTTCAGATCGGCATTGAAATTCTGCTAGACTCCGCCCTACGACGAAGCGTCCGATTGGTGAACTCCGATTGGTCGATAAAGTCCTATATATATACGCTACACGGAGTGATGGCAGTCACTTTGTGAATTGTGTTTGTCGCAGAAAGACCTACGACGTTACAATTTAATCAGTTCATATTATCCAATATCGAAAATGTCCGGACGTGGTAAAGGCGGTAAGGTTAAGGGAAAGGCAAAGTCCCGTTCCAGTCGGGCAGGATTACAGTTTCCAGTTGGTCGTATTCATCGTCTGCTCAGGAAGGGAAATTATGCCGAACGTGTAGGTGCCGGTGCTCCTGTCTATTTGGCAGCAGTGATGGAATATTTAGCTGCTGAAGTTTTGGAATTAGCCGGTAATGCCGCTCGCGACAACAAGAAAACCAGAATTATTCCTCGTCATCTGCAATTAGCAATCAGAAATGATGAGGAATTGAACAAACTTTTATCCGGTGTGACCATCGCACAGGGAGGAGTTTTACCCAATATTCAGGCTGTATTATTGCCGAAAAAAACTGAGAAAAAAGCATAAATACAGGTTTACTGCTAAACCAACAAAATATCGGCCCTTATTAGGGCCACAAAAACATTTAAAATGAATTCGTTTGCAAAAGTGAAAATTGTTTGTATCTACATTTGGAGATATTAAGCAATTGTGGAAATTCCATAATAAAATAAATAACAATTAAATCAGGTATACATTATTATTATGACGCATATTAGAAAAATCGAAAACAAATACGAGTTAACATTTCCCACCTATCTGCAGACAAAGAGATAATAATATGATTGATTTAATAATCGAAGAACCGTGTATTGAAATATTCGACTTTTCCGCATTCAAATTTAATTTATATATATATATATATATATATATATATATATATATATATATATATATATATATATATATATATATATATATATATATATATATACATACATACATACATACATATATATAAAATACTCTATTCACTTTTACTTTTGTTAACTTACATATTTATTAGTTCTTTGTACTCAATGCGGAAGGGTTAATGAAATAAAAAACTTATTGGTCATTCGTAAGTTTAGTAAGACAGCCTCAAAACCTCACTCTTATCTGATCAAGACTACGTGACCTGGCTCGCTATTAAATCAAATCTACTGATAACATATATAACCAACTAATAACGGATACCAAATAATTAAATGGAAAGTAACGATGTTCATTGTATTAGAATATGTGAAATTACATCGAAAATAATCATCAATGATGCGAATTCCTTTCAAAAATACGTTGTGGTTCTGAAAAGAACCTTTGTTATTATTATTATTTACGATGACAAGATTTCAAACTAATCGTTTAACCTCCGAAACCGTAGAGGGTACGTCCTTGACGTTTGAGAGCATATACCACGTCCATTGCGGTGACAGTCTTCCTTTTGGCGTGTTCGGTATAAGTAACGGCATCTCTGATTACATTTTCAAGGAAAACTTTGAGAACACCACGGGTTTCTTCGTAAATCAAACCGGAAATACGTTTTACACCTCCACGACGAGCCAATCTTCTGATGGCAGGTTTCGTAATTCCTTGAATGTTATCACGCAAAACTTTGCGATGTCTCTTCGCTCCACCTTTTCCTAACCCTTTTCCTCCTTTACCACGTCCGGTCATGTTGAATTATACAAATATATATATAGAGGAAACAACGACAACGAAGTATCACACTAGTACTTCGGATGCTGATCGACTACTGAAGAATTCCAAAATTTGCGTTGCGTTATGTATTGTTTTTGGTACCCGCCCATTTCAACAGAATGGGCCAATCACAGAAGAGTACGGTGCTAGCAGCTCGATAAAACTGTTAAAACGGAAACGGAATGTATCATTTGTTCGTTGGTCCTGAAAAGGAAAAGTCGTATCGATGGCTCGTACTAAGCAAACTGCTCGTAAATCTACCGGGGGTAAAGCTCCCAGAAAGCAATTGGCAACCAAAGCGGCTCGTAAGAGCGCGCCTGCCACGGGGGGAGTGAAGAAACCACATAGATATAGACCAGGTACTGTTGCTCTTCGTGAAATTCGTCGTTACCAAAAAAGTACCGAGCTGCTCATCCGAAAACTACCTTTCCAACGATTAGTTCGTGAAATTGCTCAAGATTTCAAAACTGATTTACGTTTTCAAAGTTCGGCAGTGATGGCTTTGCAAGAGGCTAGCGAAGCTTACTTAGTTGGTCTTTTCGAAGATACAAATTTGTGCGCAATTCATGCCAAACGTGTGACCATCATGCCGAAAGACATTCAATTGGCTAGACGAATCCGCGGAGAACGTGCCTAATCATTTGGCTATTATAGCTTGATACAAACAAAAACGGTTCTTTTCAGAACCACAAATTTAACTTTAAAGGAATTCGTATTCTATATTGGTGTTATCATCATTATATCAATATTTTTATTTTGGAAGGACAATAACTTCTTTGGCAACACCACTCAGCAAAGTAGGAAGGAAAGAATTGAATATTACGTCATTATAGTATTGCCATGGCTTTGGTGTCTGTATCCTTGAGACGAAATAATTAATTTTTGGGGTTCTCGTCTGATCATCGAAGCCAGTCAGTTAATAATTTGATGATTGACCGAGACCGTTGTCTTTTATTTCAATACTCGAATACACTTTTTTTTTAGAATTACTCTAATCGGTCTATCTCTCTCTCTCTCTAGATCAGAACGATCCTGCTTACGACGAAAACGTTATTTTAAAAGGAGTCTTGCTAATATACTTTCTTATTATAATATACGTGAAAATTTTAGTAAAATTAATGTTTGTTAATCAAGTTATTAAGTAGGTACTTAGGTAGGTAGATCGGTCAGTATACGGTCAGACGGTATACACTATTGATAACAAGACCATCAGATATTATAATATAATAATAACCGAATCAATCACGATTCGTAAAGTATAGTGTATAACATAATACGAATTCTTTAAATATAAATTTGTGGCTCTGAAAAGAACCGTTTTTGTTTTGCCTTTGCTAATCGACGAATAATGCCAATTACTTGGAGCTTGTGTATTTGGTGACGGCTTTTGTACCTTCGCTGACAGCGTGCTTAGCTAATTCTCCAGGAAGGAGTAACCTCACTGCCGTCTGAATTTCCCTACTAGTTATTGTGGATCGTTTATTGTAATGAGCAAGACGAGAGGCCTCGGCAGCAATACGTTCGAAAATATCATTTACAAAGCTGTTCATGATGCTCATCGCTTTACTGGAAATACCAGTGTCCGGATGCACTTGTTTCAAAACTTTGTAAATGTAGATTGCGTAACTTTCCTTCCTCCTGCGCTTCTTCTTCTTATCGGTTTTGGAAATGTTTTTCTGGGCTTTTCCTGCCTTCTTGGCAGCCTTTCCGCTAGCCTTGGGTGGCATTTTCACTTATACGAAGTTCGAACGTCAACTAAATATCAACTCGTAACAGAACGTTGTAGACAGACGATCGACTACCGACAACTGACCCCGAGCGCTTGTGATCTTCATGGTTTTCATTTGGGCTGGAACCTAGTTCCCTTGCCCTTCAAACGAGCTTTCTCACCATCCGTGAGAAGGACTGCTGGTGGCCACTACGAAAGTGGCGGGATGGGGTGCAGGACAGTGCCAGGGTGCTAACAGCTCCCTGCCGCCCTCGCGCGTTGGTGTTCCCCCAGGTGACGGGGGGTGCTCGAATTTTGGTGAAAGTTTCCCTTCACGCAATTCCCTGTCGGAGTGGTGGCGGATTAGGCCACAGATAGGCGTGGCCTTTTGTGACGGGTAGGGTCATCGATAGTATAATCGACTGCAACCCGTACAAGCGGATTTTCATGCGCTTCCGCACAATCCAATACACGCTGATTACGCTCACGGATAGACTGCTGAATGGAAGGCAGCCCTAGATCGTCGCGGATTCGCACGTTACGCACAAACCACGGAGCATCGACTATCATCCGCAGGTACTTGCTCTGGACCCGTTCCAGAGTTTGTATATGGGTGTGGGCGGCTTGACCCCAGGCGGCTGAGGCATACATCATTACAGGCTTGACCATAGAATTATAAAGAAGCAATTTGTTCTTTAAATTGAGTTTACTCCTCCTGTTAAGGAGCGGGTATAGTGAACACAATCTAGAGTGCAATTTTGCCCTCAATTCGTCGATGTGTGGCTTCCAGGTGAGTCCACGGTCAAACGTCAGGCCAAGGTACTTGACCCGCGGTAGCCAGTCAATCTCCCTTCCCGAGATTGTCACCCTCCTTTCTGGGTAGGTTCGTCTCCTCCCCAAGGAGATTAGCTGCGTCTTCGCAGGGTTGACTCGTATTTTCCAGTCCAGGAACCATTGCTCAAGACCGTCCACTGCGGCTTGCAGATAGACGATCCCTTGCTCCGGATTCGCCGAACTGGCGAGCAACGCGGTGTCGTCGGCGTACAGGGAAACCTTCACGTGTGCAGTCCTCGGTATATCACTGGTATATATCGAATACAGCACCGGAGAAAGCACGGCGCCCTGGGGCACTCCTGCCTCAATGGCTCTCGTGTCCGAGAGCTCATTTTCGGCTTTGACTTGAAACGTCCTTCCTTTCAGGTATGAGCCTATCCATCTAATCAGGCCTCGAGGAAAGCCCAAGAGACTCATCTTGTATAGAAGACCCTCGTGCCAGACACGGTCGAAGGCCTTCGCAACATCAAGCAGCAACAGGAAGACAAAGTGTCTCCTGTTGAGCTCACTGATGGTCTCTTCGACCATCCTCAGGGCCTGGAGCTCTGTCGAGTGTTGGGGCCTAAAGCCAAATTGCTCGTCGGGAAGGATGTTTCTTTCAATAACTTCGTCATTGACCCTCTCCAATACGACGCGTTCCGCCAGTTTCGCCACCGAGCTCAAGAGGCTGATGGGACGATGGTTCTGCGGGAACATTGGGTTTTGACCGGCCTTCGGAATCATCACGACAATGGCATGTTTCCACCTGCTGGGGAAGTACCTGAGGCGCAGAGAGTTATTAATCAGATTCCTGATCGAAATGATCTGATTATCCGGGAGTTTCTTCAACATTACATTGGTAATGGAGTCCACCCCCGGAGCCTTCCGCTTGGGAAGCCCTCTGATCTGCGCCTTAAGTTCCTCCTCAGAAGCCGGGCGCAATTCATCGTCGTCATCCTCGCGAAGGACCTGTCTAGCCCGCCGTTCCACGAAGGTGTCCCGATCGTCGTCATCATCCTCGTCGGTGTTCAGCACAAACTGACGTTCCATCGTATCAGCGAAGGCCATGGCCTTGTCGACCGATGCATAGCACATCCCGTGCTCGCCATGAATGGGTGGTAACTCAGCCCTCCGACCTTTTTGCCGCTTGATAAGGCGCCAGAGCTCCTTATCTCCCGGCTCAAGGCTAGAGAGCGTGTCGTTCCACCCTTCATTCCTGTAATCCAGGATCGCGAGTTTAACTTCAGTAGCCTTACGGCTGGCTCTTACCCGGTCCCCGGGGAACAGAGTCCTCTGAAAGGTCCTACGCAAACGGTTACGTTCCCGAATGAGGAGTTTAATCCTCGTTGGGAACTCATTGTAGGACTTCAGAGGGCTCCGCTCACTGGTTGTGGCGGCCTCAAAAGCGTCATTCATAACGTGCTCGAAACGTGTTGCTGCAACGTCCAACTCGGCAGGAGTTCGGAGTACCCCAGGCACGACGTGTGCCTCCGCGAGATTCGCCGTGAACGTTTCCCAGTTCGTCGACCTCCGCAGCCAATTTCCCTGGGGAATAGGATCATCGCCCAGCCATAATACGACTGGATTATGATCCGAACTTAACTCAGAAAGGGGGTAGACCTCCCAGGTCCAGGGGACATTCCTGACCAACGCAATGTCAAGTACGTCCGGCCTGAAGCGACCGTAGTGTGTGGGCTCACCAGGACTAACCACATGATAGTCATGCCTGTCCATGTGTGCCCAGAGCGCCATCCCATTGCGGTTTGACACCCGGCTCCATGACGTGTGCTTCGCGTTAAAATCGCCTGCGACGATCGTCGGAGTGTTGGATTCCATCAGCAGAGAATCCAGCGTATCATCCTGTATTGGATTGTTCGGCGGGTTATAAGCAGAGATCACTCTAAGGGTGCCCCTACTCGTCTCAACCTCAACACCGACCACTTCCGTGCCGTGGTTTCGGTTACCATTAATGCCGCATTGTACGACCCGAAGAGAGCGTTTGACTAGAACAGCCACGCCCCCTCCACGTCGCCCAATACGGTCCTCACGGAAAACTCGATAGTTTGGCACCGCAATGACCCCATTGTCAAGATGAGTCTCTTGAAGGAGCACGAGGTCGACGTTGTGTCGCACCATGAAATCTTCAAGATCCCATTTCTTGTCTTTGAGACCATTGCAGTTCCAAAAGACGATCTTCAAGGAGCTGGGCCTAATATGGTGCACAGCCATTAATTAGTCCTCGAAAGCACGGCTTGGTTTGGCACAAACATGGTCTGTAAGGCCGGGAACTGCACGAAGAGTTGTTTCATCTTTTCGAGGGCGGCGAAAAAGTCGTCCGGTCCACTCGTTTTTGTCTGGGAGGGGCCGGTTTTCGTGGCGCCCGAGTAGGAGACTCCAGCACGGACAGTGCCGGAACCTGCAGCAATCACAGCTGGGCGAGAGCCAGCCTTGGTGGCCTTTCCGGCCGCAGAGGGTGCCCCCCTCCCCGTTCCCTTGGCGGCGTTGCCGCTTCTGGGCTTAGGGAAGTTAGGACATCCCCTGTAGCTGGCCGTGTGGGGTCCCCCACAGTTCGCGCACTTGGCCTTCTCAGCGCGCGGTTTCTGGCATTCAGAAGACAAATGCTTTCCAGCGCACTTCACGCACACAGGAATCGCCATACAATTCCTCTGCGCGTGACCGAACCGTTGGCACTTATGACACTGCCCGACTGCTCCTCTTGGCTTTTGGGGCTCGGCCGAAATCTTCACGGATAAGATATCTGTGATCTGGTAGATTTCGCGCTCCGATTTCGGAACGAGAACCAAAACCAGAGGCATCGGTTTTTTATTGCGATTGTATAAGCGCGCAACGGTCTCGGGATTGAAGCCCCTCCCCAACAAATCCTCTTCAATGTCCTTGCTGGAGACAAACTCCGGAACTCCCCTAAGGATGACCCTGAGGGGTTTGTCTTCAGCGAAGGAGTACGTGTGATGTGGTACTTTATCACTAATTAAAACGTGCGATAGTTCTCGGTAGTCTTGAAGGGTGGCCGGTTGCACCCTAATCCCATCCTGCACGTTCACCGCCTTGGTGAAGGTAATTTTCTTCTGTTGACATTTCTTATTTATTTCCACCCAGCAATCCTTCTTCCGGATTGTAATGGGTGGGATGGCTCGTTTTGGGGCAGGTTTAGGAGAAGCGCTCCTCCTGACGCTTTCCGAACTAGGTCCAGCCTCTGCCGCACCGATTACTGTTCGGGCGTCTTCGTCTTCGTTGGCTGTGGCAGCGGGCCTTTTCTTGGCCTTGCCCTTATTTTTCACGACAGCAGGTACTTGGTTTTCCTGCTGGATGTTTGCAGGGGTGGGGGCGATGTCCTGCCCGACGGTGCCTACGGCACCGTCCACCTGCATATCTGTCTCGTTGTCGTTGCTACTGTTGTCAGTAGAATTCTCAGTTGACGACTGAGCTTCATCGTTCGTTGATTGTTGTTGATTCGTTGATCTTCCCACCGTACTGTGAGATCCGGCACTGCTCACAGTAGTGTCGGAGGTGACCGACCTGGCACCCGACCCTCTGCGTAGACAAACGCGTTTGGGTCTGCTGACAGGCCCGGCACCCCCGACCCTAGGGGACGGAAGACATGGGAATTCCTCGCTAGGAGGGTTAAAAGACGAAACGTCATCATCGTCGTTAACGATTTTCGCCATGTCTTCCGGCCCCACACCGAATCTCACCATAAGGTGCTTCAAGATGAGAAGCAAGTCCGCTTTCGTCGCATTTTCTAACATTTGCCCTATTTCAGACATGACACAGCTTTGTAAACAACAACCCTTCGAACGCAAATACAATACAAGGCCTACTCACCATATAAAAACACTCAACACACTTAAACGATCCCCAATTCCGAGTTGGGAATCCAGAAAGCTTGAGGCCACGCCCCCTTTTATCAACGCGAATTTTCAAAACTATTGCTCGCCACGTTGGCCAAAAACAATGCAATATCGTATGAATCTTACTTTCAGCGAAAGAACGGTTAGACACGCCCCTTCAATACACGTCTGTCTTTGTTGACTGCTAACAATCAACTGACGACGACGACGACGACGACCCGAGCGCTCCTATTCACACGATATTTATTGAAATGGTAGGCGCTCTATTAGGCTCCGCCCATCAACGTCGAAGTCGGTCGTAGCCTTCGATTGGCTTTCGGAACCTTTATTTAATAATTCCTAATCGAAAAAAATATATCAGTACGTATTGAGCAGTAGACGACTGAGGAACAACAAGCAAAACAACTTTAGTTATTTGTACCTAATATACTTCGAGAAATGTCTGGACGCGGAAAAGGTGGGAAAGTTAAGGGAAAAGCAAAATCTCGCTCTAGTAGAGCTGGATTACAATTTCCGGTTGGCCGTATTCATCGTTTGCTAAGAAAGGGAAATTATGCGGAACGCGTAGGAGCCGGTGCGCCTGTTTATTTGGCTGCCGTTATGGAATATCTAGCAGCCGAAGTATTAGAATTAGCCGGTAATGCAGCTCGAGATAATAAGAAAACTCGTATTATTCCACGACATCTCCAACTAGCTATCAGAAACGACGAGGAATTGAACAAACTTCTTTCCGGAGTTACTATCGCGCAAGGAGGTGTTCTACCTAATATTCAAGCAGTTTTATTACCAAAAAAAACCGAAAAAAAAGCTTAAATCATGTTAGGTCATTGATAATAACGGTCCTTCTCAGGACCACAAAATTAATTGAGAAAGAATTCGTTGAAATTAACCGCGATTTACCTGTGACAGATACACATTTACATAGACCATTTCATGAGTGTATAAATGTTTCCTTAAATTGAAGCAGCACCTATTCCTTTAAGTAATGCTCGTCATCCTATTAATGTTCCGCTGTATGCCCGCCACCGCCATCTACCCGCTGAATTAGATCTATTCCTGCCATTTACACGCGTTTATATGAAAACTAAAAGTTCGGGTTGAACCGCGTCTAGAATTTGTTGAATTTCAACCCGAACTTTTAGTTTTCAAATATCTGACCGCGGAAACCTATCTGAACACACACACACCCACCCACACACACACACACACACACACACACACACATATATATATATATATATATTCCCGCCGTTTAAAACCCGCGCTATG